>JBAMAX010002967.1:0-322612 GCA_037043745.1 Chymomyza amoena
ACCCATATTCGGCGCTGCCTCTTTTCATGGGTATTATATTCACATGTGTAGGCCCATATGATTGATTGGAAGCAATGGATCCATGTAGAACCGATGAGTAAGTATAAGATCACAAATATGTTTACCCTGCTTGTAACAGGTTGTGCAAAGTCTGAGGCTGCTTTGTTTACTTTTGGCATTAAGAGCATGTCAGACCAAGTGACAAAGTACATGGCTTTCTTTTGTACATATTGAGTATATACAAGTAGACCTATGTATATGTACTATATATGTATGTGTGTGTATGTTTGTGTTTGTAAAAATTGCAAACGTCAATTTATGTCTATTGAGCATAAGCACAAGTGGCACACACTCATAACAACACGCGAGGTGTGTTAAAAAAATTTTTCAATTTCGAATTTATTTTACCTTTTTGCTTTTTGTAAGAACTTTATTGAGTTGCTGAGCTTTCTTCTTATTTCTAGAGTTAGGTTACATTTTGTTCACTTACCAGAAGAACGTCTTAACTCAAAAAACGTCATCTTGCAGAATATATATTTAAAATTTTCAATCGACCCCATTAATTACAATAAAATTCGTAGAAATAAATGGAATGAAGTCACGGTATATTCTCTTCTTACATGAAAAGTATTTGTAATATAAATATACAATTTTAACACAATGTACAGTTTTTACATCGAATATATTTGCATTATTAAAACAAACATTTTTTTTTATGTTTTGACATACTTCTTGTAAATGAGCGATTTATAAATTGAAACAAATTGCATTAACATTCAAAAGCTACAATTAAAAATGAACAATGAAAACTGAACATATAAAATTTATTTTAATTAAGCCTGTAACTAAAAGATTTGTATTATTTTATTACTGCGAACATGAAATAATTTCAGAAAACCCAAATTTGAGTTTGTGTTTCTTCTTTCGTGTGTTTGTTAACATTTGCGAAATGCTGCAAATTATAATTAAAGTTAAAAATGTTCATTTAAAAATATCGAGGGTGAGCCTTAAATCTGTTTCGATTGAAGCTGTTGCTAAAATGGCTTTGGATAAAATCAATTTTATTGAAGCAGATGAACCCTTCAATCAAATTCATTGCAGGGATTGCGTTTTGGCGCACAAATGGATGAAGTTACTTTATGCTCCCCCCTCGTGTTGACCACTTTCACATCCTTAAGTCAATTGACTGACACAGTTCCTTCGACGAAACCCGATTTGTTCAAATGCAAAGGGTAACTCCACAATAGTTCCAGCATGTGTATTAAGCCCAGTACAGCCCCAGCATTTTCCAAGTGGCATCAACTTCTACTCTTTTTTTTTTAAACTCACTTAATTTCGCTCGAAAAACGGAACAACCTTTTTTTAATTGCGTTAATACAATTTGATTATTTTAAATTTGGCGCCCTTTTTTTTAAAGGAAACTCTTTGCTTTTTATATCACGAAATGGCTAAAAAAAATGAGTAAGTGCGATGCATTGCTGAAAAGGCAACGAATTACCATATTGTGCAACACTTTCTCAACAACTCAACAGCGAAAAGGCCGAATAGGGTCTGGGTTGAGCAAAAGTTGAGATAAAAGCTAAAAAGCAGGGTTGATTTACAGCATGTATTTGTTTTATCAAAAGTCCTTTACCTTTCAACTCCTTAAGTCAACACAAAGCGTGAATACCCTAATTGATTTTTCTTTTTTTCATTATATTTTGATTTAAGATACCGGTTTTTGTGAGCCCGCAAAAGTTAATTGAATTTCTTTAACGCACTCAGTCTTCGTATAGCTATTTCACCTAACAACATTTTCAGAAACACAAATATAATAAATATTCTCAAATTTATCATCACCAACTTCTATTAACTAAATAACAATCATAATCCTAATTTTTTTTGGCGCATATAAGTTGATAGTTCTATTGAATAAAAATCTGATCGTTTCTACAATTTCCCAATGTGATGTGTGTTCGCATTGGTCGTCCCTATATTGATTGGTATATGCTTCTATTAAGCTGTCTTTGATTCAAAGATATATTAAGTTTGTACAAGTCGAAAATGCACGATAATTTAATAGGAGTCTTCGGAGACTGTAAAAGTCCAAAAATTTGTTTATACTATGTATATATACCATTACTCACCCCAACTTCACAAATTTCTGCGAATGACTAGACAGCATTAAAAGTCCTGAAGATACGGAATCGATTGTCCTGCTGAAGATAATCCAGTAACTTTTTGAACACACCTCGTATGGAAAACGAAACCATACATCTAAACGTTCATAACATAAAAATGAAATATTTGCAACTTTTGTTTTTAATACAATCAGAAGCATAAATTTAGGTACTTGCCTATCAATTGTCAAAATCATGTGCCGCATTTCTTTTAGATTTATTAGGTTTGTATTAAAGAATTGCGTCTGAAAGTTACTAACGTCAAACGGCCTTGGGTTGTATAAAATGCTAATGGCGTTGATCCTTGACCTTAGGCATATTCTTTTGTTGTTATGGGTGTCATTGTGCTTCAGTCAATGGCATCAAGATATGTTGTGATGTTGTGATTATGCTAATAATGGGCGTGTCATTGTCATTGTTGTGGTTCTTGATGAACTTCCGTTCGATTAGTGATGTCATCGTCCTTGGCGATGCATTTTGCAATTGTTCTCAAGTTAATCAGCCTCGGGTATTATACACAATGTTTTTTCGTTGCACAAAGTTTATCAAAATTGGTAATGAATTTGGTAAAAGTAATTTCAGACGATTTATGATTTATGAGAACATCCCTAGAAGACACATCGTATATGTCATTGGGGAAGTCAGTACAAGTTTTTAACCAGGCCATCGTGGAGCCCCACGAAGCAGTGTGCTACTTTGGAGGACCAAATTTCAATGCTTTTATGTGTATTAGTCTACAGGTGCTCTTCTTGACGCAACTCTTAGAATCTATAGAAGCACTTTAAGCCCTAGAGCTTCTCAACTAGCTCAATATCCGTAACAAACTTGATTACCTCAGATGATTCAAGTCATGCATCAATATTCTATGCCCAGCAAAAAGGAATTTCCTTCTTCTGGCAAGAGCACCACACTCTGTAAGTATGTGCTGGGAGGATTCCTCCTCAGTTTCACAAAACATGCATGTGTTTCAATTCCAAATGCCTATAGTACACATCCTTTATCCTTAGGGAATTTTTGCCTAATTGGCATATTTGAACCCAATTAACTTGTATGAACCATGAAGTTGCTGGTCCTACCGTTGGCTGTTCGTGCCGGTCCTGACTGTTTCCAGTATTAAAACCATTCTTTATTATAGTAGAGCTTTAGCTGTTGTTCTTTCTGGTAGATAAAACCAGGTTACATATGAATAATATATTAACAAGTGGTTTCGAATTTCTGGAATAAACTTATGGCCTATAGTTCAGCTGGACAAGTGCGTCTGTGTATGCTTACAGATTCCGAGTCAGTCATTATCTATTAAGTATTATCTATATCTCATTCCTTGGTAAAAGGAGCTCTCTGCCTATGTTCCGTCAAGGCGTCCTTTTGTAATGAAGCTTCCTCCTTTGGTTTGTAGATGAGCGTACTTTCGCATAAATGATTAGATCGACTTGTTTTTGTTATTTATTTCTATAGTGCGTTTGATCACCTCTACCCACCCGTTTATGTGATGCTGCCTTGGGTAATACCTACACGGTTATTTACTGTAAGAATGTAAAATTACTTCGCATTGTCCTTATGGTAATACAAACAGGTAATTTTTATGCCATTATTACTACTACAACTGAAATGCCGATATGTAGCATCGTAAAAACTTGCTTATAGCCTAAAGCTATTGTGTAATACGCAGTTGTTAGAACTATATGGGATATGTATAACTGGTAATCAACATTAACCCAAAAAAAAAAGGAGATACATTCATTTTACATGCAGCTTTGAATGGTATTTCTTATTGAGCTCATCAGTTTTATGCGCTCGCTCGCAAACAATGGCGTTTATACAAATACATAAGGATGTTTTATATGCTTATACACTTATGTACATATGTTTGTGAACTTCCATTTGCTTAGGGCCTCAAGTACCGGAAAACGGGCGACAATTTTTTTGATACAATGCCATAAAAGCATAGAATAAAATCAAAATCAATGTGGCATAGCAGCGCACGCATCCTTTTGCCATGTCTTAGAGTCCTTTAGCATCAATGCACATAAATACAAAGAAAGGTTGGGCAAAGTGAGCCACATCAATCTACGCCAATATAACACAAAAAAAAAACCGCTTTTCAGAGCGGTTTCAGCATTTGGCTAATGGCTCAAACTTTTCCATTAGCCAAGTTGAAGCAACAAATTCGAGGTTTAGGCACAAGCAAAACAGTTAAAAGAATCTTGTTTTTATTTCACTTCATTTTAACAGCCTGCTAATCTCTTTTGCACAGCTCACACACACACACACATAGTCTCACACTTGCAAAAAAAACGCACTCACACAATCAGATTGAGCGGCGCCTTTGTTGTTGTCTGACGTTTTGAATTAGTTTCTGCTTTACAATTTTTTCATAGCATACTTTTGGGCTCCGCTGCAAGCGTTTGTTCACCTTTGAGGTTTTGTTTCATTATTTGGTATACAAGGAAGTTCAAAGTGCGTGTTTAAATGAAAATCTCAACATATTTGATTTCTAAGCTAAAGTTGTTTTCATATTAAAGTATTGAACAAGATGAAGAACTAGCCTAAATTATGACTTTACGCTATTAAAGCTGCTTAAAACTGACTAAAATAATATTAAAACAGTTGGAACACAAGAAACTTATTTTTGTACCTTAAAATAAAGCTTAAATTTAGCAACAAGATTGTAATGCATTAAAGGTGTGTAATGTAGCAAAAAGGGTAGACTCAATTTATAGTCTTCATCTATGGTTTTATTGTTTTGCGTATTTCTCTTGGTAACTTTACTTTGATATTTTAATCTGTTAAGTGTTTCCAAGCAACAACAAGTGTAGATGTAGTTCAATTTGAAATTTGTTCGAAAACCAATCACTACCTGAGGTCAGATTTGTTAACTGACCTGTAATTTTGATTTTAAAAACATACCAACAAAAAAAACATTTAAATGTTTAGACATATTGAGCCATATTGAGAAAAAGTAAATATCTGTGTAGAGGTCCATTTTGTTTTGTTTCTTAGGCTAAATGACTTTATATTCAAAAGTTAACACATAAAGTTTTTCGTTATGAGAAATCAATATAGCCTAACATTTTATAAAAATATGTAAATTTTAACAAAAATTAAGCCATAGAATCAATACTTGCTTTTATTTCGAACAGTAACTTAAAAAAGTATAGTACCATTTCAGGATTAAAATTAATAAATCCAAAATTTATTTGCTAGCCCGATAACAGCTATTTTCCATTAGTTCCCATAAAATAAATTTGAATAAATCAGTTTTCATTGATTATTAAAATTTAATTAAAATTATGTTTGGTTTTTCGACCAAATTAGCATTCCGTAAATGCTTTCCAAGCCTTTTGAATAAACATTAAAAGTTTTTACTGACCAAAAATCCCTTTCGTTGTTTTAATTACAATTATCGATATGTGGTTCATTTGTTATACAAATAAATTTATTATATAAGTTTTTGTGTATGTGGGTGCCATTTATAGTTAGGATTAGTGGCAAAAGTTTTAAGTCAGTTTATTCACTAAACATTAAAATATTTGCTATAAATAAAAGGGATTATTGCTAAAAATATGTGTTTTTGTGTCATGGGTTACAGAATAAAACCTAACAAATTAGTAAATCATTTTATTGTGCTTAGCATTGAAAGCCATTTTTAGCTCTCGTATTAACAATAATGCTAAATAACAATATGTTGTGTGTAGCTCTAATAATAACTTTATTCACCTAAAATCGAAACCAATTTAACTTGCATCATTAAATTATCAAAGGTATTTACCTATAATTGAATGAAACAAGTTTTAGCGATAACAATCAAAAATATGCAAACAAATTAAGGCATAATCAATCTTTTTATACCCTGTAACGAAATGATAAGGGGTATATAAGGTGAATGCCAACAAAGGTAAAGAATAAGCATAAGATTACCCAGAGCCACAAAAATTATTTCTTGGAAACTGTAAAATGGGAAATCGCTGAATTGTAACCTAATCTGCAGTATAACTATTATTTAAAATATACTAGTGAGCCTGGCAGACGTTGTCTTGCCCAAATTTTTTGAATACACTTAAAGTTTAAAAAAATCGTAAGATTCTCTAGTAAGTTTATATAGACAATCATAAGATTTTTGAATTAATGACTCTCTAAAAAGCCGTATGACCAACTTAAGTATTCTTAAGAGAGCTCGCATCTCTAATTAATTCATGCCTCACAGGAAGTGCATTTCAGCCCCATTGCGACTACACTTCTGCACTTAATGTCCAATACCCGATGTTGAACAATTTTCTACAATGTATATTCACGATATTCACAAAAATGTGTATATCTCACAAACCAATACACACAAACACATTGCTATAGGCTTAAAACCTCAGTATTGACAACTTCTAACACACACAAAAATCAGATTTGTAATTCATTGACGCTTTCATGAGAATACCCGTAACACGTAAAACTTAAGTTTCTTTTATATATAGATTTTTCAAAATATTTTGCCAGAAGCCCCCTAAAATGCCTTAGCCAAGTTTTAAGTGATCTTGATGATTTTTTGAACGAAGTTCTTTAAAAGAGCTTATAGTAAATTTATGCAAAAATCGTCACGTAACGAAGTCAGCTATTCTGTGTATGTGTAATAAAATCGAGTACACTGGAAATAAATATGTACCTGAGATGACCTATTGGACTCAAAACTTCTGAGTTCTCAGTTCTTTTCTTGTTTTAATGGCTGTTATTATGTTATATGTAATTTATTATTTTTTGCTATTTGGTATCTATTTTTAAAAATGTTTGGTTGACCTTTAATGACCTAATATTTTTTTTCTGAAATTATTATTATTATTCGTGTTATTATTTTTTTTTTAATATTTTAATTCATTTCTTATATTAATTTATATTTTAATTACATTGTTTAACTACAAAACTTAATAATTTTAGATATTGGCCCTTTTATCCCAACAATATCCACAATACAAAATTTTTAAATTATTTTTTTTTTTATACATTTTTATTTATTGGCTGATAAGTATTTACTTAAGGTTATACTCTAATATTGAAAACAGAAAAAAATCACTATAATTTTAAATTAAAAATATAACTTTCGATAACTTCTCAATAGCAACAAAAAGTACAGTCACCAATTACAGAGTGCATAATAGTCAACATGTTCCGACTTGTTTTGTTTTTGCGGCGCTTCTAAGCAACTTTTATCAATATGTATCAAATTTCTTATACTACGTAGTACGTACATATGTAAATGTTTGGGAGATCTAATTTTTTTCCTCAATTTTTTCGCTTTTGCAGCTCTTTTTGCTGGCGCCAATAATTTGCATAATTAAACCAGCTGGCAGCGATTGCTAAAGCGATAAAGAGATAGCCAAAAAAAAGTTGGGGTAAGTCAATACGTTATATACATACATATATATAGTATACCATATAGATAGTATTAAACGGAGCTCATTTGCAAGTCAAATGGCTTTTTGGCTATAATTGGAAACTGTTAACAAACTGCTCAATATGCTTTGGGTTCGGTTTTATACTTTTATTGCATTCCTTTCTATGGCTCAAGTGATGGAAGTTGACAACAAATTAAAATGTCATATATCAAAATGTCTGGCTCTAAAATGTTGGATAAATAGTAGGGATGTAAAATAAATAACAACGAGAGCATTTTAAAATGCTTTGAAAGTGAATCTAGCATACTCGGCTAAATAAATAGTTACATCTATAAAATACAATTAAGTTGTGGGCAAATACGAAAATACTTGATATGTGAGTTTGAAGGATTGTCATGCTGCTTTTAATTGGGATCTTTTGAGACTACATTTGGTAGCTCTTGTTTAATATTGTTGCAATTAATTGAAGCCGAAGTCTGAAATGGATATAAATTTATCACCAATGAATGAATACAAGTTTTACAAATTTTTCTGATATCCGAAATCCCCATCGTACTCATGGTATTTTCCACATCACTGCATCTAATTTTAGGCCAACCTTTTCTCCTACTACCTTGCGGTTTAGTTTCAAATATCTTTTTGGAGATTCTTGTGTTGCTCATACGAAGAATATGACTATACCATCGTATTCTTTGAGCCATTATAAATTTTATAGTGTTTATATTTAACTTTCTAAGAATTGCAGCAGATAAACGAGTAAAGTAGAAAGCGAATCCGCTTGCTTTACACCTGAGGCTTCTTCAAAGGCTTCTGCAGTGTTGTCTTGGATCATTACTTTTGCACTCTCACTGGTTTCAATGGAATTCTTAACATTTTTATGTGGTAATTAATATGCATTCTGCTAGGCTTGACAAACGCTTGTTTGAAATCTGTAAAGAGGCAACGTAGGGCGAATTCGTGGAATTTCTCAAAAATATGCGATCTAACCCCGCATTGGTAGTCTGCGAGAATCTTTTTTTTTTTTGCGTAGACATTTAAGATGTTTAAAAATACTTTGAAGCAGTAGTTTTTACAATTACCTGCCGCCTATATTGTTTATGGACTCGATTAGACACTCTTCCCATCGATTTGACATTCGTTCGCTGGATCATAAGCCGATGTACATATATCTTTTTGAAGCTCTGTTCCACCGTATTTTATTAGTTCTGAGTTGATTGCGTCATTATCGCTAATTTAATAATTGTTAAGCTTTATTAATTGCTTCAACGGTATCTTGGATTATGTAACTCTCAATAATATATTCAACCGACCAGACTTTACGATTTATCGAAATTTTATTATTATAGTTCAGTATATCGTTAAAATAATCTTTCCGCACATTCAATATATTCGTACGTTCCCTGGTTTTCTGGTATTAGTTTCTCTGCTTTCCTGATCGTACCATTCATTTTTCACATTTGTTCTTTTCCTGATATTCTAGTCTTTTGTTTCTATTCTGTGTTATGTCCTTAACGTTCCAACGTTTTCATTTACTGTAAGAACTGTTATTTATTAATGCAATGCAATTTTGCCACTACCATATATTGGTCCGAGTCGCAGTCCACACCTCTATGATCTTGCATCCACAACAGATGACGCATATTATCTACAAATAGATACCCCAGTCGGGTGAAAGTATGACAACGGTTTTATTAAAAACTACAAGATAGAGCATCTATAGGCGCAACGAGTGGCGTTGCAATATTTTTCGATTCCATTCACAGGGTATAGTAACAGGGCTGACTCTCATTATTCCACAAATTCAATGGTCAATTCAATTCGTCTTACTAATCACATGAAATTCGTAATGAGAAACTATGCAATTTACAGTGTATTTCAAATTCGACGTATACCTATAAATAGTATCATCTTAGGCTTTATTTATTTTTATGGAAATCACTTTAGTTTTGTGTGATACTATTTAGTTGGTCAGGATTGTGGTTACAGCTGTTGCTTGTGGCAAGACAAACTTTAGGTGCCATAAAATATCTAGAATTTCGATATCACACTCTCTGGGTTCGGTTCATACAATATGTATGCAAGTTTTTTTGCATAGAACGTCGCGCGTAATTTGTTTCACTTGAGTAATCCCCCAACGAGTGATGGATATTAAATATGCATGACTTACAGCGCGTTTTTATTTTACCATTTTACCATCTATGTGTAATAGTTAGACTTGCTAGCAGAACCACCAGTTGTTGACAGTCGTGACAGACAACTGGAGGATAGTAGTAGTCGGTCGTCTACTATGTTACAGCCCCTGGCAGTAACCTTCATGGATGGAACACATGGGTTTGTGTATTGTGTTTGTCTGCACGTATTGGGTGAATCCTGAGGCCTTGCTATATGTATATGGGGCAAAAGAACGTATTACTATTATGTAGTATGTAGTATGTAGTATGTACTATGTGTGCTAGTATGTGTAAATGTACTATGTATAAAGTGCAGTTGGTCTTATGCAAAGTGCAGCGTAAACACTTGAAAATTCAAATTGCAAAAACGAGAGCGAGAGCCAGAGCCAGAAAACTTGAAAACTAAATCTGCCTTAAAACTAAAGGGATGTTTATATTGTCAAAGTCTTGTTGTCGATCATTTTTGAAAACTTATTTATTAGCTTAAACTGTCAACTTTTTTGCTCAACTTTTTTGCAGTGGCAAAGTTTCTTATTGTTAATATTTAGTTTTCTGCCAAAACGTGACAAAAATATTTTTACGAATTTCTGCGTGACAGATACAAATTCACAAAAATTTACTCAGTAAGCTGCAAAACTGACTTACTGAAAAACTTTTTACAATGCAAATTGAAAAACTGTTTAAAAACCACAAAAGAGCAAAGTTTTTACAAAAAAGCTCACAATTTGTTCTAGATAGAAATATGCCGTAATTCTCGTCTTTTTTTTTCTGCATATTTGCCTGCGGCAGGGATTTGGATATGTTGCAAATCATTGTCCAGCTGCTGACGTTTCACCAAGTGGAAAGTCGCATATTTTTCACTTTTGAAGGATGAGCGAAAAAAAAAGCACGACTGACATGTGAAATATGGCAGCATTTTTCCCCTACTGAAAAATGAAAAACAAGCAACGCTTTGTCAACTTCCGAGATAAAAAAAAATAAGCACAAAATATGATTGAAATATAATTTTAAGTTGAAAGTATTCTTACTTAAAAAAAAATTTTAATTCAAGTGAAAAATAAATTGTACATTCATAGAATATGAAAAACGTTTCGAAGCGTAATGGTTGTTAAAAACAATTATTTATTCAAAACTCTGTTCGGCATTGTTTTATAAAGAAATATTTTCAGCAAATGTGTACAATTCTTTGAAAAGAGCATTTTAAATAACCAGCGCCATCTTGCATTTTTGAGAAAAAGTAATAATCTTTGAATTATTTTGAATGTAATTTTATATTAACAGTATCCTTGCTTAAAAAAATAATCCATATGAAAAAAAAATGTTACGTTCCTAGAATAGGATAGACGTACGAAGCAAAAGCAATATTTTGTTTATTTTTCAATAAATTGATTTATTTATAAACAACATTGAATTATTAAAAACCTTAGGCAGCATTTATTCTTCAAGTCATATCTTAATAGTTGAAATATTATGTCCAATATGCTGAGGAGCACTCGGAACTGAACTCAATAAACGCCGGAGTTCCTCATGGTAGTGTCCTTGGGCCAGTGCTCTACACAATTTTTACTGCGGACCTTTCAACAAATAACAATGTTGAAGTTGCAATCTATGCGGATTGCACAGCAGTCATTTTAAACAGCGCAATTCCGGGAATGGGCTCCCAAAATTTACAGGAGCAACTTGGTCTGATTGAAACATGGCTGATAATGTGTAGACTTTTAGTAAACACTCAAAAATCAGTCTAAATTACGTTTACACTGAAACGAGAAAAATGCCCTCCTGTGACTTTGAATGGCATGTCCATACCAGATGAAGAATCAGTCAAATACCTTGGAGTGCATTTGGATCGGCGACTACTACAACATATGCAGCTTAAAATTAAAACAAGAAATATGTATTGGCGTCTATGTCCGCGATCGCAGCTTAGTTTGGAAAATTAAATTCGGCTTTACAAAGGAGTTCTCAAGCCGGTATGGACATATGCAATGAAGCTTTGCGGAACTGCAAATACGTCAATTAACGAAATTCTAGAACGGTTCCAATCGACTACACTAAGAAGCATAGTCAGAGCTTCCTGGTATGTCAGCAATTACGAAATTCACAAAGACCTAAATATTCTATTAGTTAAAAAAGAAAATATGAATGAAGCCTATTAGACAATAGCACAGATACTAGACGTCTTAAAAGATTTCATGTACTCGATCTTCCTTATAGAGTTTATATATCGCATAGTTAATTTATATGTTGCTCACTGGGAGCGTAATCAGTCCTGCTATTTTTATAATACATGCAAATTTGTTAAATGTCAACAGACAAATAGCAAATTAAAATAATCCTAAAAAAAAACAAAAAAAAACAAAAAAAAACAAAAAAAAACAAAAAAAAAACTGAAGCATTGTTTTATAAAATTTCTTTCAGCAAATTTAAATAAATTTTGATATTGTGATAACATTTTAACCATACATTGAACTAACTGAAAAAGCTTTGAGAAAAAATAAAAGTTTTGAATTATTGTATATTGAAATATAATTTTACTAGACGGCCTCCGCTGCGCTCCGGCACGCTCGCTTCGCTCGCTCGTCTAGATCTGGAATCTTTCCGATTGGAAAACATCGTCCGATTGATCGATGAGTGGATTAATTTCATCATACAATTTTCAACCACTCGCCATCTTTACATTTTAACCATGTTTGATGGAGATTTGGTAGTTTTCTTCTCGGCATTGTAAGCAGTACTGATATTAATGTTTTCGTGCACTAATAATGTTAACCTATAATGGCGACAGGATGTCTTTTTTTTTCACGTTCAGTCAAGACAAAACACAGATTGAAAAATATTGCGTAACGCGCCGTCCGCGAAAGCCGCGAAACAGGAGTATGGAAGGCTTCGTGGCTAACTTCGCGCCCGTGAACACACCATGAAGGTATAGTCGATAAATGAAAGAAAAATGTTAGGAGGGGCAACCCTTATCTCTTAGGGGTATGAAAAATAGATGTTGGCCGATTCTCAGACCTGCCCAATAAGCACACAAAATTTCATGAGAATCGGTCAAGCCGTTTCGGAGGAGTATGTTCACACAAAAACCAATATTCACAATCCCACGAACCAATTCACACAAACTCATCGCATTAGGCTTAAAACTTTCGCATTGACCTCTAACACACGCAAAAATCAGATTCATCGACTCGTTCATGAGAACACCCATAATACGTAAAACATAAGTTTCTTCTTATATATAAAATTCTAGTTTCACAATGTTAGTTACCATACTCCTCCGAAACGGCTGTACCGATTCTCATGAAATTTGGTGTGCCTCAACAAAATTAATTTTTGTGTTTCCTTTCGACAAAAACAATTTACTAAAAAATATTAGTTAATCTGACAATGTATACAGTGCCAACCTAAATTAACAAAAAAAATGTTGTATTGGAAAATCAAATTGTCGTTTTTAGTAGTTTCGTCGCAATTAGAGGACAAAATTGTGAATCTAAACCATTCTCAGATCCCCTTGAACACAGACAAAAAATTTCATCAAAATCGGTCCAGTCGTTTAAGAGAAGTTCAGTGACATACACACTCACAGAAGAATTATATATATAAAGATATTGAAAGTAGCCTTGCTAACTATATAAGAAAGTGCAGGGGACTTAATGATCGGAATGACTCGAACCGACTATAGAAACTCTGCAAGGGTTCAGAAACTTAATTCGAGTACAAATTTAGCCATGAATCGCTTTAAAGCTTGGTTATTACTAATGCTGATTTTAAAGCACATTTGTTGACCGAAGATGCTCATTTGGCACATTTTGCGGTAACAAGCAAAATGTCCGTATTCGGGGAGTGGAGAATCATTTGGTCAATCTGATAGCAATCGATATCGATGGATTTCGACTCATTTTGTGTGCCTACAAGTTTGTGAAAAGGTGTAAACAGTCGCCGCCCGATTGGACAATGCATTTTCTGCAACGAAAATTTCGTGCAGGGCTTTTAAAATAGCAAAGTGTACGCCATTAGCCCATGCACCAGTGACGAGCTTAATGATAAAATTCCTACCGGAATATCCGCTATCCGTATGCTATTCAGGCTCGATAAAGTAGCCAAAAACGTAGAAAAAACACATTTTGTGTTGGCCAATAAAGGCAGCCACTTGATTGACATTGTTCTCAGTGGCGGATTTAGGCAACAGGCTACATAGGCTGAAGCCTAGGGCGGCAGAATTAAGGGGCGGCAAAATTTGAGTCACCTACTACTACTACCTACTTCAATTATATTGTAATAAAGCACTGATGACAATCACAATCGCATTAATTAAACTTTTTCGTTTTTTTTTTTGTGAAAAAAGGGCGGCAAGCTATGGATTGCCTAGGGGCGGCAAATATTTAATTCCGCCACTGATTGTACTTAAGAAGTTGTACAAAAAAATATACGGGACCTAATATAGTACCTTATATGAAAAATAAATAGGTTTTTAAAGCTATTTAAAATGCTTATATCCACCTAAAATATGCTGTAAGCTTTATAGGTATAATTGAATTTAAAAACACATAACTTTTCATATATAATAATTTGTATAGAAAATTGCGTATACGCAGTGCTGGACTTGTTTTAATAAACATCAATGCACTTTGTGTATTTTTCTTTAATACAATTTTTAACATCACATCCAACATATCATTTTGAGATTTTAAATAATAAAATTAATATAAAAAACATACAATTTTTAAGGAATTCATAATGTTTTAGCAATAAGGAAGGTGGTAGGCGGCCGATCTTTTGTCGTACCCGTTAATTAATGTAAAAGATTTTCCGCTTTTGTTGGCATTGATCTAAGATGAAAAGGGCTGATCCGTTCCTTTCCTATGTGACAGGCTTTTATGTAGTCATAGTATACACGGCGAAGAATCTGATAGGACCATTGCCTGTAGAGTGGCGCCTAGATATAATATAAGTTAACGCGACACTTCCCTATTCCCCAACTCCCAAGTATTCCTGCACGTCTGTCATCGACCACTCAATCGAAGGCGATACTGGACGCCGCAAACATCTGGCAGCGATCATTGGACAGACCCTTGGAGAGGTCACCGAATGATGCAAGCACTTGACAGTGACAGCGCCCAGACCCTCTACGACGCTCCGCGGCTAGACCCTCGGCTACGAAAGGCGACACCGGACGATGCAGCCACTTGACACCGTCAACGGATAAGCCATTGACTACGATCAGCGACAGCGCAGCCGTAATCATAAAACTTTAAAGACGGCAACGCAGCGTCCAGCATAAGCAGAGTCACTAAGATCTCAGTCATTGTTAGAGTTTACACTAAGGTCTGTCGAGGCATTTCCGCTGCAGTCAGGTCTGCCAAGGCAGTCCTGCTGTAGGTGGTTTTGTGACAGTCCAGTTCATGCTTTGTTGCAATAGATTTAGTTCTAGTTTAATTTTCGTGAATAAAATAATTTTTAAAAAATAAAATCTAAAAGTGATTTTATAATTTATATACCAAACTTAATTTGCAAGCTTTTCATATATAAATTATCGAAAATTGTGACTTGATTCGTACAATTTTTTTACATATTTGCTATACATACTATGCATCCACAATTAATTCATCCTGCCTCCGGAAAACTATCCCACAGCATTATATTCTCACTAATCCCAACATTGTGCAAATAAAAACAAGCACAAGCTCCAAACGATTTTTTACAATTTTTCCATGTTGATAGCCCCACATACCCCCTTAGTTAACACCGACCTTAAAACGTTGAATGTAACTTTTCATCAATTCCCATATTATGCCAACAAACAGAGTTCCAAATCGATTTCGTGTTACAATAGCAAAGGTCTGTGAACATGATACATATGTTCCTTATATTTCCCCTCTTAGTGGCTGAGTTATTCAAAACGATGAAAAGCGCCAAAATGCTAATGAAAACAAAACATTCCCATAAAAAGTTGATCCACGATTGGCACAGTATCTATATATACTATCTATACCTTTATCTTAAAACAAAAATCCATGAAAAAATTTCAGCGTTCTTTGTCCGTCATTCAGCTCCAACATTTCTGTGCATATAGATTATTAATTATTTTTTATGTTGCAATTCATGGATTTCAAACGTTGAACTTTATACTTTAATTCATATGGAAGTTTTATACCCTTTACCGTTTGATACAAAGGGTATATTAAGTATGTGCAAGCCGAAAATTTATGTAACATTAGAAGGAGTCGTTGGAAACCCCAAAGAGTCGAGAAGAGAAGTCGATATACCGACATTCGTCTTCCAACAAAAGTTATAAACGGATAATTCATTTGATATTGATGATATCATCTCAAGCGTTCTACTACGTTTTATCAAAATCGGTTGAGTATATTATATAGCACCCATAGGACCAATTTTTCAAAAACCCGTATTTGGTGCAAACTTCGTTCTGTTTCGTACCAAATTTGGTATTGGTAAGTCTTTTAGAAATTCCCAGTACGGTACCGGATTTGATAATAAATGCTTGACTATATCATACGAGGTGTGTTCAAAAAGTAAGGTGACTTTTCAAATTTCGCGGGCAACGTATTTTCGATTATCGATTTTTTTTTTGGTTTGTTGTGTTGGTACACTCTTCCCTTTTTGTTTGGTTGTCAGAGGCGTAAAGGCTATAAGTGTTTAGCGTGCTCGGCGACTTTTTGCTATCGAAAAATATGGATCAACGGATTTGCATTAAATTAAATTAAAATTAAGTGCTCCGTAACACTTGAAATGTTGACAGTAGCATACGGTGAAACTGTTCTGAGTAAAAAAAGTGTTTACAAGTGGTACAAACTCTTCCAAGATGGCCGGGAAGACGAGCCAATGACGAGCCTCGCTCTGGACGCCCAAGCACGGCAACAACTGATGAAAACGTTCAAGCAGTGAAGAAAATTGTTTTGGAAAATCGTCGAATCACTATCGGAAAAGTTGCTGAGGATGTCGGTATATCGCTTGGCTCGTGCCATGAAATTTATTCTAACGTTTTGAGCATGAGACATGTGTCAGCGAAGTTTGTTCCGAAATTGCTAAATTTTGACCAAAAGAACCCTCGCATGAGCATCGCTCAAGAGTTTTTGAATGACGTCAACGTCGACTCAGATTTACTCAAAAGGGTCATAACTGGTGACGAATCATGGGTATATGGTTATGATATCGAAAGCAAAGCCCAATCGTCCCAATGAAAGCGGCCAGAAGAGACGACACCGAAAAAAAAAAATTGCCGAGAACGCAAAACAAAAAATGCCATTCACTTGAAATTTGGTACAGATGTTCGGCAAGAGTGTACCAATACAACAAAACAAAAAAATCGATAATCGAAAATAGGTTGCCCGCGAAATTTGAAAAGTCACCTTACTTTTTGAACACACCTCGTATAGCCAATGTACTGATAGACCGGACCGATCGATAAAAAAAAACGTCTTTGGTGCAATGTGTAACGTTTTTTGTTGTTTTTTTGTAAAAAAAAATCGTAACGAAATTCGTTGAATATCTATTCAATATCTTTTGAGTTAGACAAAATGAAGTTCTCTGCTGCTGTTATAAGCTGAAAGACAATGCTGTGGATTTGGCTATTAGAATGTTTATTTTTTCATTAGGATCTTATTGTTAGTCTTACTCGTTTTCTTCTAGTTGTTACACACTTCGTATACTTAATATTTCATATATGCCCTTGTATCCTTAAAGTACAGGGTATAAAAACTGACAGGATGTAAAGGTATAAGCAAATAATGAACGTCTGCAAAGAGCAATCAAGTGCTATTATTGGCGCTTGTAATATGGTATGTAAATATTAATAATATATAAATAGCTCTGTGCATTATAAGAGATTTACATGTTATGCGATTTAAAATATTCTCGTTGAAAGTCTAAAATTATTTATGGCCTTAATTAAGTAAGTGTTAGTTATAACTCTTTTATTATATTAAAATGCAATGAACTGATAATAAGTGCCCATAATAAGTGTAAAGAAAAAATACAAAATATAACATTTTGTAAGGGCGTTTTATTCTAAAAATAGTTTTTACCAATCATTAGCATTGGAGAATAAAAAAGGAAAAAATAAAATAAAAATTCAATAGTTAGGCCCTAATGAATTCCGTTTTTTTTTTCTCTTGTATAAGCGGAATTTTTAATTTAATAATATATAAATATGTCTTTTTATCTTTACGCTTTTTAGCTTAGCATTAAGCATTGACTTGATTTAATATATTCTGCATTAATGTGGCCAAAAATATGGAACAAGTTTTGAAGAAATACCCAAGAACATCTTTTTATGGGTTTTTTATTGCAAATGCAAATCAATAGAATGCAATTTTTGACTCTTATTTACCAATTCGAATCGATTGTCTTGGTATGCACTAAGCTTTGTTTTGATGTCTATTTAATTACCCGCATTTTGTCTAATTTGCATTTGATTAAATCAAGTAATCGTCACCAATAATTGCTCCAAGTTCGTCCACAAAGTGCTGGCTGGCTCCTAATCTATACTAAGTTTGGCTAAATTTGTTTGTCAACTTTATTAATTGCTTGACATTAATTTATTGTATTTCAAACGAGAATTTTTATTGACGATAAAACTGGCGCTTAGGACAGACATTTAAGCAAAAGTTTTGTAAGAGCTTAACAAAAAATTGTTCATTTTAACAATTGTTGGTTTTTTGGTAATTAATAGAATCGGATTTGAGTTTGTCACTGGATGTTTTCAATGTTTTGCGAAATTGACAGAAAACCCTGAAAAGTACGATGAATGTAATACAAAAATTAAAATCTTTCCATTTATTAGAACGTTTTAATGATTTTTTTAAGTTGAATATTTAATGTCAGAGCGTTATTAGAATAAAACATTTTTCTGGAAAAAGGACAGTTACAGAAATCTTTTTCAGCACATCTGGTTCGAGTTTTTACAACTTCTTGCGTCAGGCTTATGAGCTTTAAGATAATCTGGAGTTTGAACCATTCTTTGTATTTTTTGTCAAAATATCGGTTAAATGCAAGAAAATCTGTATGCCAACATTCCTTTGTTGAAAATTTAACTAAATTGTGTCTATTCAAAACTTATAAATTATAGAAAACTATTATAATAAACGGCTCTTCGATCTAAAAACTTCTTGAATTTATACATTGCCTATAATCGTACATTAGAAGGTGTATTCACTACATAACATTAACTCATTAACACAAAGACAAAGTGCAGGTAACCCTCCTACAACGCGGGTTTCTATAATGCGTTTTCGCTACAACGCGGTTCCCAAAATGCGAAAATTTTCTTTCTTCCCTACTCCTACAACGCGATTTTTACGAACTAAGCAACCCTCACAATGAATTTTTGTTGCTAGTTTGCATGTTAAATTTATTTCAATATTAGAGAAGATGGCGTCAGCAAATATTACTGTCAAAGAAGTGTGGAAACAATTCTCAATTTTAAATTACGTTGAAATTGTTGATACGTCTCTTAAAGAAATTCGTCGTTCAACACTAAAAGCTTGTTGGAAAGCACTTTTACTGGAAATAGACTTTAAGGAAACTGTTGCTACACCAAGAGAAAATTAATATAGGAACATAGTGACATCGGTGCAGGCAGTAGAAGGCGCTGGTTTAGATGAAATAACAATGAATGATATTTAAGAATTAATTGCGGACGACAAATTAAACGAAGCAGATTTAGTGGCAATCGCAAATGAAGCATCGGTTGGCGATAGCTGTGACGATCTTTCCGATATAGAAAATAAAAACTTTTCACTAAAAAGTATCGAGAAAGTTTTAAATATGGCAAAGCATTTGGAAGAACACATTTTGGAGAACGATCCTTTAAGGGATAGAGCAGAAATATTTAAACGAAATCTTCAAAACAGCTTAACTCCCTATCAAAAAATTTATAAAGATTTACGTAATAAGAACTAACGAACTTCATTAGAAGATTTTTTCAAACCAATAATCGATGAAAGAATGGCCGAATCTGATAGTGGATCAAGCTCAGAACTAGTACTTGAACTAGTAGGAACAAAACGTTCGAGACAAATCATACTAAGTGATGAGGAGGATTAGGAAGTTTTGGTTCTATTTTTGCTTTAATTTAGGTCATTTCAACTTGAATATTTTACGTAAAAATGAAATTTTATTCTATTTTGTTTTTATTTAAATTAAAGTAGTCTTATCGATCTTATATTATTATATTTTCCAATTTTCTATTAAAAATTTTTTAGTTTGGAACCAAACTGTGATTTTTGTATGGAGTTTATATCCCCTACAACACGATTTCTTACAACGTGGCATCTTTTGGGAGCCTATTTCCCGCGTTGTAGGAGGGTTACCTGTACAACTTTTAAATCGGCATTGTGACTTTTGACTTTTAAAATTTGGTAAACACGAAAAATGTTAGTTTCAGGGCGTTTGTTTTGATTATTCTCTTCCGCAATAAAGTATTGCGACGCTGACGTTGCCAAGCAACGGACACGAAGTTGATGCTGCATGACTTTGGCTCTTGTTGAGAGAGAGTGCAATGCTCTCACTTTTACACTCTCAAAATTAAAGCGCTCCAACCGGCAGGGTTGGATAAATATATCGTGGCTTTGATGCTTTTTAGGTGGCTTCAAAATAAGATCGCGCAGCGCAACTTTTCAAGTAAAACTTTATAAACGGCTGTGTAGCTTTCAATTTGTGTTAAAAAGAAAAGTAGTCGGGGAAGGTGAAGGGAGGAGGACAGTCGTAATGGAGCGACAACGGTTTAAAAGAAGTCGCGGCGGGGTAGAAAGGCATATACATTTTCATTTCGCTTTACTTTTAGATAGTTTGTCTGCTCTATCTTTTCAAGAGTTATTTTGTAGTATCTAATGAATAAAAAAAAATGGTTTGTACCGAAGCAACCATCGCTTCTGTAAGTGAAAGAGTTAACGATGGAACTCGATTTGTATGCCCGTGGAAAATCTGTGTCAAAATCTTGGTTTACGTCCACGCAAGTCTTTCAAGAACGACGTACTATCAAAAAGTTTTTGGAATTTCGATTTAAAAGGCGCACGTAAAATGAATTGGTATATTTAATTTTTTATTAGGTTGTTAGGACTGTTTTTGACATCTTGTCATAATTGGAGACAATTTGCCGTATTAGTATTGGTTTAGCAGCTGTTTTTGTTAGACGAAAAAAGGACGCTCTTAGATTTTTGCCATGGAAAAAAAAGTGTATCAATTAGTTTGTAATTTTGTGTTGCGAATGAATTTTAGTGTGCCGATTCGCTTAAGATGTTGCAAAAGGCCTTCACTGAGGACTGTATTTCCAAAACACAGGCATACGAGTGGTACAAATTGTTCAGAGAGCGAAGACGTCAGTGATTTGCCTCGTTCCAGTCGTCCTTCAACATCAAATACCGACGAAAACGTCGATGCAGTGAAGAAAATTGCTCTCGAAAATCGTAGTGTCGGTATTCGTGAGATTGCTTCATCTCATATGGATCAGCCGAACACATTTTGGTTGAAAATTTGGGCATGAAAGGCGTCGCGGCCCGACTCGTGCCAAAAACGTTGAATTATTTTTTTTCATTATTTTGGAATTTTTGGCCAAACACTCAACAAATGTGGTCGCTCAGGCTCCGTATTCACCAGATATGGCACCGTGTGTCTTTTTCCTGTTCCCCAAACTGCCCAAAATTGCCATTAAGACGGAAGCGTTTTGACACCGTTGAGATCATCAAACAAAATTCGAAGAAGGAACTCAAAGCCATCCCTGCCCAGGCCAACCAGAAGTGTATGGATGATTTTATCAAGCGTTGGAATATGTGTGTTGGCTCCAATGGTGAATACTTTGAAGCCGATAATAAAGATATTAATTAATATTTAATAAAAATGTATTTTTTAACAATTTCTGGTATATTTTCTGATTGGTTTTATGAAAGAGTCCTGTTTCTTGGCCTACTCTTTGGGAGTATTTGAGAAGTTGGCGCTGGAATGAAATAGCACCAAAAGTTCACTAAAAAGTCGTCAAAACTTTTAAAACATAAATCATGGTTATGTGCATTAAAAATTAAATAAAGTTGCATTTTATAGAAGCCGTAATTCCCAATGGGTTACCCCATTTCTCCAGAGTCTATCATTCGTAACATTTGTTTGAAATTTCTTTTGTTTTGTTTTGTAGGGATCTGCATTCTCTAAGATTCATTTTGTTTCAGATTCGTAAAATATTAAAGCATATTGTTATACAATTGACCACTGGAAGTATTTAGCTGCTTTTTGAGCATTTATTAAAAAAAAGAAAATTGAAAGAATCAAAAAGGTTTGTTTTTTTAAATAATTGTTTTTATTTATCTCGAACTAAACTAATCAATGTACAAAGGTATTCAACAAAAATCCGCCTGGTTGTCAACACATCTAGTATACTTAAAAGTGAGGTACAAAGGTGTTGGGATCGATGAGCGTGGCCACCTCTGGTGGATGCACTATGGAGTGTCCTGGATAGCGGTTATAGGCGGCTGTAAAAATGGTATACCTTTAGATGTGCTCATTTGCCAGCCAATTGTTGTACAAGAAAACTTACCAATAATCTTCTGAATGGCAGTGTGTGCATCCAATACATCAGGAGCTGGCGCAGCATTGGCACAGATCAGGCAAATGGCAGCCAGAACCAAAGCGAAGACGAAGAACTTGGACATTTTGTAGATTGAGTTTGTTTGCAATTGTTGTGTGTTTGAACACTTTGAGGTGTGTGTTTTGTCTAATTCTGCTGTGCCGCAGTTGGAGCTATTTATATGTGGCCAAAAGCAAAAAAGTGTCCAAGCGAAAGAAGTTAGAACGAAATGAGGCGAAATTTACTTATTCCCAAAACCAGCTGATTTTAAAATTCATATTCCGTGTTGTTTTTGCAATCCATTAAGTTTTGTTTGCGGCGACGCCGTCAGCAGCGTCTACTGAAAGTTAAGCGGGATTAGACGACGAGTATTTGGCCAAATGCTCCCGAATAAAATGAAAAACAAGTTTAGCAGAAGAAGCACAAATGTGGGGAATTCAGACAATGTTCGGCGGTGTTTTTGAGTGTTTGTGTTTTGTATTATTATTGTTGATGCTTTGTGCTCAAGGAAGTCGAAAAATGTAAACAACACCAAAGTGAATTTCATATTGTTTTGTAATTTGAATTTATTTATTTTGTTTTCTTTTTTTGTATTATTATAATACACTTATTTATATGTATGGATTGCCTGCTTGAGTTTATAGTTGTTGTTGTTGTTTTTGCTTGTTGGCTAAAAGCCTCTTCCACTTTGATTTTGCATAAAAATCGGTTTACTTTTGGCTCGAAACTGAATTATTGCAGTTCATTGTACGACTTTTTGGCTATTTTATGTGCTGTTTTGTTTATGTTTAGTTTCTACTCTTCTTATTTATTTATTTTGTTCTTTTTTTGTTTCTGTTTCTTCCAACACATTCTATACATATTTTATACAAAATTTCGGGTTTTCCCGTTAGCCGATAGCCGCTCAAGATCAAAGAAAGCTATTACGAACGGGCGCAGCTTTTGATCAGTATGGGATTGCTTTTTGTCGCCTTCCAAGCGAGACTAAACTATTGATTTATAGAGCAACCGGTTCGGATAGCAACTGACGTTAGACTTTATACTTAAACTCGAGTTCTAAACGAAAGTAAAATTTAAGACTTTTAAAGCAGAGAGCTCATACTCCACATTTAACCACAACACTCAATTCCTTTAAATTCCTATTATAATTGGGCTGCCCACAGTATTTTTTCCGCAGAATTTGGCGTGGGTGCGTATACGTAATATGTGTTTATGCATACTGCGTGCCTCAAAAACTTTTTTTAGGCAAGTTTGATTGGAATTTAATTTTTTTTTTAAACCCACCACATTTTTTTATTTATTTGTTGTTTTTCTTCTTTTTTCTGCTCTGGCAGGCTTGTTAATTTAAAGCGTATGCGTACATTGTTAACGCAAACACGTGCACATGGCTCAGACAGAATTGTCAAAATTCAAATGATTAAGACAAACGACAAGATTTTGGCATTTTCCTGGAAATTGCAAACGAGGATCTGCGTAACGCAATGTGCACAATTGTTCATGAAATTAATCAATTGTGCTGATTAGTTCACAGGTCCTGCTTATCCCTCTGTTAGCAGTCTGCGATGTGGCCAATAGCTTTTTATATAGTATATATAACACTGTACGAGTATATAATATTCATATGTTTATGTGTTTCTCGAAGCCCCAATTTGTAGCTCTTGTGCTGTTTGTTTTTGTATTTTCTTAGGGCAGGGATATTTTGGCCCCAGGGCTTACAAAAAGCTTTGGCAATATTGGCAGCAAGTAAGCAACATAAATACATTACCCCAGGGATTTTCCAACACTACGCAACGTGTTTATTATGTTTGTACAATTGTATGTAACACTGCGGGAGATATCTGCATAGCATATATGTACACAGTTGGACTCGTGCCTGGGGTCCTAAGCTAAAAGGGCGAAAAATTCATGCAAACCAATATCAAATTTTTTTTTAGCAAGTGCCCAGTTGCCGGGCTACGTCGCTCTATTAACTGTACAAGTTAAGTGTGAGCAACCAAAATCAAAAATTTATCCCAAACATTGATAGTAAGAAAGCTCCAAACAACGTGTACATAAGTTCCTATCGGGGCAGTCCAACTATAGTTTACTATAATTGAAATTAATTCTTACAGTGCTTATCAAATTTTAGTTTGAAAATGATTACAGAGAAGCTTAGGTTAGGTTAAGGCGGTAGTTGGCTTAAAAAGCAAGCACACTTATGCCTAGACTAACCCGCTGTGATATCTAATAAAATGTTTGGGTATAATACTATATATCTAATTTATACTCTGTTTTCAAATTTTAGATCATCAATCATTTTACTCTCTGGCGGCCATATTTGGTAAGCCAATTCAAAAATTTTTATTTCTGGTTTCAGATTCGTGATCAGCGACCCCGCAAACCTATGTTTGAAAAGCCCAACTCGTGTTATAATCGCAAAAATGATTTACCTGCTTTCGGTGGCTATTTTGGCTTCAGCATTATGCAATTTTGGAAAACTTTTAAGCTATTTAAAATCAGTTAAAAGCATCTGAATAACAGGTGCAACAATATTTTTCTGAGAATAAGTTTAAAAATTGTGATTAAATTGTGCAGTTACTTTGCTTTGTCGGCCATTAAAGCTCGACCATTAGAAATATTTTTAATATATACTTCGCATCGTCACCAAACTGGACGATGAGAAATTTCTGAAAGTTCCCAAGCACCATATACAATTTTTTTAAAGTCGCTTAAATATATTATATAGGCCCTATGGGAACGTTCGATGCGTTCACAATATTTATGGTATGTGAATATGATCTCAAATTTAGTTTTTTTTTTCGTGATATCTTTCGAAATCTAACCCTGAATGAATCGATTTCTAAATTATTGTGCAGCAGTACTTTTCTTGCTGTCAATGAGAATGTCTTACATAGGTAGGATACTGCTGTGACCTGAACCAGATGATGTCAGAAGATTTAGATTCTCTGGCTGAAGCAAACTTTATAAAATTGCCCAATGCATCCAGATACAGGATCGTATATATGCTGTATCAGCAACGCTCATTTCAAGAGCGTTTGTAGTCCACATTAATAGCAATGCTCCTTAGATTTATAAAGGGGTGTTCCTGTAGGGGCCAGATGATATTTATAAATAAAAAACTTAATATTCAAAAAGGATTTTGGTGTTTACTTTAGCTACAAGGTCACTCGACAAAAGCAAACTCTACATTGTTGTCGACTTATGTATAATCGAATACTGGATAGCGAACTCTATCTAAGAATTAAGGATTCTCTTTTTCAATTGCGTTTTTTAAATTTTTTTTTTTTTTTTTTTACTTTTTTCCGGTTTTTTGCTTGTTATGTTTACATTTCATAGTAGTGATAGTAGTGTTTCAATATAAAGTAAATGAAAAATTTCCTACCTGTAGCAAATACTACTTGAACCAGTTGTGAATTATAATCACGTCAAGCAGAAAATTCAGTTTACGAAAAAACGCCTTAGTAAATAAAGCAAACCATCTCAATTCTTTTTATTTCATTTTTTTTTGTATTTTCTGTTTTAGTTATAGATGGCATTTTTTTTGCTTGTTATATTTATGAATACATTTTTTTTACTTACATTTTTTTTTTGTTATTGTTGTTATTTTTTTTGTATTTTGGAATGATTTTTTTTTTTGTGCTTATTATATTTATAAATGAATTCATTCCTGGTGTTTTACCTTAGCTCTAAAGTAAATTAACAACAACAAACATCATATTGTTGTTAACTTATAACCGAACCCTCAATAGAAGATAGAAGCACGGCAAGTAGCAAATTCAGATTTAAGCAGTATTGTCACATACAACATAAACGGAAGGAGATTCTGCCAGCGTTTCTGTTCCTGTTTCTGCTGCCGATTTTTGAAAGGGACAACATGGAATAGACACAGAATGATGTTGTTCATATATTCATATTGTGAAATTCTTATGATTCTTCTGAAAATGCAAATCAATCACGACTTATTGCAAATAATGCCGCAAACTATATTTCTGACGCCGATTTGCAATTTTTTACGTTTCTGTCTGCTGTCAACAAAATAAAAAAGTCAAAAGTACTTTTCTTTAGTTACGGGTCTAGGTATATTTTTTAGTGTAAAATGAACCTTTAGCCTTTTAACAAAGAGAACAAACCAGTTAATTAATTCGACATTTCTCTAAGGCCGAACGCACAAGGAAAGTTTTATAAATAGCGCTAAAGTATTCATATTGGGGATTGCATATCATATATCTTGTTTGCTTGAATTTTTTCTCATCTTAAAGCTGAAATAGAAACCCAAACTCTGTCTATTAATAGATGTGAATGCGTCACAGACTCTAGCGATATTGTGAAAAAATATTCCTTATATAACCCTATTCTCAAGTAATTTGTTCCATATCACACATTTGCAGATCCTTACTAGTAAACCGGAACTAAACACATGCAATTATACACATTGTCGAGTTTCCTTCTTTAGGTAAAAATTCTTAAAGTCAGCCCCAGCAATCATTCTCGGACAGATAGGACCTAGTTCCTCTAGGTTGTGAAGGAAATAATTTCCCATGTGCTCTTTCGTTCGCGTTTCCATAGATCTTCACAGGAACAGAATAAGTGATCTACCTCTTCCTCGTCTCTACAGTTTTTGTGATTAATCGGAGCATTCATTCTGTTCGCATGTACTCTACAGTGTGCCTGAGAACAAAATTTTTCCTTTTATGTAGCTTGAAAGTCTCTATTAATTAAAAACGCCGCCATTCGGATTTCAGCTATAAACTGTAGGTCCTTGTTCTCTTTGAACAATTATTAATATAGATCCCCATGCCCCTTCCAGTGGTCAGTCAGGGAATTATTATGTAGCTTGAAAGTAGCAATTGGCATATGAATATATTCCTTATCTGGGCGGAGGATATTGGTCGTACCATGTCTGGGTAATTCATCAATTCATATATTGAATTAACTTACATATACCTTAAAATACTTTAAAAAGCTGCACAATATTCGGCTTCGAATTTTTTACCACTTATGAAAGTATATAGTATATGTAATAAGTACATATATAAATTAGGTACACGCATGTAAATAAAAATCTCGTCGAGCTTGTCATTGTAAGTTTTGTTGTTGACGGCTTCCTACAGTCTCAAAGGAATTCGCTCCCACACATGTTCATAAAATTTTACGCGTGTCTATTCCCACCGGATTTTGTTGGCAGTGAAATTAAGTTACATAATTCACAATATGAATATTAAGTTAAACACATGAAATAAACTTGTTCAAACAAAATGAATGCCGTGGAAAGAGTTTCTGCCATAATTTTGATAAATCTCACTTTAATTAGCTTTAATGAAAATTAAGTATAATCTGTTTTGTTTGCACAAAGGGTCGGATTTGAAGTTTCATTTTGTAGAGTTGCATAATTAAAATTTTAGCTGTCCAAATAGCTGGCAATAGGCGATTTTTCAATGATTTAGCACAAGATTAATGGTTTTTTCTAGTTAGTTGTTTCTACTAAATGGCGCAAACCAGCGTAATTAATTCAGTTGTACCCAAACCAAAATGCGCTTATTTCCAAAACAATTAAAAAGACTGACTATGGAATTGGCATATGGATGGCAGACCACATGGTTACTTAATTAGCAAAATCGAGTTTGATTAATAATGAAACTGGCTAAATGCAAATACGCTATATTAGTTTTTGTTTAATTAGCAATACAAATGCTATAGAACAATTTACCAAAATCATAATAAAGTCCTTTGGCATGTAGCAGCAAATTAATCAAAATAAATATGTACCATATGTATATGTGCAAATAAGTAAGAAGTTAAGCGCATTTAACTTAAATGGAGAGGCTTTGAGGTATGAGAAATATCTATATATTTTACTTGGGCACACACTGCGTATGCTTTATATGCTTAAAATTTAACAAACACAAAATCTGCCTAGAAGTACATAATATTTATGTGTTGGCATGCCTAGCTAAACACCTAAACAAGCACACTCCCTCAAACACTTGTACACATACTCCTCACACACAGCACACCCACATCCACACTCACACTCACGCAGTCATACTCACACCATTAACAAATTTTAATCTTTCCCATTCAATGAAGTCCCCTGCTTTGCTGTGGTATGTATTCTTTCAATGAGTTTCAAAATATGATTTACTACCGCTTGAGTTCGTGGTATTGAAATATGAGATTTTCATTCGAGAAGCTTGGACGAAATTGCTTTATATCGTACATAGTACACTTGATTATACTATGTTCACATGAGAGTGTGTGTCTGCTCAGGGAGGAAGTGTCTGTGACAGCAACCAACTAGATTAAAGGCTTCGCTAACCGCAATGTTTTTGGGTTTCGTTTATAGAGTAATGCTATTGGAAATATGTGAGTTTGCCGAGTTGGTACGCGACAGGATATCCTATTCTACATTTAGCTAAAAAAGTTAATTCCTTGTCTTTTGATAGCAGAAGAAAAAACAAAAAACAAATAACGATGCTGCACAGTGGTGCAATTTGTATTTTTTCGTTGCTTAAATCATAAACGCAAATACGTGTCGAACTTGCAAAATATTTTGTGGCAGTTGGATTGTAGTTTATAAATTGAATTTCACAATAAATTTGTATGATAAAAAACTAATATTCACATAATTGGCAATATCATATGCACTCTGTAAAGTAAAACTCGTGGATATGAAGAGTCCGAAAATATGTTGAAAAAATGTTCAATTCGGAATTTATTTTTGTATTTCTTGTTCTTCGATTCATTTGCTTTTTCTAACATTTCTTCAGTGGGTAGGCAAATCAACAAAATGCTAAAGTTTTGTTACGAGTGGAAGTAAGCTTCTTTCCTGAATATTTTCAAGTTCTATAGAGTTCAAAATAATTAAAATGTCATTTAAGGTTTGGTCAATATGAGTATTCACTGCAGTAATTATGTTGTAAGTCACCTTGCAAGGTCAGGCAATACCCTGTACATAACGATACCTATACCCATAACCAATTTGGATGCAAATCGAAATTTACAAAAACATGCTATCAAAATTTATGATTCTAGATCACTTATTACCATAATTACCTAAAGTCATATATTGACGCAGGAACTGGGCAAGACCCTGTGACATGATAAAAGAAACTTAATCTTTTGGGGAAACATGCGCACTATCTGGTAAATTTTTATGTCTCTAGCTCTTAGTCTCTGAAATCTAATAGACAGACGGACATGATCCATTCGCTAGCCAATGTTATGATCAGCTTTTTGGTATAAAGGACATGGGGTCTGCCATGCCCTCTTCCGCCCCTCCGTACAGGTGGAGGGCATACAAATATTTAGTTAATGACAGCTTTATAAATAATCTGCATTTTGCGATAAAAATGAACGCGGTTAATATTGGCTGGTAATGTGTAATAATAAAGATGGGTCCTTTAAAGTCGTTCGCGGACGTCTGTGGGCTATCCTGTTCCACCACATTTCAAAAAATATTTATTTTTCAAACTTGGTGACGATATTTTCATAAACAAACGTTACACAACGAATTTTTGTACAAAAAAGAAGAAGACTTTTTTGTTCGGTAGACTATATCATAGAGCCGATCGGCCAAATAAATAAATTTCTGGCAAATTCGTCTGTTTTTTGTTTATTTATAAAAATAGCAAATTTGGCAATCAAAACCCTTTTGGAGCTCTTAAGCAAAATATGCGTATAATTTCAGTTAATAGTTGTTTGGGTATCCCAATGTCGTCTACGTCCGACCTTAAAGTACTTCATCTTTATTATATATTATATATAAATATATTATTAGATTTACTCTATATTGCGTATCCAAAAGTTTGCAACTTTATTGTTTTGTGGGTTTTGTTTATGTTTTTCTTAAGTTAGCCAAAGGCAAATCGCAAAAGTTTACAAATTGAGGGCACGTATTTTTTTGCTCTCTCTTTTTGCAGGCATTCCCAAAGAAAACCACTTGACCATTTGTAGTCAGTTAAAGGTGGCATTGTTCAGTGTCCTTTGCATTCCTTTAGCTAATTTTTCAAGTCAGCGCTGATGGAAGAGCTTAGAGAGTAAAATGTTGTGGATTTCTTTTGACTTAGTACATGGATGCCAGCTGCCAGTTTTGTATGTGTCTTGTGTACTTAATGCCGAACACAAGTTTAATTTCCGAGTATAATCAAGTTCCTGATAAACGCAAACATTGCTGAGGTTTTGTTCAGTCCTTGCACTCTTTGCCCCTAGCTTTAATACTTTTCGAGAATCTCTTTGATGCTTGAACTTTTTTTCAAACTTTGGTTATGTATATGCAGTGGCGAAGCGAGAGCGTTGAATGTGGGGGGGTAATGAGCCTCAAAATGCCGACTCGATTCAACAAATTACCGACAAATAACCGATTCTAAAATTTTATTTTTTGAATATTGCGTGAAATACCCGAGATTTGCCAACTGATGGATGTTTGGGGGGGGGTGTCACACACCCCATACCCCCACCTCGCTACGCCCCTGTGTATATGATAAAGCTTTGCCATGCATAATGTTTTCCTATTTGGTTAGCTGCAGTAATGAGCCACAGGCAATATAATAAAAGCTTTATCAAATTGACATTTAATTGGCTTTGTATTTTGTATCCTAAAGCTATTTGAAAACGGCAAAAAAGTACATTCCTGGACTACATATTGGCATGGCTTAAATAAAAATGATTTTTAACAGCAAAAGTCATGTATTTTTAAAATTATTGCATTACAGGTAAACGTGTGTAAGTCCGAGATTTACTATACAAGCATAAAATGCTGCAGTAAATAAATTTAACTTTAGTATATAATGTATGTGCTCACTTTAAGAATTGTATGCAAAAGTTAAGCTTCCTAGTCTCTGCATAGATATTATATGCATGCACTTAGTGCTTTACCTGGATGAATAATTACAACTTAAGTACATATTCATATGCAAGCTACACTCAAAAAACAAAACGTGTATCTTTCGAATTTCATCGTTACTAATAAAAATAAAAATTTACATAAATATAATTGTGATACAGTCGAGGTGCTTGACAAAAAAAATATTTTTTTTTTTTCACATACCTAACTGCAGAAAAGAAGGGTTTCTTTCAATTTTCAAAAGGAGGAACTACGATACACTTACTACATCTTTAGAAGTTTTTAAACGATCTTTAAAATTTGTAGTTTAAAATATTAGTCAAGAAAGAATCTTGCGCTCCATCTTCCTTAGCAGAAGTGCGGTATCAATTGATATTTTGGATGGCCCTGCTCAAAGCAATGTTGGTCTACGGAACAAAGAACTATACTATCTATATATTAAAACTATTCGAATCTGTCTAACTAGCAAATATTATTCGGAAGAACCTATTTATAGTGATTTAATCAAAAATTACGGCATATGCTAAGACGGAAATAACACAAATACATCATTAAGTATAAAGGTCTCTAAGAGACATTGTATTGAGAAATAAGATTTATTTATTATTTTGTTTAGGGTAATGCCTCTATTGGCTTTTAATCTGGTACAGCGATCGTATATACCGTATAGTATACAGTTGAGAAACATAAAATTCATTAATCTTGAACTTACCAAGATAAGGGGTATATTAGGTACATGTTAATTACCTCTTAATTTAACGAACCCAATTATAGCTATGTGCATGACCAAAAAATTATGCTGTCCTAGACAGGTGAAAATTATTCTCCATTATTGGTTCTTTGAAAACCACAGTCTAGACATTAAACTCGACTACACTTAAGCTGCTTATCACTTCATTTGAGAATCCTTTGACTTCTCTAAGTGTATTTATGCTCACATCTATACCTTTGGTACGTCAGGGAACATATGCTTGCTGTTTGTCTTTTGGATGCATTGGAACTGGCATAGGCGTCGCTCATGCATAATTAATCATTTTGTAATGCTGCCAGGCGACATGGTCGCGTCTTTTTTTTCTCCTATGATTTCCTGAGTTGGTCTATATTTATCTTGTCTCTTAGACACCCGCTCACATCCATTGCTTTCGTCATAATCGTCAAGTTGATGCGAACGTTGTCCTTTGCAGCACTCAGTTCGTTAAACGTGTACAAACGAAACAAAGAATGGCAGGAGAAAATGGCCGACAGGCGCCATAGTGCGCTGTCCTGGTGATGCTAAAGCCTATGAATGTTTTTGTTGTTGCGGCTGTTGACGCAAATCACGCAAAAACACACAGACAAATAAATAGAATTACAAATCGGGACACATACTGTATGGAGGAGTCTCAGAAGCAGTTAGCACACAAAGCGACAAAAATTGACGCTGAATATGGATTTAACTGTAGCCAGAGGACCACAAACTTATATTTCTTGGAGCATATAGCGCGTAATTGAAATAAATGCCAAGCTCAAATGCTAAGCGTACTGAGCATATACATACGTATTATGTACATACATACATACATATATACGCACTTTTTGTTTACTATTTTTGACAAATGAGAGACTCTTTATTAAATGTGTTTTCTTTATGTGATTGTCGAGCGCAAAAAGAGATTTGGTGCGTGAAATTGATTTTAATATAAATATTTGCATAAAACTAATGCAAGACATTACTGTAAAATAATATTTGGCATTTGAAATGTGACTCTTGAAAGTCGAAAGACGTCTGGCCAAAATAAATAGCCCTCGCGATGCAAAAGTAAACAAATTAGTTATGTTTAGAAATAAAATTGGCGTAGTGTAAGTTAACATTAAGCAATTTTACATTTGTTAAATTTCACAGCATTGAAAAAATACAACATACCACATCTTTTTATTCCTATTTAAATTTTATTTGAATTAACCACAACAAAAAATTCAAACTACCGCGCAATCGCGGTAATCGATTGCAACGTGCCGAGTACGGTATTATATATCGATAACGCAACAGCTGTATGTTGGCAGCATGCTCATTCACAATAGCTCTCAATATGGCCGCGTTCGTCAAGTGTGCATGATAATTTCATAAAATGATAAATTTTGTTTTATAAGACATAAGCATATGTTAGGTATTATGGTTAAACAACGTATAATATTGGCTGTGAAATGCTCGATAAACAAAAAGGGTCAAAAATACTATAATAACAATGTTTAATTGCGTGCGGTATGATACTGCAGTAAAGTGCCCAAAAAATATTGCAAAAAACAAACTTCGCTAATAAAATACAAATTGAAATAACTTAAAAAAGAAATAACATTGTTAAAAACACATGTGCTGCAAATATCTTTATTGTATTTACTTAAGCGCTGTATACTTTTGATTTATAGCATTAAACTTTTTGCCGGTGCCGGTGGTAGCTACAGTCAAGCGCCAAAAATTAATACAACAAAAAAGCAGTATACACAAAGCAAACACACGCAACAACAGCTAGAATGGAAGCAGGGGAGAGTGCGCCGGCGACACCACCCAACGAAGTGGCTGCAACAAATGGCCCTAACCAGACTAAAGAGGTGGCGAGTATTGATGTTGACGTAGCTGAGCAGGCTGAAGCAGCAGGCGATTTTATTGATTACTTGGAAGAGGTGCGTAAACAAGCTTGACCCTGCTGTACCAAAGCAACTTTATAAGGAAGGCTATTTTATAGGGTGATGGCACAGGCAATACTGAAGAGGTGGAGGAGGACGAGGAGGAGGAGGAGGAGGAAATGGGCGAAGCTGAATATCTGGAAGGTGAACTTTCCATAGAGACTTGCGAAGACGAACTGGAGGAACTAGCTGCCGAAGAAGCTTATAAAAGCAATGCCACAGATGAGCACGTAAGCGATGCTGCTGCAGCTGAAGAAGAAGAAGTGCAAGAAGAGCATGATAAGTTAGGGGACGTGCCTGACAACATTGAACCAGAGATATCAGTAGATGGAGTGGAATCCGATGATGGCGAGCTTATTACTGGCGATGACACGCAGCTAGATACAATAGAGCAGCAAACAGAGGAGGAGGATGCCAACAGCAGTGTGCGCTCTGGTGCACAGAAAAAATTAGATGAAGTTGATGAGCAGCAGTGTCGTGTCTGCACCAACACAGATGAACTTGTCAGCCTTTTCACAAAAACCGGCGGGACAACGCCTTGCGATATGTTGCTCATTATTTGCCCCAGTGTCTCAATTTCACAAAAGGACTATATGCCACAATATATATGCGCGAACTGCCTCGAAAGCCTTACAATTGCCATAACACTCAAGAACCAGCTGGAAACCACAGAGCGTGAGTTACGCAAGCGATTATCGCGCAGCAAGAATAAAGTGCGCCGACCGCGTGGTTATGTTGTTATTGATGCGCCCGTTTCTGATTCAGCTACAGAGGATGAGGAACTTAACGATGATGCAGAGTTTAAAGTATCCGATGAGGCGGGTTCCTCTACATTCGAAAGTGATTCGGCCGACTCGGATATAAGTGAAAAACGCCAACGTCCAGGACGCGGGCGCAAACGTAAAAAGACCAAGAAAGGTGACACAGGGCACATCAGCGGCTACAATGAACAAGACGCGGCAGAAAGCCCAACAAAAAAGAAAAGTCTAAGCTCTTCTGCATGTCAGATAACCTACCAGTGCGACCAATGCGACCTAAGTTTTACACGCAAGCAGTCTTATGTCTTGCATCACAGAACTCATGAGCCCCGCAACTACATTTACTGCGAGATTTGCAACAAAAAGTTTAAAGTTCGACGTGCCTACAATAACCATATGGAAAGCCACGAATCCAAGTTCCGCTGTGAACAATGCGACGAAGTATTTAAGTTGCGCTCTGAACTAAAACGGCACATGGCCGTGAAACATGACGAGTATGGCTTAATCTATGAGTGCAGACGTTGTCATCGCAGATTTTTTAATCAAGCCCGTTTACAGCGGCATCAGAGCACCAATTGCTTAAACTTTGCTGAGAACAAAAGCAAACGCAGCGCTGGCGAGAGCGCTGTGCATGGTCGGGACCTATTCAAAGCTGTGGCGCCCTTAACAACAACTTACTGGAGTGACAGCTTCTCTGATTAAGCTTATTTAAGAAATTTAATTTTATAAAAACGGGCAAAGACGCGCTGGTTTTAAAGACTTACCGAAATGCATGATTTTACATTTCAATTTAAATGTACAATGTGTATTGAGTTTCTAAGAATCCTTTATTATTTTTGCTTTTTAAGGAAATAAATGCAATACATATAGATTATATATATAGTGTATGAGTATATATACATAATTCCTATCTGAAATCCAAGTAATTGAAAGAATAGCTGCAGCTTTTGTATTGTGCACACGTAGCATCTTCTTGACCAATGGAATAAAAACATCCGCCTGCTGCTCCTTATCTGATATCCTTGTGTTGTTGCTGTGTCACGGCATTTTGCAATCCATTGTCATTTGGCATTCGCAGCATAAAAAGCGTCTGTTAATTTTTCAAGTCGGCAATATTCAACTGGGATTTAAAAATATATCTGTAATGAGCCTTATCATTATCCGATAATTTAAACAAATGATGTTCCAATCTCATTGGACAGAAACTTACATTAATATCAAATATCTTATTCCTCAGCGTAACTTTTTCATTTTTATTAAGCACTCGTATTCCTTTCCATACTTTGTTTTTAACAGTTGTCAATTAAACTTTAATATTCAGTTGCATTAAACCTGCAACGTCCATGGCAGTGTAGCTACGATGTAAACATGTAATAACATTTCAGGAGCCATGACGTTGATATTAATAATGGTAAATATGAAGACCTTTAGTGCAACACTTGAAAGCTGATAAAACATACTTGCCCATCCCTTAAAATATATGGACAGACGCCGCCGTCCAATCGAATAGGGAACGAAAATTAATATAAAAATATTTTATTGCTTCAGTTGACTTAATTTCTGTTTGGGTATGCATGCCGGAATGAAAAAATCTTCTGTAAAATATTTAAGGCAAAGGAAAGATTACACCTATAGTACTACTAGAATTTTTTTTAAATACTACTCCAACTCTTTTTAAAATAATCCGCAGTTTTTCGTCAGATGTGTTTTGGCCTGTTTGCGTTTTAGGTTTTGGCTTTTCCAAAAGATTCTTTTTTGGTTTCTGCTTTATAACCATATATCTATATTTCACCACCAGCTATGATTCTTTTTAGGTAAGTCTGGATCGTCTTTGATGTGATGTGTTCATTTCGCAAACTTAAGAAATTGTGAAAAAACTTCCAAGTTTAATGCAAAAAACATATTAAAAAAAGTTGCATGGGATAAGCCAATAGGCATTTCAATAAACACTGAAACTTCTTTTAAAGTCATTTGACTTTTTTCTTTACCAACGTTCCATACCTATTACACTACTTAAGTGTTTCCATAGATTGTTAAGTTGATCCGAGCTGTATATTTTCCAAATAGCCGAACATTAATAAACTTGTCAACTCTGATCTCATCTATGTTTTTTTCACCATTACCATTTCATAATACGCCGTACCACTTTTGCTCGTTGTTCGACTATTAAACGATCCATGAATAAAATTGAGTAGTTTTGAACTTGAAGCATGCCGAAAAGCTTCCACTTTGGACAGGTATCTTTCGAATTATGTGTGAGTTTTCTTAATAAAATATTAAGTTTATTTGCAAACCTCATTAAGCCACCTAATGTGTTATACAAATCTTATCTAATCTAATAAATGGACGCCCCGACCCATGTTGAGAATCCCTTATTTTTATTTCTTTCCCCAAAGGTAGGGAGTGTTTTAAAAATTGTGTGTAACACCTAGAAGTAAACCATTAAAAAACTTTATAACTTTTGTGCCACAAGGTGCGTCTTATGGTAGTTATATGATATTTGTGTAAAGAAGAGTCACCAAAAGCTCGTAATTTTTGTAAATGTTTGAGAATACCATCAACAAGCTTTGATACAGTTGACACTTCTCTTTGGTGTTCCTTCGGTATCGAATCAACAATGTAAAAAAAAAACTAAAAAAAAGTGTAGAAGTCCGTACAGGGGCCGGCGTGCAAAGCCAGCATAAAGCGCTTCTGTTTATTTGAACATGAGTGCACTTGGTAGCGAAAATAAGCAAACTTTCGGTCTAAAAAGTGATTGCTTGTTTACCCTCTGGCAAACATTTTGTTTAAGCTTCCTCATAGCATGACTCAAAATGTGGCTTGTCCGTGTCCCCTCTACTTGCTGCCAAGTTGCGAAGCAAAGAAAATTACCCAGTGAAGTAGGGGACATTATAAAAAGTAGCTTAAGTTGTTTCATGAATGTTGCCACCGTAGTTAATTGGCCAAATTATGCGACATATTTAAAAAAAAATCTCTTAAATTCAGGGTTTTTTTTATAATTTTTATTTTCAGGAGCAAAAAACAAAATAAAGCGATTAATTGCTGCTTATAAATCGGATTGTTTTTTTTTGCTTAATCTAGGCTCTGGAAAACAAATTGATAAACTTTAAAATTTTGTGTAGGTTACTCTTTCTGCACGTGCTGCTGCTGGCTTGTTATTTATATGTTAGATGATATTTACGTATAGGTGCCAAAGTTCAACTTGTTGCTGGCATGGCATTGACTCCTCGCTTGCCCCTTGTGGTGGTGCCCCCAAAGTGCTGCTAGCGACATCTCCTTCCACTTCCACCTCCATACACCACAACCTCAAACTGCTTATTTAAAATGATGAATGGAATGATAGGTGGGCAGGTGATAGGACACCGGATGATGTGCATACAGTGGAGCGTGTGAAATGAGCGGTGCATGGGAAATTAATGGTGCATGGTGCACGACGGCGGGTGCCACGTAATGCGCATGTGACACTGTGTGTGTCACCAACGGTGCATGGTATCCAAAGCCGAGCGCCAAGCCGCGTTTCGCCTTAACCGAAGATTCCTGCTCCTCTACGGGTGCGGCCAAGATGCAAGCCAAGCTGGCAATAAGTAATATTAACTGTGCATTGTTGTTGATATTGTTGTTCAGCAATTCATTTCCAGCGAGGAATTTTCCATTAGCGTAAAAGTGAAGACGAAATGCATTTGAGAACAAGGAAAAATTAGTAGTCATACATAAGCAACTTGACGGAAGTGTAACTACGGACTTAGTGAGCATTAAAGGACCTCATAATAAGTTCAAAAATGTAGATACAAATTTTATGCAGCTAACTTGGCTTATAATATTAATAAAATCTTTAGAATTAAAGCTAGAAGTTGCAAAATTAATTCGATTTTTTCTAAAAAAATTATTGCTCTTTTCACATTAAAATTACATTTGAGGTCTAAGAAAACTTAACGCAACTTTACACTCAGTTGTGCCCTAGCACGACACCAATCCTAATGTGTTTAAAGCTCTAGAGATTTTCAAAGTGCTTACAAACTCAAGGGATTCTAAGATAAAATTTTAAAAGCACATAAATAACAAATTAGTAAACAATATTCGCCCAACTCCATAATAATCCTAACAAAATCTTGACACCTACATAAGAACACTCATATACAAATCCCCCATGGGAATTCCATAAGTGCTTTATTAATGCAACACTAAGAGTTTATGAGAAGTCAAGAACTCCTTCCCTAGTGCTTAAAATGGAATTTCTTTAAATGAAGTCTACCTTAAATAAAACACCTAACGCTGTCACTTCTCAAAATTAGATACTCAAACAGAGTCCGTAATTCTCTACAGTTTCTTTATCATTGCAATCTTTGAAGATATACACTTACATATGTACTTAAAACGCAACCCGTAATAATTTTAATCTTTTAAGACTCACTGACATCTTTAGATTCAATCAATAATACCGACAACACATCCTTTGACTCCTCCTTCATTAGAAACCTAACAAAACATAAAAAATTTAATCTAGTAAGGCTTCCAGCCCATAACGGGCAATGAGCTGATATGAATGGTTTATAAATTCCGACTCATAGTTTTCGCCAATCTAATCCTATGTAATGCCCAGAAATATATTTACAATAATTGTGTTAATTCAAAGAAATCCAAAACTTTTTAAAAACACCAAATTAGTATGAATATTAGCTCCACTTCCAACATCTCCACTAGCCAGGCTAAATAAAATTAAATTGATACGTCTTCGTCTAGGCCACATTAAGCTTACTCCTATACATAAAACCTGAAACACCAACTGTAGCATGTCCTTTCTATAGCACACTATATCTAAAGTCACCTAAATAATCGAGATACGATATTTAAAAATCATACAAAAACAATCACTAATATTAATAAAATTATAGACTTCTTGAAACGTAGGAATTTTTACCACTGAAGATACAGAATGTTAACGTAGCCGAAGGCTAAATAAATAAAAAAATGCATTCCAGCTCGAAACTCTAAAAATGGATCTGAATGTTTTAAAACTTGTTTTTTTTTGAGTTATTTTTCGAATTGGAATTTATTTTTGGAATTGTTCTTCAACTTTGTTAGATAGCCCACTTTATTTAAAAAATGAAATTTTTTCAATAATTTCAAAATATAATATTTGCTTTTCTGTAGGTAGTTTTTTCCACTTAAATTGTTAGATATATCGATAAAAAGTGTACCAATCGGGGCTTAATTAATTTTTTTCCTTAATTTGTCAAAAACTCCTACTTAATAAATTTATTTGCGTTTTCATATTTTCATTTGATGTTTAAATCATGACTAAATTTAATGGTAGCCAGAAAACAGAAATCAATAATAACAAGGTCTAAATATGTATATTCAATTTATTTCACGGTTTTAATTTATGATATTTACAGTGCTCAAGTTCCAATTAACTTTTCTACTTAATTATAATACGATATGACTTCAGAAAATTTACAATGATTCGAATATGGTATAAAAGATTGTTGGGAAATTATACAGAAACCAACTGAATATATTTACTTCACAATTTATATTTAAACGGACCAAACGGACTGGAATATTTTCCAGGTCTCTGATTACCTCTTAACATTTATTAATCAGTAAATTTTGCACATTAACAAAAACAATCTTTTCACTATAGTGATAAACCTGTGAATCTGAATGCTCTTTGAAATTTAATTGCATTTAATTAAATGGCATAATTCGTGGAAATCCCTGTAGCATTATATTAGTTCAACTTTTACAACACGCACATTTTCAATTCTCAACTTACAGCAATTTTCATTGTAACTGCAATTAAATGTATCTTTACTGAACAAGAAGTTTAAACGCACCGTAGCTAAAATTCAACTAACAACTTTGCTCTAAGAACGACATTATTTATACAATTTTTTCTTCTACGCACCACAAGTGTGATACAAACTCACTCAAAACTAAGTCAAACGCACTCATTAGGCAAAAAGTATTTAGTCAAAAAAACAAAAAAAAAAATCAACGAAAATATAAAATAAAAAAAAATTTACTATGAAAATAACACGCACATTGAATGAAAATATGCCCACATCTAGTAAAAATTGCAAAAACAAGTTGACTGCAACTGTGCGTATGAGTGTGTGTGTGTGTGAGTATCTGTGTGTTGTCAATCTGTCCAACGCATAAATAGTTTTTTTTTTTTAATCAGCCAGCTATTTGGAGTACAACACAAGTCACTCATTTTGAGTGCCAATACTAGTTGTCCGTCCGTCCAACAATTAAAGTATCATAGCTAAAACTTAGTATAGAATATATTATGTAACATATTATAGACCATGATATACATAGCACATGATTTGTTGCATTCATTAAATTGCTTCAGTTACTAAATGTTAAGTGGCAGCTGCACTTTTGCTGTTCAGCATTCAACTTGCCACAAAGTTCGCTATCGGTGCAGGCAATCTTCTAGCCATAAAATGGTTGACAAATTGGCCCAATAAATTGATATTAATTCCCGCATTGGCATTAAATAATTTACCAAATTTATAAAGAACGTTGCACAAACTTGGCACAAACATACGCTTCGTATTGTGTATAGGGTGTTTTATTCTTGCGATGATTTTTTAAATAAGAACACAAACCGCAGCAGTCATCTGCTTGGCGTTGAAAAAAATACTTCAATACGTTCAATTTATTTTGGTGATTTTATCCATTCTACACGGTTTTGTTTATCAACAAGATTACAGCATGTGACTAGGAACTCACCTAAAATTGAAAAATTGTAATACCGAGACTTGATTGTAATAGACATAGTATGATGGATATTAAAAATTTCATGGTAAGAATATGAAAGAAAATAGGGTATTCATAACAGCATCTTAGGTTAGGTTAGGTTACACTGGCCGGCCACAACAGAGTGCAGCCTAGCATAGACCTTTTGGTCCTTAGCTGTGCCAGATTTGAGGTTATTACGCAAAGTGATGGTCGGTTAAAAATTTGACTTTTTTAGCGAAATTAAGTAGCCGCCCAACTTGTAGCCTGGCCACCTCTTCTAGACCGACAAACGCTGGTTCTCCTAGGGTGGTCAGACGATGTCTAGAGATGGCTGGGCAGTCGCAGAGTACGTGTGCTAGGGTCTCAGGGACTTCCGGATCCCTGCAGATCCTGCATGATTCGCTTGCCGTTAGTCCCATCCTATGCGCATGCTTCGCTAAGAGGCAGTGTCCTGTTAGCACACCCGTGATGCTCCTGCATTCAGTGCGTGAGAGTTTCATTATAAAGTTACTTTGTTTCCTGCCGTAATGAGCCAGCATGATTTTCGCTGTGTGACAGCTGTCTAGATTTTTCCATCTAGCTTCAGCTCTGCGCTTCATGTTGCACTCCAGCATAACGTAGAGATGTTTGATCGGTCGGCGTACGTCGTGTATTTGTCCCTCCTGAAGCTCAACACTGCTTTTGGCAATTGCATCCACCATTTCATTCGCCATTATGCCTTTATGTCCCGGCACCCAGTAGATATGCAGCTTACGAGCCGTAGCTAATCTTTGGATGACTGCCTGGCATTCAAGGACGTGGAAGGAGGATGTACAGTGCGATACAATAGCCTTGATAGCGGCTTGACTGTCTATAAAGAGGTTAATCTTTGTTCCAGTTGAAGTGTTGGTGCATGCCAGCTCAGCCGCCTTCATTGCGGCGAATACTTCAGCCTGGAAGATGCTGCAGTGGTCCCGAAGCCTGTAACTTTGACTTACATTAAGCTCGGAGCAGTATACTCCAGCACCAACGCCCTTTTCCATCTTTGAGCATCTTAATTTTCTAATAATTCTCAAACGATACAAAACAAACACTGAAAACTAATTTTAGAAAATTTTCCACGTTGGAGCTATGTTATCAAATGGCATAGCACAAAGAAATTCCATTTGGAGACAGAAATTCGATAACAGAGACAACTGAGGTCGCGGATTATTTTTATTTAAATAGATTTGGAATAAAACGACAATCCCAATTTCTGTGAGATAAGGCCTCCATTATTGCAAATACAAGAAAATGTCGGAAGCCCCTCCCAAAGTTACCTAAAGTATGATCAGCGTGATAAGAAAAGTCCATAAACACATGTCTGTCTGTTCGTAGATCTTAAAGATGGTAAGCAACTAGAACAACCAAACTTTCATATTAGATGCCTCACGGGTGACAAGTTTATTTTATTTTTGTTGGATATTGGGGTTACATTATATAGCTGCCATAGTGACGCCGAAAAAATCAAAAGTTTTAGATGGATAATTCGTTTATTAATAAGGATATCAAAACCAAATTTGGTCAAGTTCTCAAGAATATGTCGCAACCAAACTTTGGAGTAATTTGACTGCGATATGATAGTAAAGAGCGTCTGAAATTCGTCAGTCTATCGAATACAATTATATAATATAATATTAAAGACAAAAAAAACGCCCGATTCAAGGAGAAGCAAGTAGAACCTTAAAGCGTTGAGCTGCATTTCAATTTAGTTTAGTCAACTTGGTTTAATTGAATTTACTTTGGTTTAATGCCAGCCTTCTCTCTGCAGTGTAATTGCAATCGTTTTATGAGCATTTAGGTTTTAGTTTACACATTAAGAGCGCTCAGGCTTAATTACATTTTAATACAGTAATGAGTGTGAGTACAGATACCCAACTGAGCCACTGTGACATCGTTAAGTCAATTTGCACAGTGGGACATTCTCATTGCGGGGGAAGATTGCACAGCTTGCTTCCTTGGCAGTGATAAGCAAGTTATTGTAATACGTATTACATTGCGTGTGGCAGTCATCAACGTTGTGGATGGTTCGGTCCTCTTTGCCTGTGTCCCTGTTGTCTGTTCTGTATATGGCATTAGGTTATGGCTGCGTTGACGCCAAATGTTGCAATAAAAAGCAGCAAGCAAGTCTTACTCAGAAAGACAGACGGACAGACAAACATGCTACTAGTAACGCACATTACATTAATTAACAGCATAAGCGTATACTGTGCAACAACAGCAACAACCACAAAAGCAACAACCATAACAGCAACAACCGCAACAACAACAACATTCACAAAAATCCTTATGGCGTTTATCGCCTGCCGTCAGTTTGTGGCACGCAGCGTTTTTCTGTCCTTGTCCTTGTCCCTGCCCCCCACGCGATGTCAAGCAGGGCCTTATGCACGCCATTTTGTTGAGCATATAGTACTAGCACATTGCCGTTCAACAAAATAGGTAAAAAATATCCTTGGCAGCGTATTAGAAGTGGCTCATAGATAAGAACCTTAATTTGTGATCCATAGTGACTATGCCACATGGTAAGTTCTTATATTCGGCTGACAAATGTCTGAGTTCAGTGTTGCCATTTTAGCTTGTTTATAGCTAGATCTAGCATATTTTAAAACTAAATACCTTAAATAAGTTAATCTAGCATATTTTTAATTTAGCTTAAAAACCTTATCGATATATTTTTTCGAGTGTCGTCTGCAGAAAAAGTATTTTAATTTGTATAGCGGTACGATTTATTTCTTTTTACTAAATTATTTTCAACATTTCTTAGCCTACCTAAAACTGAAACCGGAGAGCCACATCGATAGCTGAGAGCGTGAAAAATTAGGTCTCGAGATTAAACTTCAACAATTCCAATTCGATCGGAATTGGAACAAAAAATGCAAGCGTCATGACAGAATCGAAAAACAGCGTTGACACGGAACTCTAGAACATTTTTTTTTGTAATTGATCAAACTTTATGTGCCATAAAAAAATATATTAAATTTTTGTTAATTATAAAATTTACATTTAGAATTGAATTTTTTTTAAAAACTAAAAATGTTATATAAATAGATAAATAACGAACGTATCATTAATTTAACAAAAATTAGTTATTTTCCTCGTATGGGTTCCTCACAAAGAGGTGGGGCACTGCGACCATAAGATCTTTTGTACCATACCACAAAAATGAGTTACTATTATAATCGATTTATTTTTAAGTAATTTCGAAAAAATGGCTATTTCAGAAAACAATAAATAAAAATTAAAAATGAATTCAATAAGCAAAATATTTAAGTGATAAAGAAGATTTGAAGAATATATTTATTTTTATTTGTAGCTTATTTTATCAACTTTTGTTTCAAAACCAGCTTATTTTGACTATCAGTTTCTGGAATCGCTGTGTGAGTTATAAAATGTTGAAATAGGGGAGGTCCAGATGACACTATGAATTCGGTATTCTTTGATTCTATTTATGCCAGAATCAAGATATATATATATTTTGTAATATTTTTTAATCATATTTTGCACAAATAATTTTTATTTTTTTTTATTTTTTTTTGCAATCTGTCATATGAGACAATCAGCAAATTTTATAAGTAAAATCAAAAAAATGACAGGATTGAATGTGCTCCAATGAGTCCGCTCAATAGGTATACAACAAAACTATTTGCTAAAGATTATTACATTATTATGCAAATCTATCAGGAAGATCCAGAATGTGAAATCTTTTCAGACGTCTAACATCCAAGCTATTATCCAGTATGTTAAGAGCCAACGAATTTCCATGGTTTGACAGTCTCTCCAAATATCTTAACGATGATTTGCTTATTTCATCTTTGACAAAAGGAACATTCAAATCTTTGTGAATATCTTTGTTGGTTACATACCAAGGAGCGCATGCAATGTTTCTTAGAGTTATAGATTGATATCTTTGCAGGATTTCGATATATATAAATAATTGAATGGGTAAAAATAACTAAACCGTACAGAATTTTGATAAATACTCTTGGTAAAGTAATATTTCAGCACGGCTAAATGACGAAATAATTTTTTATATATATCTAATACATCTTGCTTAAAGCCATTTAAAGAAGAAATCGATATAACAAACTGTGGTGTTTTCGTATAAAAGCTGCTTTAGCCGGGGCGGATGGGACCATAAAAATGTGAAGTTTTCCTAAAAACGGTTCGACTTTTAAGAACTTTTAAGACTATTATCCCACAAACTATATGATGGTGGAAAAAATTCTTAACCAAGAACTTAATGTTAGTCTTTGCCAATCAAATAAATTCATTTATGAATGATAACCTGAAATTTTTTTGGTATTTAATATTTATTTTTAAACTTTGAGAGTGTTTGACCTCTTGAGTTGAGCGGGAGTGTACCTGCTGTGAATATATATGTATGTGTATGTGACCTTTTTTTTTTTGGTACGTCATGAGCGGCACCTGTCGCTGTTGCTCCCAAAAGACAAGAGGACATGCTGTGGGACAGACAACGGCAGCTTGACAAGGGACAAAGGCTGGCAAAAAGTTGTTTATATTATGTATAAGAAAATTCAGTAAAATATTGTTATGTTTATTGTTCAAGCCACATAAATCTTGTTCAAAATAAACAGACGCTTATGCACTTGCTAAGTATGTGAACATAAATGCTTATATTATATAAAATTTATGCAGCTAATGGTTTCAGCAAAAACTAGCTCATTTTAATCTGGTTTATCTTGACATACACAGTTGTCTTAAACTAAAAGAATACCTACTGTGAGACAAGGTTCTTTGTCTTATAGCATTGCTATTGTAGTACATGGCGTATACGTAATTCGCTAGACATTGAATTTTTATGCTTATTGTTTTAATGAAATTTGTGATAAAGCTAAAATTAAAGACCCAACACATATTTGTTACTTTAGTATGCATTCTGTTTTTGATTGATGATTATTTTACATCAGTCATTTTATTATAGAATTATGACCCAAAAAATAAAGGTAATGGAGCAGTCGATAAGTGCCGACGTTTGGATGCCTAGTTAGCATAGTTGATTTTGTTCGTGGAGAATGTATTTGCTTAGTAGATGTTTGGAATAAGCCCACGAGACCGAAAGCTATTCTGCCTCATATGATCAAGACATACTTTGTCTCTGAGACTCTTAAAGACGTTTTAGTCGGCACCATTCTGATGTTTACTAGGCTCTAGACAATGTATATCTCTTTTGAGATTTTTACAGTTTCCTGATTTGAGCACTGCTGCCTCTTAGCTCTGGCACTACCCCAATCTGAAAGGCAACTTGCCTCCCAGCTGATACTCGAGAGTGCAATACACAAAACTCCATCAGATTGCAAGTTTCCCACTGCCAGATTCAAGTTGCAGCTTTGAAGACTTTGTTTGACAATGTCTTCTTCAAATTATATCACTATCGATAGAGCTTTACAAAAAAGTACGGGCCAGAGGAGCAGCTGGATGATAATCCGATTCGGTACTCGTAGCCAAAGCGTTGAGGGCAATACAATATGTAACACTATACGAATACGAACACACCCAATATATGACATAGTCCGGCTTTGAATCATAGTGTATTCAAAGTCGAATAAAACATGAGTAAATCAATATAAAGCACGCATTGCTGCTGACAACCATAAACAAGTAATATTTGAAGCACATTCGACTTGGGCAACTCGGACGGACGCCTGTTGCAGCAATCGCCCCAGACATCCATCAAAGCAGTCCACCAGCTTGACGACTGCTAATCAAATCTTATTTCTAGCACCGCATAAATGTGCACAGTTACTATAATTTTGTGTACAGCAGCAGGTGAGGCAATCATGCATAAAATAAGAAGAGGAAAAATATATTTACACATCAGTGGCGGATTCACGGGGGTTTTCGGGTTCGGACCCCCCCTTCGGGATCAGAAAACCCTAATAAAAATATTTTTCACAATTATAAAAGATGGATTTCTCTGGACAGATTTCTCTGGACCCCCCCTTACCAAAATCCTGGATCCGCCCCTGGTACACATATATACATACATTGTACATATGTATCGTGAAATAAAAAAAAAAGAAACATTTTAATACTTGCGAAATTGTCAAACACAGAAGCCGTAGAGTTTGATTTGATTTTTGACTTTTGTGGTTGTGGCAGAACAGGATTCGTTTTAACATTGGTAATCCAATGGTGGGCCCATTAGCCAAATGTAATTGGACGCTGGCCGTTCAACACCTTCGTTGGCAACTTTGATTTGCACAATTCAAAAAGTTGAGTGATTTATGCATCGTATTTCAACGACATATGAACGCATAAACATACACTAAAAAAAAGTATATAGTCCGGCAAACAATAGAACCAAACCGATGAAATTTCATTAGTGTAATGCAGGAACCCTGTGTTCGCTTATGATCTTTGCATATACACGAAAACAAAAGAAAAATCTTGTTTTGGGTGTGTATGTTACATTTTGGATTGGGAATTTATGAGGAAATCGCTAATTAAAATGGAAATATTTGAAGCTAAGTACAACAAGAAATGTATTTTCCGGAGCACTCACAAATGAATCAGAATACGCAGCCCGACCGATTAGGCAACAAAAACAGAATTAGAAACGTAAAGCCTTTAGCGTTTTCAGGAGCTGGTCCATAGCATCTATAGTAGCCCTACTAGAATATCATACCCATGCTGTAGTTAGATTTACAACACCATGGTTCAGTAGTCTAACCCATTCAATATCTAATCATATCCAGCTCGGAACCTATTTTTCTTTCAGTGTACATCCACAAGTGCATAGGTACGAGTAAATGTTGTTTGGCTAAGTCCGTGTCACCAATTAACTAACTACGCCCAAGCTATGCCGGCAGCCACGGCGCCAGGTGTGCCAGCTCTCAATTGCAATTCAATTTTCAGCAATTAAAGAAAAACTATGAGTTTTCATCTGTCGCCGTTGTTGTTGTTGGCAATTTGCAATTTAAGCAACAAAGTAGTTAGATTTTAAAGAAAGAATTTATGAAAACCCGATTTCTTTGGAAATTAATTAAAATTCAACATGTTTCTTTTGAGTTTACTCGAATGCCATATTTGCATTCACTTTGAATGCTTCAATTAATCCTTTCTCAAATTTTGCTCAATAAATTTTTTGGTCACATGATTGAATTTTAGCTTTTGTGGCTTCCATGGTCTGTGATTGACATTGTGACCCTCATCCTTTTATGGTATTGTGTCTATTCAGCTGCAGATTTTCCTTCCTATAATTGTTTGGATAATCTAAAAATATATTTGCTTAATGCTAAAGTAAGTAAACTCTATTCAAATATAGCTTTGCTGCATATCATATCATGTATTTACTTTGAAATATGAAGCTACTCATATTAATCCTTTAAGCCGAAAACTAGAGATGGACATTTACCAAATTAAATTACATCGCAAAGTAATACCAGTTATGCATACTAAATATTTTTATTAAACAATTGGCTATGTATAAGGAATTATAATTTAACAGAAAGCCCGAAATTGTTTTCCTTCAAATAAAAGCTTATTGGTTTATTGAATCTTTAAAGAATTCTCACCGGTTAGTTACCTAAAGAAAATATCCCTTGTAACAAAAAAAGCTAAGTCGTGTTTAATTTTAATAAAAATTGTTGCTAAAGTAATATTTGTCCGTATATTTACTTAATATAAAGGACTAGCTAGAACTAGAACAACAAATAATAAATAGTTTTAACAGAAAAACTCGTTTTCCGAAACGGAAAGTCAAGAAACTGCATCTATTTGTGGACAGCGCTTTTAAGGGACACTCTAGAAAGGGAATATTTGGCACACCAATCCTTAATGTGTATTTTTCTCTAATTTTGTTGCGGCTTACCATATTTTTATTTTTTGTGCTTTATTTTAAAGAAAAAAGTGAATGCGGCAGATTTGCAACAAAAAGGCTAAAGATTGTTCTTAAAAATTATTGGTTGAGCACAAATTTATTGCAATCAATTTAATTTTGAAGATTAGAGAAGGAGTATAGTACTGAAACAAAATAATACTCAAAAAAAAAGCAGACTGAAATGTTTATGCATTCGTCTAGACAATCTCCCGACCAAATTAGACGCAATGCCAAATTCTGTCTCGTCAGGTTCTGTGGAACGCCCTACAGTATTTTGATTGTACCGACTTAGTATATTCCCGATCCTTTTAAACCGTATCTGCGTCATAATTTTTTAAACAGCGTCTATCTCTTTAACCCAGTTTTGTACATGGGTAGCTGTCCCATAGACATACCTATATATCTACATATATAGAATAATATCAATAAACTGATTGATTTCTTAAGAGTTGAAACTGATATTTGTGCTTGGGTTTCTTTCGTTTATGTTAACATTGCTCTCCAGTAGACTGAAATAAATTCTTTGGGAAGATACAGAAAAAACTGGCTTGGCATAATGAATTCCATAACTCCAGGGGTTAAGCGCGTGCTTATAAACAGATGTAAATGTTTTTGGAATAAAAATTCAAATCTGTTCCCTCCATAAGAGTTAATGTGCCTTTCATTAGAAATATTCCTGATTAAAACAATGAACCAATTTTCAGCCATTATTTGCTAATAAAAATGATTTATTCTAACCTAAAAAGAACAAAAGCCCAAATCCCCCAAAAAAAACACATATAACAATTGCACTAAACATCGCACATTTTAGAAACAAAAGCAATTTGTTGTATTGCAACAATGCGAAATTCTAAAACTACCTGTAATCATTTTTTATTATAATTACCTTTATAAACTCGTCAATATTGTTTAACATACTTTGGTTTTATTATAATTTTAAAATACAAAATGGTTACCAAATCCACAAAACTTAAAAAGCAACATTGCAGTTGATGTTGATTGAAAATAATTAAATTTTATATATACGAGGGGTATTCAAAAAGTAAGTTTCCCTGGTCTGGCGTTTCTCTTGTGCACCATCTAGCGGCCTCGCACTGAACACAACATCAGTGTTGAGTCTATCGATAAGAGCGGCACTAATTTGGTGACCGAAAATAGTTTTTTCAGCAGTATAAACACAACAACCATGGAGCTACCATTGCAAAACGTGTCCAATTGTGAATTGCGTGCAGTTATTCGTTTTTTAACTTCAAAAGGACTGAATTGTAACAAAATTCACAGTGAACTAGTGGAAATTTATGGTGAGAATTGTATGAGTGTGCAAATGGTGCGAAGATGGCGCGCTGATTTTATCGCGGGACTTTCAGTGTTCATGATGAACAGCGTGCAGGACGTCCAAAAACAGCCACTACGGACAGAGCTATTGAAGCTGTTCAAAAAATTATTGAAGAGGACAGACGGCTGACCATCGATGATATTCTCGAATTGATTCCTCCTGATATTGAAATTGGCCGAACTTCAATCTTTTCAATTTTGAAGGATAAGCTTGGTTACAGCAAAGTTTGCGCAAGATGGGTCCCACGCCTGCTTACCGAAAACCATAAACATCAACGAATAGTCGCTGCTTAAAAATTTTTTGAAATGGTTAAGAAAGAAGGCGATAGTCTCTACTCACGTATTGTGACGGGTGATGAAACGTGGTGTCATCATACGAATCCCGAAACAAAGCGTCAAAGCACGGTTTGGAAGAAACCAGAAGAAAGTGCTCCAAAAAAAGCAAAAATTCAACGTTCTGCTGGAAAAATCATGGCCACAGTTTTTTGGGACGAGTTAGGTGTTTTGTTGGTTGATTTTTTGGAACCTGGTACAACAATCAATGCGGATCGTTACTGCGAAGTTTTAAATAAGCTTAAAAATGCCATCAGATGAAAACATCCAGGAAAATTATCCAAAAAAATCTTACTCTTTCATGATAATGCACGGCCTCATTCTGCTCAAAAAACGAGAACTTTATTGGAAAAATTCAAATGGGAAATTTTCGATCACCCACCCTACTCTCCGGATCTCGCACCAAGTGACTTTTTTCTTTTCCCAAAATTGAAAGAAAGCTTAGGTGATCAGCATTTTGTTTCAAACGAAGAAGGCCAAACATCTGTCAAATTATGGCTCCAAAAACAGGACACGTCTTTTTTTAATGAAGGTTTGCATAAACTCTATAACAGATACGAAAAATGTATTCAAGTCGAAGGTGACTATGTAGAAAAATAGTTTGTGAGTCAAATAATTAATAAATATTCATTTTGTAACCTAAAAATTGTTTTGTACTTCATTTTAAAATTAGGGAACTTTTACTTTTTGAATGCCCCTCGTATAACTAATAAAGGGCTAACGAATAGTTTTGAAACTTCCGCACCGTGGTTTGAATTAGGCTGAAATATCCTTTTGAGTTAGGAAGATCCTCTAAATATGGTACTGAAGCGCTGTCAAATAATTAGTTATATTCGTGTAGAGCTTTTCGAACCCATAAAAAGCATGTAGGCATCTTGCACATGAAGTATCTGCACACCCTTGATATAAAATGGGACTGGGACGGGGACTGGGTTTATTACGATCTATTCTTCTCACTTTTTTGCGCTCCACGCAGTTTAGCAACAATAATGATTGGTTTCGATCTACTTTTCTTGTGGTCATCCGTTAATGGTAGGAATTGCATTACTGCCCTTGATAATTGAGTAATACAAGAACAATCCTTCTACCTTAAAACTAAAAGTCGATTCGAAGATTAAACTAAAGGTACTCAAATAATCATACATATGTAAGGTTAATGTTTCCAAAAATCTGCCTACTTAAAATTAATGTTTCGTTATTCTTAAGCGAGATATAACAAAAGGTGTTTCTGGGGTAATATTTGATTAGATTTATTTTAAACTTTATGGAAAGTTATAGATATCTTAATCAAATATTATTAGAGGTTCTCATCTAACCCATCGCCATATACAAAAGAAAAAAAAGCAATTAAGAGTTGATATTATTCTACTTCGTTTTTTACTGGCCTTTTAAGTCGATTATAAAGTTAACACCTAATACGCGGAGCTTTTTCGGGTTATGTATACTCCTTTCTCATAAACACACATCTCTTTATAAAGGAAATACTGCGAAAATTTATTAATGTAGCTAAGCGTTAAATAAGTATAAAATCTTAACGATATTCCAATATCTTCAGAAGGTATTCGGAGCCGAAAATGGGTACAGCCCAATAGTTTAATAGACGTTGTTATGTTAACTAATGCTAAGGAATATATTTAGATGGAAGAGAAAAAATTTGTATGTAACTCTAGGATATAAGAAGTAGTCTATCAAGGTACATTGCGTTGGGAGGACAAACGAATAAAAAAAGGCCATCAGCTGTCTCGAAGAAAAAACACAACAACGAAGCATTGATACTCATTAATATTCAGTTTACGTATCCTTTGGGGAAAGGGAAAGACTTTTAAGTTGCCTAACCTGGTCGATTTTCCACCTGTCATCGGTGGCAAATACGTCGTAAACAACAGACACAAAAACGTAGCGAGTGTGACAAAATATAAAAATAGTTTTTAAAGAAATCTGAAAATAAATTTTTGAACTATGAAGACTTTCCAGTCTTTTTTTTTGTAGTTCCAGCTCTTTGTAAAATTGTCTGTAAATGCTTATTTTTAACCCCGACGCAAAAAGAGGGGTGTTATAAGTTTGACGTGTCTGTCTGTCTGTTTGTTTGTCTGTCTGTCTATGGCATCGTAGCTCCCGAACGCATGCAGAGATTTCCATTTAGTTTTTTTGTATTAAAGGTGACTTATGTGCGAGTGTTCCTAGACGTGTTTGATGAAAATCGGTTGAGCCGTTTAAAAGTTGTGGGGAGTGAAAGTGGGGAGAATGCGTAAAAAAAAGCAAACGAGCTTGACCTTAAATGTAATCTATACCTTAACAAGAATCTAAATTATAGTGAGTATATTTTAATATACTAAAGTCTAACTTAACCTAACCTACCTATAAAAAGTATGAAATAAAAATTAAATTAAAAATTTAAAAAACCCCGAACTTAAGTAATTTTCATTTAAAAAGTAAAAAATAATAAAAGAAACGTAATGTTAAAGTACCAAGAATCTGTTAATAATTCTAAAAGAAATACGTCGCGTTGGGGGACCGCTCCTAACTAACAATTTAAATACAATTAGTCTAATTAAGCAACAAAGATTAACTAAAAAAACAAATTTAGAAAATACTTCAAAAACTTTCATAGAATTACTTCAAAAAATTTGCATGCAAGATACGACCGTCAACGACGTCTGCCCTCGCGTGTCCCCCAACGCGACGTATTTTTTTAGAATTATTAACAGATTCTTAGGTACTTTAACATTACGTTTCTTTTATTATTTTTTACTTTTTAAATGAAAATTACTTAAGTTCGGGGGTTTTTAAATTTTTAATTTAATTTTTTATTGTATACATAAATTAACTGATCTGCTAATTATAGGTCTTTCTTTTCTCTTTGCAATGGAATACTTACATCGATGGGTATCTTACCCTTGAGTAACGATTGAGCCGTGTCTGTCTGCCGGTTGTCTATCCGTGCCCTATGGACACCAGATTTTGTCAGAAGAATTATATTTTTATGTATGTCGAGTGGCATTAAAGGGATCTAATCTGAAAGTTTGGATGCTCTAGCACTTACGATGCTTGGAGATCAAGGCTTACTTGCGAATGAAGGACAGACAGACATGATCATAATGTAGGTGACTTTAGAATGCTGGCAATATTGAAATATTTGAAGTTGGAAAAATAAAATTGGTTCGTTGGCATAAAATTGGTTTCTGAAGTTGCTGCCGACACCACTAATATGAATCTGAGCTCCTTTTTGCTCTTTTGAAGTAGCTGTTTTTCGTCTTTTGCAGCAGATTTCTTCGATCTTTGTTCCCAAATTTTGCATGACAACTTGAACATTTGAATGTTTCAAAAAGCTTCTTCGACAATTTGCTTCTTATATGTTGGCCCCTGGGCCGTGGCCCTTTGCTTGATTCCGGTCCTGTGTCTTTGGTCCAACTAAGCAAGATTTTTTATTTCAAGTTATTTTTTTTTTGTTCACTCCTTTCTAGTTAAGTTATTCTCTATATACACTACATGGGATGTTTCTGCACGTATCTAAAGTAAACAATATTGCAATCAGTAAAAAAAAATAATCCATAAAGATATATATATATATATATACTCATCATAAAACAAGGGGACATTCGTTGAAAAAATAGGAACTGCTACCAATTGCTTAATGGGGAAAAAATAAATAAAATAGGAATTTGTTCCTCAAAACTGGTGTACTTCATCATAAGAAATCCTCCTCTTTCATTTTTTTGTGCCATCAAAATTATGTAAGAAAAAGGGTATGAGTCCTCTTGCCTGGATTAAGTTCATAATTGCTTACGTTTTAAATAGAATTTTCAGATTAGAAACGATTAGAACTAAAGTGTATAGTATAGTCGGAATGTCGTTACTACAACCTGCCCACTAGTTCCACATGTCATGAATTACGGTTCAGTGTAGGCACTCCAACGCTTTCGTTACACATAAGCCTAATAATTCTGTGTAAGATTTGGACACAATCAGTTCATGTGCCCCAGTTTTGTGGCAAGAAAAACTACACACATTAAATATTTAATGTTACATTTTGCCTTTGTTGGCTGTCAATCAAAACGTCACAGTTTTCTGAATGTTGGTCCAAAAGGCGGACTGTAACCGAAACCGAAATTCAGTTGTGATGGGTGTGAGTGGGAAATGTGTTCCACTGAGCGGCTACAATTTGGCTTAAAGTAAAGCAGTTGCGGCCTAATTGAATCGGTCGTATTATGGATATTAACAATGACATGGCTACAAAGAAGTGACTTATTTAAGCTCCTCTCTAGATGTATGTGCCTTATTCACTTTCTGCATACTCACTGCAAACTTAATTTTCCCATTAACTAATCAATTATTAATTAATTTTCTTTACAGTTGCAAACATGATGTTCTAGGAAATTTATTTATATGTACAAATAAAATGCAGGAAATTACCAACAACAATATGGAACAGCAACAACAAACCGAGCTACAAGCTCCAGCACTGTCCGGCACATTTAATACATCGATGCTGAAGGACTTCCAGATAACCGATAATGATATACGCGACTTTGTCAAGCTGCTGCATCATTATAACAAAAAGAATCAAAGTCAGCATCACACGGGCATTGTGGATGAATGTGAGGGATATTGCCAAGGTGAAATTTATCAATGGTTGCGTGCTTACAACAACATTCATGGCTATGTATCTTTGTTGGTAAGTAAAGTAGTAGGTGTACTTACTATATATATCTAAACGTATATAGTATTTAGTATATAGTTGAATGCTGATAACAAGCGCAAAATCCTTGACAGGCTATTCATAAGCCGCAAGCATTGACTGTACTAATTATGTATCTTGATGTTGTCCGGCCAGCCAGGCACAACAGGCCAGGACATTTTTTCATTTCGGCCCTAAGCAGTCCACAAGTCAAATTTTACAAAAGCCTTGACTAACCAAGAAATACGAAGCAAAAAAGGGGTTTCTATGCTTTTTCCTTTATATTGTCTGCTGATGAATTGTGAGGCTGGGAAAACTTTGAACTTAGTGCCCAACTCAAGAAAACTCTGCAAAAAATCCCAACGGGCAGGCACAAAGTTTTTTGCAGTTTTTTTTTGTTGTCTTACTGGGGCAAGTAAACAACAACACCGAATTAGATCATTTAAAATGTTTACATTATTTTTAAGCTGGGAATTGTCAGCGCTTGAGTGCTATAAGTTGTGCACCCAGTGCAGTTTAAGGTCCTTGGGGTATCTTTAAAATATAAACAAATTTGAAAAAGAAGTCTTTTGTTTTGGTTGTTTTTCTTTATCACTCAGATATCTTGTGGTTTCGTAATTTTCAATGCAAATTTGTTTCTTCAATTCAATTAAAGATGGCTGTTACTAGAGGGAGTATTCCATTTAAAGCTTATCAGTCTCTGAGCATCATCTTTTTTTTTTTTTGGTTGTGATAAAAGCGCGTTACTAAGCACTGTTTATTGGAAGTCAATGAACTGAATGAAGTGAATTGAATTTGTTGAACTAAAAAAATTCCACTTGGGTCGTGTATTATAGTTTCTCACACAGCTTTTGCCAATTTATTTCATTAGCGAATAGACGTAGTAAGCAGGTGGAATGTGTCCTTAGGGGAGTACTTCCATGATGCTACAAATATTGTGAGCCGGCTACAGTACAGACATCCTGACAAGGGGATTGCTTCCATGATGCTACAAATATTATGGACCGGCTACAGTACGGACATCCTGACTATAAAATACTCTGTTCTTTTGATTACACTAGTTTAAACCAGTGTTTGCATTTACTACTCCATAGTAGCAAAAGAGAGCAAAAATTTGCTCTGCTAAAGCGATAAATGACCCTTTGTAAAAATGTGTTTTTTAGGGAAGTTTTGGGTCGTGAAATAGGAAAATTATATGACTCTTTTTCATGTTTTTTTTTAATATCTTGTAAACAAAATTTTATATCAACATGAAAGAGGTATAGATCGAAAGGTATTGATGTGCTCTATATGTGCAGATTAAGTAAACAAAATCTAATACAGTCGATGCGGTATCCGAAAGTGTAATACCCTCTACCTTTTTCTCGATAAAAATTGTATTCCTTTATATTTCTTCTAAAATTTTCCAATTTGAGCATTTTGTTGATATGTAGAGGGGTTGTGGGAGAAAACATTAGAGCCACATGAACGAGCTTACCAAAATTTGAGATTGTAGCTCATTTAACATTATAACTTTTGTTGTGATTGTCCGATTTTTTAAATTTTTGACACACAGATGCATAAATGAAGTCAAGCATGTCTCCATCAAGTTTCGAATAAAAGTATTAAACGGTGTAATTAAAAACCGGGGGAACGAGGGAAGATATTGATACTCGAAGCTCTTATAATCTCCGATATCTAGGCGTTCATACGGACTTACGGATGAACAAATAAGCGCTACCCGAAGTTATGATAAGCATTTTGGTATAAAGGACTGGGGGTCTGCCACGCCTCCTTCTGTCCGTTACATACATTGCACAAATCTAGTATACCCTTTGTACCTATAAGTACAGGGTATGAGCACTTTTACTAAGGTTCACTCGATGACACTTAAATTTGAAAACTAGTGTTATAGAGCATATTATCACTCCCTTTTTTTTAGCAACAGAATAAAAAATGGCGGACGTAAAGTCGGGCGCGGACGACTTTAGGATACCCTATACCACTAGCTTGTAATAAAGTCCGATTTCTTCACAAAAAACCAAAAACAGAAGAATTTTTAAGCAAAAATTTTTTTTGACCGATCGGTCCTATGGGAGCTATATGATATAGTCAACCGATTTCGATCAAATTTGGTACAGTGATTGGGAACTATAAAAAACTTTCGAATACCAAATTTCGTTACGATATCTTCATAAACAAACGAATTATTCATCTAAAACGCTTTTTTTTGTCGAGGTCGTCTCAAACATCCTCATGGGAGCTATATAATTTATCCCCGAAATCAAAAAAATAAAATAAACTTGCCTCCTATGGAATAATATTGGATCTAATGTGAAAGTTTGGTAACTCTAGCTCTTACCATCTCTGAGATCTAGGCGTTCACACGGACGGACAGACGGACGGACGGACAGACGGACAGACGAACATGGGTATATCGACTTCTCTATTCACCCTGATCATATTTTAGGTAACATTGGGGTGTCTCCGACGTCTCCTTCTATATGTTACATACATTTTCGGCTTTCACAAACTTAATATACCCTTGATACCATACGGTACAGGGTATAAAAATAGTTGTTTTTAGTGAATGTTTAAGGCGAACAAGGTGCCAGGAACATATGGGCTGGTAATCCGACATGGCTAAATATGGCCTTTCGGGATCCCTTTTCGTTGCCTTCTTGGTGTTAACCACACTAAATTGGAAAGTGTGTTTGTATTTGAGGCCGTCGCATTGAAATCATAAATTGTTTCCTTTTAGGGTTAAAAGTATTGCAAATTGAAATTTAAAAATTTGAGGTAAATTCAAGAAAATTGAACTGTCATTTGCAAGCAACCTTAAACTCTTTGGGCGTTTCGGCATACATCAAAGTTTGATGCTAGCTGCACGTGCCAGGGATATGTTTTCCCTTGTCTGTCCTTTGTATAATTTACATTCTATGTAGTATATATGTATATGTTTTGTTCTCTTTACTTTCATATGACTTTTTGCAGATTTGCATATTTGGTACAATAGCCAATGTATTGAACATCATGGTGTTGACCAGAAAAGAAATGGCCAAGGCACCCATCAATAAAATATTGAAATGGCTGGCAGTGGCTGACATGTTTGTTATGATTGAATATATACCATTTACTTCGTATCAATACATCTATATGAAACCGGGTAAGCTAAAACACACACACAATCATACAATTCTCTGTTTTATAAAGTTTCTATTGTTGTGCATTGCTTTGTTGCAGGAGAAAAGGACTTTAGCTATGCCTGGGCTGTCTATGTATTGGTGCACATGCACTTCACACAGATACTGCACACTATCTCAATTGGCTTGACCGTCACCTTGGCAGTTTGGCGCTACGTGGCTATAAGGTTAGTTCAAGAGTGTTTTGAGTCCGAGTTTGTGTTAGTCCTTTTTTTATGTCTAGCCGACATTGTTATATGTATCACCATCACCCAGCAAACATTTTACACAAGAAAAATTGACGAAGGCTTTAAAAAGTAACTTGAAGCTATCAAAGACTTTCTTATATTATATTAAGTATGCGTAATCGAAAAAGAAGAACACCCCGAGTAGTATCTTAGGGAGTATAATAATTTATACTATATAAAATTATTTGCTAGTTATCGTAAATCCATTAGGCATAAACGGGGCCCGAAGTTTTTAAAAGCGCACGCTTAAAACAAGCATTAAATATTTAGGTCCTTCTGAAAAAAGCTCAGGGTGAGCGATAGTTACCACATTTTTAATTTTTACCAAACCTTACTTTTTGAAGTATTATCTGATTCCTAGAAAGCTTATGTTTTTTTAAGAAAAAGTCTTTACTCGACCTCACATTCGCATAAAAAAAATATAGAGAATAAACATTATGATATTTTAAAATACAAAAACTTTTCTTTTTGCTTTGCATTTAGTCGAAATGGATCAAATTTTTGCACAGCGTAGAATTGCTTTGCATAAAAATAATTAAAAATTAAGCAGGTTAGGTAAGAGCGACAAATGGGGGCTTGGCGTCCCAACTCACTTAGGCCAAAGAATTGGCCCGTTGGGTTAGACCTTACACCACACTTCGCCCCTCAGGAGGTCCCCTATATGATTTTAAAAGTCATGTCCATCAGGCGACCAGACTAAACCTCAAGAAGTTTCTTGGACTCTTTTCTGAGAGCTCAGATAAGTCATTAAAGAAGTATTATTTGAGAAAGCGGAACCTTGTTTTGCGCAGTGACAGAAAAGCTGCTCCACCGTCTTTAGCTCCTCCTCATCAGAAGCATTAAGCCTGTATGCACCAGCTAGTTTTCAGTAATTACGGTTGAGCATTGAGCTCTATTAAGACAGCAAAGTGATGGCAAATTTTTGTAATAGGTAGAATTTAACATTTTTGATCTTAAGACGTTTTAATTTAAAGAAACGTCACACTAAAACTACCAAATATATACTAAAACAATTAATATTTTTGTTATTATTTTTCTAACGATTAAAACAATGTAAATAAAATCATCATTGTGACGTAGATATTCGATGTGCAACTTTTTAACTACTGTTTGTAGAGAACCACCTTTAAAATACATAATAAAGCTTCGAAAGCGGAAAAATTAAGTAGTTGTAGACATAATATTGAAAATTGTCAAGTATTGCAGACATCAAATGAAGGCCGAATTTGTGGTACCCTGTAACATTACATCAAAAGCTACATTAAAAAAATGAAAATCAAAATATGCCAGCTGCTTTTAGATGTATTCAAATTCCTTTTGATCTTCTGATCTTATTGGGGATAATCCTTTCCGACGTTACATGCAATGTGATAATGTACTCCTTAGCTTCTTCAGGTAGGTACTATAAAAAAATGTGCTTAAAGGCACTTTGGAACATAGTGTAATTTTTCAACGGACCAACCTTAAATTAATTAGTGTTTAGCTTTAGCTTACAAAATATGCTTGCTGGGTAACGTTGCTTTGAGAGCATTTCGAACAGCCAGTCCTATCCCTAACCCGCATTGTTTGTAGATGCGTTTGAAGGCACAATGCCTATCTGTATTTCCATTAGGACAGGTCCACTTTTCTACAATTGTTACTACAACTGAGTCATTCCAATTACTTTCTTGCATAAAATGTCAATGTCAACTGACTTATATGAATAACCCAGCAGCATTTGTGGCTTTTCTTTTTTTTTCTTTTGTTTCATTTTGTTTTTGTTTATAGCAAACTGTTTCCATATCTTTTTCACAGACACCCAAATGGCAGCTGTGCCAATTTTCTGCTAGCACATTCCAAGGAGGCCATACTCTTTCCGTTTCTGATATCGCCCATACTCTGCTTTCCCACGTACTTTGTGTTCAAGGTGCGCAAGAGCTATGTGGAGGATAGTCTGGTGCCATTGTATCATGTGGATGCTGACAAGGACACGGTGTTGTATAGGTAAGTGCATGTCGCTAATGTCAAGCAAGCAGACAACGTACTAAGTGTAAATCTTTTTGCTTGTTTATTTCCGCACACACGTCTAGGTTTAACTTCTGGATACATTCCGTGCTTATCAAATTGTTACCATGTTGTATACTGACCATCATCAGCTTTGTGCTAATGCGTGTGCTGTGTGAGGCTTCACGGAGACGCATGAAGCTCAAGGACTACGATAACCCTCCAAAGTTTGCTATCACCCTGAATGACAGCAGAAGGTCAAAGCGGTGCGTATGCTGCAATAGTTTAAGTTCATGAAAGATACTAAATCTTGGTATTTTGTGCTGTTTTAGACCACCTCGCTGCGATCGACGTAATGATCGAACTACCTTGCTGTTGGTAGCCGTGCTGGTTTTGTTCCTTATCACCGAATTTCCACAAGGCATTTTGGGTCTACTTTCGGGCATGTTGGAAAAGTGCTTCTTTGCACATTGTTATCCACCCTTTGGCGAGCTGATGGATCTTTTGGCCTTGATCAATGCAGCTATTGGCTTTGTGCTCTATGGACTCATGTCGAAACAGTTTCGAACTACCTTTAAATCGCTTTTTTTTAAGCGGCATTTTGGCAGCACGGAGATGACGCGTCTCACGCGTGTCACGACAACTTGTGTCTAAGTAAACCCTTACAAAATTGCAGGCTGTGTGAGTTTTTGAGCTGGGCTGGAGATATCTTAAAGATATTTTTGCCAAATTGAATTTCTAAACTTAGGAACTTTTAAAAAGTTGACTTACATATACTTTGTTGCAAATTAAAGTTAAAAATTTAATTGAGCATGGTAGGTAAACTAAATGGATTCTGTTGTGATTTTACAATGAGTCTCAAAGTAGGCCTTTGATGCGTCGCTGTCTCTCTAAGATTGCAAGTGCAATTCTTTCAAAACGTAATTATGAATTTCTACTTAAATTTAAAGCTATCAATTTAAAAGGCAAAAAGTTCAATAAATGTTTATAAAAACTTGTCTACAATAAAAGCTATAAATACATGTACTTTATATATTAGTATATATGTATGTTATATATGTACCTAAATGTAAAATGTTTTTTAAACTTGAGCTAATCTAAGATTAAATGTAAGCTTTTTGAATTAAGTACTTGTAGTTGTTAATTTAATTAAGTTCTAAATAATTATGCCAATATGCAAAAGTATTTACAGAATTACTTGAAATCGTTTACTGCAACGGAAATTGTATCGAAATTAAAGTCCATAAAGCTGTGTGCAAATTATTTTAAAAATATATAACGTTAAATATACTTACACTAGGCAAGAGAACAGAAAACTGAATGAGCCCCTGAGGTTGTTTGTTTTCTTGCCATCTAAACGAAATAATAAAAACAAAAAAAATCAATTATTAAAAACACAAAAGAAAAAAAAAACGAAATTATAAACAACAATTTGTAAAGCTAGCTCTAATATTCTTAAATAAAACATATAAAATAAAGTAATTTTAAGCTCTGCAAAATATTGCCAATGGCTTCACTTACTTGTAATTCTATAGATACATAAATATATCGAACATGCATACAATAGAAAGCATTTCTAAATTGAAAACCAACGATAAAATGTTAAAATTTATTGCAGTTTCTGCATCCTAAGTCGTTAGAATGTTTTTCAATAAATGTTTTATGTGAATTTAAAATCACTTGATTGCATTCATTTAATACTCTATAGCCCTTCACCCCTTCAGTTCTGATTGACCACAGCATTGACTTCTAGGTGCAGCGGCTCGTTTTGTATCATTAAGTTTGAAGATGCCAAATCCGGAAACAGCCCTACCCCCTGCTCAGCCTGTACAGTTACCGGCACGACGGCTTCTTCAGTTGTTATTGGATCCGTGTTGGAGCTGCCTTCATTCACATCCATAATTCCATTTGTGGTGCCTGAGATACGCAGTAGAGACTTTAATTTGGTAGCTTGAAACTTGAACTGTAAAAGGAAAAATAAATTTATGCAGGTGTTTGTTTTCATGTACAAGAATTTTCACCATAAATACAATCAAGTTTGAGTTTTTTAGTTTTCCGCCAACCACATTTGAAATATAAGCAAAGTTTATAACAACATGTAACAATAACTATAAATAAAAAATGTTGATATAATTATAACCCTACTAGTACATAGTAAGTTTGGCCCACTTAAACTTATCTTTATATATTAAAGATAGTCCTAAGCTCCTCAGGGATATAAAGGCATTAGCAACATATCTGAGTAGCTTAAAGATATTTTGTTGCGTTCATTGTAAAGTTTGGTCTCACATACCAACATTAATAGCATAATTTCAGCTGATTTCTACTTAGCTGTACGACCTTTATTACATTTCCCCCAGAGCTATTGGAAACATCATGATTTCGTTTTTAGACAAAACGTTAAATGTTCGAATTTAATAGACTGCTCATAACTCCGACATGCCAATATTAAGGATTTGATGAGGGTATGTTTTTAAAGTAATTGAATTTGTCTTGAATTAAAAAATGGCGTACGTAAGGTCGGGCGCGGACGGCTTTAGGATAACCTGTACCACTAGCTTCAGTGGCGGATTTATCGTACAGGCAACATTAGCTAAAGCGTGGGGCGGCAAAATTTGAGTCACCTAAATTTAAAAAAAAAAAAAACAATTTTAGTGGAGAATTCGATCAATATGAAGAGAAAGCTCTCTCTATTTCCACAATTTAGGCATACAAAACACTGAAGGCAGCGTCGAAGGAATCAGAATCTACAACCTGGTAAAAATAGAGACAATAGTATCCAATTGAGTGGCCGTGACAACTTTCGAGTCAACACATTCAACGTTGTCTTTGACCGTACTTTCACAGAATTGACACGAAGACTTAAGATATCTATGCGAAATTTTCTCTCATCACTGATATGAAAAATATGAGCAATGAAGAATTACGTAAGAAATCCACCATATTGAGCAAATGCTACACGCGAGATCTTGAGGAAAATTTGGGAAATGAAATGGTCCTTTTCAAGGCATACTCCATCGAAAAGAACATTTCAAATTATTCTCAGCTGGAACTGTTGAAAATGCTGAGACAGGATAATCTACAGATCTCTTACCCTAATGTGGTAATTGCGTTGCGAATGTTTGCTTCAATTCCTATTTCGAGTTGTAGCGCAGAAAGATCGTTTTCTGTTTTAAAACGCATGAAAAACTATCTCAGATCTTCATTGGGCGAAAGCAAACTGAATGCTCTTGTGTTTTTAACGATAGAGTCAGATTTGTTTCTATCTATCGATTATGAATATATCAACCGCGAATTCACAGCTGAAAATTCAAAACGTAAAAAACTGTGAATAAGAATTGTTTGAAAATTGGTTTTTGTTGAATACTTTTGGTACCTTAAAAAAGATCAGAATGTCGAATATGGTTCAAATATCTTTACAAACAAATGAAGCATAACGAATTTTAATATTTTAATAAAAAACTTTTTTAGGACCGATAGGTCCTATCGGAGCTTATAAAATATGGGTATATCGACTTTTCTAGTCTACCCGATCATACTTTAGGTAACTTTTGGGGGTCTCCGTCGATTGTTACATACATAAGCCGAAAAACAAACTAAATATACCCTTTGTACCATACGGTACAGGGTATACAAAAATGATGTATCTGTACTATGTGTATTGTAATATTAAGTTGTTAATTTTTGTTTGTAGATTATTGTTGGTTTTTAGATTCTTTTATTATTTTATGTAAAATGTATGTACTTGTTATAAATATATGTATTTTTGATTTAAATAAAACAAAAGATAAAATACATTTTGAATGATAAACCATGTTACATATTTAACAAATTTGGAACCGATCCCATTAAATTTGTATGAATTTGTATTAAAATAATTGATTCTTTATACGGCTTACCTCGTAAAGAGAGGTATGGGTTGATATCCTCCGTACCGTAACAGGGTTTAAAGAGACATATTTTGCCCCAAAAAACATTTTTTGTTGGGTACTATGGGGACTATAGTCAACCAAATTTAGTCACAGTTGATATGGTGAGATTCTAAAACTTTATCAAATACCAAATTTGATTTCTATATATTCATAAACTTACGAATAACAAAGAATTTTGGTCTCTTACCAAGAATGCAAAAATGTGAAAGTATGTGTATCTTTTGGGGAAGAAAGTTTATAAAGGTTTTCTGCCATACATAAAATATGTCTCTCTCAAAAAATGTTTAAATCTGCGCTAAGTTAAGCATATCCAAGGGATACAGTATGCTTGGATAATGTATAGATAAAAATACAACTATATTTCTTTTTATTATGTATTAGGATATTTTCTTTAAATTGGATATTACCAGCTCTTGCGATTTTTGAGAACACGGTTATCATACGAATAAGTATCTGGCTTGCTACATCTACTTAAACCTAAAAGAATGCGCAATGAAAAGATGTTCAACTTACCTCAGTTGGTAACAGAAGGTCCTGTGCATGGCTTATATAACGATTGTACTGATCTGCGGCCATTGCCAAACGTCCAGTTTCAAAGCAAAAGAGCGCAAAGTTCAAATAAACCAGCGGATTACGTGAGGAGCTGTTTTGCGCATTAGCCATGCCACAAGCGCGTTCCAGAGCTACAAAGGCATTCTCCAGGTCATCCAGCTTGCGTAAACATACTATGAATTTTATTAAAAGGTGAAAGATGGAGATGGATAAACAGGTTGTTGTTTGGCAATAGACAAAGCTACTATTTGAACCTGAATACAATAGTTTTTCAATTGTCCATTTGGTACTTACAACCTAGAAGCATATAACACTCGGCATTGTCCTTGCGCAGGTTTATAGCTGCGGCTAGGGTGTGAAAGGCACTCGCATATTGTTCAGCTGGTGAGGTAAGAGAGGGAAAGGAAGCCAGAAATATTAAAAAGCTTGACAAAGCAAGTAAATTTAAAACAAAAAAAAAAAGAAGGAAAAAATAAAACATAAACAAGATGTCTGCCCTGCCTACGTGGCAACGCCCTTGGGTTGTCTATTAAGTGTCCAAGTCGTTAAATGAAAAGCCACAGCATCCCAGTGAGGCTGATGCTCTATAAAATTTATTAAATGCCAGTTGTATTCTCTTATTTATGTTTCCTGCTTTTTATTGTGCATACTTTATGGCGTCTGTGTGGGTCCAAAAACAAAATATGGCAGCTGTGACTTTTGGACTATTAAATATACAACCAAGAATTAGCTGCAAATATAAAATATGGAAGTGTAACCTTGACAATGATTACCATAGTGCATAAGAGTCTTGCCCTGGCCACATCATTTTAACCAAATTTAATGTTTTCAACTTTTTTACGCACGACTTTATGAAGCGATAGATTTTAGACCATTGCGTAACCCATATTTCCTCCAACCTAACACACACATTTTTTGTTAACAGCGCACTGTGGGACAATACTAATTTTTTTTTTTTTAATAATACCTTGATGTATCTAAACCGCTGTGGTTTTTACTATCGTTTCTCGAAAGCTGATTGTCAATCGCTTACTACTTACTGTCTTTCTGTCAAAACATCATTAAATACACAAAAAATTACTGTTCGGTGCGCTTTTTGGGCTGGCGGAGCTATACCTCATACGAGGTGTGTTCAAAAAGTATCGCGGAATTTTGAATTTTCGCGGGTTTATATATATATATATTCGAATTTCGATTTTTATGGCGTTATGTTGGTACTCATGTCTCTCAATTATGCCGACAAGCTCGGCCATTTTGAATGTTCACTTAATTGTTGACAGCTGCTTTGCTTGAATGTGACATACGGAGAAGCTATCTTGGATGATTGATGAAGTGAAGAAAATGGTATTGGCCAATCGTCGAATCACCGTTAGAGAAGTTGCTGAGGATATAGACATATCGATTGGCTCGTGCCATTCGATTTTTATCAATGATTTGGACATGAGACGGGTCGCCGCGAAATTCATACCAAAATTGCTCAATTTCCACCAAAAACAGCATCGTATGGACATTGCTAATGTTGGACTCTGTCCGAGACGACCCAAATTTGCTCCAAAGGGTCATAACTGGTGACGAATCGTGGGTTTATGGTTATGACGTGGAAACCAAAGCTAATTATCTCAATGGAAGCTGCCGCACGAACCAAGACCGAAAAAAGCGCGCAAAGTTCGGTCGAATGTGAAAGTTTTGCTTACAGTTTTCTTTGATTGCAGGGGCATGGTGCATCATGAGGAATATTACCTGCAAGTTATGTGCAATTTGCGCGAGCAATCCGCCAGAAACACCCGGACGAAAAAAAAATCGAAGACGAGCCAAAACACGTGCAAGCAAAGCAGCTGTCAACAATGAAGTGAAAATTCAAAATGGCCGAGCATGTCGGCATAAGTGAGAGACATGAGCACCAACATAACGCCACAAAAAATCGAAATTCGAATATACGTAACCCGCGTAAATTCAAAAATCTGCGATACTTTTTGAACACACCTCGTATGTCTTCAAAAACGAGAGAAATTTTCGGCTTCAATCCGAAATGTTTAATAAATATCTAAAATCACAAACAAATTTATCAAACTTATCAATAGTTCGTCCCATAGTACAAATCTCACACTGACATATTTTAATTAGGTTTGGGCATATTAAATGATCAAGAACAAAAGAGAGCTATTTTGTAGTTGTTCCCTGTAGCATTAATATTTAGAAATATGAAAGAACTGTAAATACTAAATGCCAGAGACAACACCCACAACGACTCTTAGCTAGGATATTGGATCGGATATGACTCAACGTTACCAAGAATAAGCCTTAACACTCAAAGTTCAACGCAACAACAGGAAGTACTTACATGTTATATAAATTAAGCTCAAGTTATAAAGCGCATTGTAATTAAGAGGCGAGAGCCAAACGGATTTACGTAATGAGGAAACCGCCTTAAAGCAAATTCAAATTTGATAATTCTTTTAATTTCCTATCTTTGAATAAAAATTGCCACAACGACTTACCACAATGTACTTTTGTTTCTTGAAAAAACACAGTCCAATGTTATTCCACAGTTCGGCAATTTCCGGCTCTGCAGCTGCAATTTCACTGTATTTACTTAGTGCCCCATCAACATCATTGCGAGACTTGAATGAGCAAAAGGTTGGCTTATATTAATATACATTGAGTCGTGGTAACAACAAACTTCAAGCCGAAAGTTACCTGCAAAATGGCGCCCAAGGCAAGCAAGCCTTTGGAATTGACCGCATCTGTTAGGCGATCAAAGGCCTTTTGGGTTTCATTGATTTTCAAATACAAAACGCTAATCTCGGTTAGGACTTCAGGGTTCTCAGGTGAGAGGCTGTAAAGTAGAGTGCATTAATCATACGCCTGTTAATCCCTAACTATTTGCAACTAAAGCTTACTTAAGGCAGCTCTCAAGCACATCAATTGCCTTTTGATACTCCTTGGCCTTGCGATACAGCTCAGCCAGACGCACATAGCTCTCAATTTTCCTGCCCGTTTGCACGGCCAATTCAAAGTAGGATCTGGCCTGTTGCTCTTGTTCACGTGCCAGCTCCAGCTTGTTTTGGGCCATAGAGGAGCGATAGAGCAATTCGCCTAAATAATGATATATTTCATGATCCTTGCGAGGCGTATGCTGTTCAGCCTCGCGAAAAACGCTCAGCGCTTGAGTAAAGCGCCCCATGGCATATCTATAATAAATTCAAATTAGAATGGACGATGCTTGAAAAAGACTATACTATATTTAAATGGGAATATCTTAAAATACTTTGCATCTTTCATACATATGAGAGTGAAAATTAATTAATAATAGTGAAATTTCTGTTTATATGGGCAGACGGATATGGTTACTATGGTAATAGAGTCCCAAAAGAATTCGCCGAATGTTACAATACCCTTGTTCCTTTGATACAGTATTGACCATTTGAATAGAAATTTTAGTTAAATATTTAAGATGTGGCTGGGGGAGAGCGGTATAGGATATCAACAGTGTGCGCATGTTTTGGTCAATCTTGGTGTTCTTAGCACTTGTGGTCGGTCTCTGTGGCCGATACCCGAGTCGATATTGAATTTTAGTGTAAACAATTTATTGTCTGTCACGTCTCTCCTGCCTTTTACATACTACATTGCGCAAATCTATACCATGCTTGATTCTTTGGTTGGGTGCAGGACCTAAAGAAGAGAGCTGGAGTTTTTTCCTGCCAAGTAGCCAAGTGGCGTTAATGGCAGAACCAATGCCAGTGTGACTAGGACTTACAGAGTGCGTCCAATTTCTTTGTATGTATCAATGTTTTTTGAGTTGAGTTCAATTGCCTTTTGCAGGTTGCGCAGTGCTTCAATGTTCTGTCCCTCTTCACGGTCAATTAAGCCCTGCGGTTGTAGCACAACAAAAAGCAAAACCAATCAATTAGAAATTATGTAGCGCGGACAAAACTTTTGGAAGCGGGTACGCTCACTCACCTTGATAAAGTAAAGATATTCCGGGTTCAGGTGGCGATTCAGCTCACGTTCTATGATTCGCCGGCAGCGCGCAAAGTCTCGGCGCGTGAAGTAAATATGCAGCAACCAGTCAATATTGGCATCGGCGGGCATCTTTGGTGCTATGTGTAGAAAATGGTTAAAGTACACACTAGCCAATGGTTGGTTACTAGGTGGTGACCTTACACCACCATTGTGTCTCACCTGGCTTAACAACTTCCAAGGTAGGCAAAAAAATGACGCTGCCGTTGCAGTTAATCTGCTCACTGCCTGCTTCGTACATTTGGCTCCTTGAGGGTAGACTTCGTCCAAAGTCAATTTTTTTTCTTTGTAGAGTTTGGATTTTGGGATTTTTGGTAAAAGGGAACAAAGCTTTTAAGGCTTATGGTCGGGGAACAGTCTTGTTGTGCACGGCATAGTTGTCCTAGGCAACCTGCTTAGGGTTGTCGTCAAAAGCGTATTGAGTTCTTGCAGTATTTTTAGTATTTTACTTAGTAGGTATTGTCAGGCTGGTCACGTTGCATTGCCAAACGAATTAACTTGTCAAATTAATTAAATTTTGCGTTGTTGTTTGGTTCGCGTGGTTTTAGGCAAAGCCACCAGAATGTATTTTTAATTAGCTCTGACGAAAATGCCGAAAACTCATTTGAAATCAATAGAATTGCAATAAAAACAAACTAAAAGAGGCTACGACAAGGTAAATAGTTTATGTACACGGCGCAGGAAAATTCTACTAGTCTCTAAAAGCAAGTTTCCATTTATTTTTCACGCATAAAAAATACCGACAAAGGCGAGGGCGGGCTGAATAGTAATCGGACGAGTCAAAAAAATCAATCAAATCAAGAAAATCCAACTGATTGTTGATTATTTAAAGGATCTCTAGACAGCTTACGAACAACTAGTTTTGCAGATCACCGCCCAGGCCTTCATAAAGCTGTCACTTATTTTTGGATATGGCAACAATATTTGACTTACTGCCTTCAACTTATCTTGTAAAGAAGTGTTGTTAATCCTAAGAAACTTTTTACGCGGTTTCATTACAAAACATTTACTAAGGATTAGACAACAGCAGTCAGCAATCGACATAGGTCTCCGAAATGTTTTTTGGAATGCCCGTGGCATACGTCATATTGATTTTCGCAAAAACACATTAACATGTTGTGAAGGGGCTATAGCACAAATTCCTTGCTGATTTAAATAAAATTTTACTTTTTGCTAAGAAATCCATGCAAGCTCACCATATTCTGCGGAGTATGCTCATATGATTATTACCAATTACAAACCTTCCGAAAAGATTTCCTTAAGATGATATAGCAATCAATATGAAACGTCTGCTTATTTGTGGGCTCCTTACTTTGCAACCTGCCCCCTCTTAACAACCAGAAATGGTTACCGCCCCACTGGAAAAATATCAGTCTCGGTTCCGTTACAGCCACTGCTGGCGGCGTCTGCGTCTAATCACTCAATTCACACCGCCTAAGTGGCAAACTTTGTAGAGCCCGTCTCTGTCTGTTTTAGCCTCTGGCTTTGGGGTTTCTTGTCGTGTCCATTTGCGTTGCGGCAGCTGTATTTGATCGTGAGCTAAATTTTTAATGTATTTCTGAGCCAAAAGAGAAGAAAATTAATGCATAAACATTTCATACAAGATCACCAATACACTTGAGGCTATTGCCTGGTAATTGAGTGACGCCCAAAGCACTGATAAGCTAATCATTTAATGTGCTCTTGGCAATAGTTAAAATGGGAAAATATTTTCAGGTCGAATGAAACAATAAAAGCTTAAAGTGCAATAAAGGAAATCGAAAAAATATTAAACGCAATATTTGGGATTATGTAATTAATAGATCTGACAACAAAATTCCAGATTTGTAGCCCTTGCATTGAGAGCAATAGTTTGATTGTTTTTACCTCATCGCAAAACTCAATGGGTGTGAGTGTCTTAGCACATACTACGGTTCGTCACCGTGGGGAGAGGGGTAAAAATCGGATCACGTAGTTTGAGTAAGATCCCTAATTTTGTGTTTCTACTGTAAGACGTGTCTATATCGATTTCGTTAAAAAAAATCCCAGTAATCACAGGTAGCTTTTCAAATTAATGGAAGATATGGTTGGTGAAGTTCTGTAACGAGAATTATATGACAGGCATATACGAGTCAAGAATGCTCTTGCTCCAATAATTCAACTCGACTTAATGCTATGCCGAACAAGCTTGCTTGGACATGTGTGCTTTTTATAGAGTTTCACAAATTTAGATCATAATAATTGGTTATACCAAATGAGCATTTATGGCTATTAAAAATAAGTCTAAGTAAATATACGTCTTCTTCTAGCAAAGACGTGCTGCGTTCAGGACTTCGTCGACAACAACCACTTTTGCATTGAGATTAAGCGTAGAATTTCAATTTCGACTGAATAGCAAGTGAGAAGTAGAGAACACTCTTGCCGGTTGAGGTTAGCACTATCGCACGCCCATCTTAGGCCTATGCAAATATTCTAAGAGTGTAAGAAGGAACTCTTTAAGATTTAAGGCCTTTACCCTTTGGTGACGACTACAGTCAAACTTTCAGATTAGATCCTTTATTATTCCATAGAAAACAAATTTATTTTACTTTTTCGATATCGAAGCTACATTATATAGGCCCAAACAGTTGTTTCAGACGACCTTGGAAAAAAAAACAAAAGTTTTAGATTGTTTATATTTATCGTAACCAAATTGGGCATTCAGAAGTTTTTTAGAATCCCCCAGGACACTGTACCAATTTTTATCAAAATCGTTTGACTGTATCGTATAGCTCGCTTAGGACCAATAAATCAAGAAAAAGTTGTTAGGACAAAACTCGGTTGTTTATAAATATATCGAAACCAAGGGTTTGGTAGTATTTCCCATCACTGTACCAAATTTGGTAAAAATCGGTTGACTATATCATATAATTTTTTTTAGTGATAGTTCTAAATTTCATATTGGATCGTTTAAAGAAGGCAACTCGAATTTTTCTAATGAAGCTCTTGAATAAAATCTTTAAAAAAATCAAATTGTGGAAGAGCATAATAAGTGGACGAAAAATTTGCTGATGTCAGATATAGAATTAAGAGATCACTAAAAATATTTTTTATTTAGACAAATACGATACGGATTACATTGTTCTCTAACATCCTGGATCACTTCGAGAGCGCTTTGAAGAGAGTTCAAAGAAAAAAATTGAGTACATAAAGTCGGGTGCGGACGATTTTGGGATACCCTGTACCACAAGCTTGCAATAAAATCCGGTATATTGCTTAAAAATGCTAAAGATATTTGATTGCCAAATTAGGTTCCTTCATAAAAAACCAAAAACAGAAGAATTTTTAGTCAAACTCCTTTTTTAAAAAAGATCCGAATGTCGATGTTGGTTCAAATATCTTTACAAACAAATGAAACACAACGAATTTTTTGACCGATTGGTCCTATGGGGGCCATATAATACAGTCTACCGATTTTGATAAAAATTGGTATCGTGCTTGAGACCTATATAAAAGTCCAGAGTGCTAAATTTGGGCGCGATATCTTCATTATTTATATATTTATTTATATAATTATAAATTAGAATTTAATTCTAAGGGCTATTTCCATTTCAAATCGAACGGTCGCCACAGGACATGATTTTAGATTTCAATGAAACTGAAATATGGTGTTCCTTGGTCCATTTCATTAGACACGTATTTTATTAGCCGAAAAAAATTTATTTCTCGGACTTTTCGCCATTTTGTTTTAGTGTTAAGTGTCGATATCCCAGATATTCTATTTTTGTCCGTCGCCCCTGCGCGGAGCATTGGCATCTCTATTGATAAGGCTCTATGTAACTTCATAAGCTGTTAAAAAAATTATTTTATTTATTTATTTTATTTATATATTTATAAATTACATATTGCTTAGACTATTACCTAGATGGCGCATTTTTAGCAAATAAATTAATCTCCTAGATGGCGCTTAAAAATGTTGATCAATAAATCCGTAAGATGGAGTCATAGTGCAGTGGTGTAACGTTATATATAAATCACTCATAGATGGCGTATCAACAAATTTTTGAAAAGGTTTAAGTCTTTGCTAAACATCTATGAACTTTTGTTACACTACGTAACAAAAATATGCTAATCTAGGGGTCCCTAATTCCTAGGCCAAACTATATTTTATTAATTAGTAGCCAGATTAGTAGTTGAGACTTAAATAAGGATTGGCGCACTTTTAAATGATAAAGAGAGTGTAAGTGTGTTTACAATCACTTTTGACAATTAAAATTTAATTTTTAACGAGTTATTATAAGAGAAATCACACAGATCACAAATCATAAAATTATTAACCCTTTGCACTCGAGCCTAAAAAGCAAAAGTAGCAACCAGCAACTCGAGAGCTTTTTTTGTAAAAAGTGAATGCATTAATGTTTAAGAAAAATGCGGTCGCTGCAGCTAAAGAAATTAATTTATTTTTACATATATTGTAATAAAGCATATTGTAGCTTATATTCAAGACCAACAGAAAGAAATAATTATCTAACATAAACATTATCTAAGAATCAAGAGTGCTGAGTGAGATAAATAAGCGTGGCGCAAATGCGGCGACATTCGAGTGCAAAGGGTTAATATGTCTATTTCTAGATTATCGACTAATTTTGAAAGCTGTACACACAAAGACTGAATAAATATAATATTATTTTAAAAAATAACATCAACTTATATAAAGTCTGCCATTGCAGCGAAACCAGATTTGTTTGTATTTATCGACTGAAATTTGTGAATTTTAAACCTTAAGAATTAATAAAGGCTTACTGCAATACCAATTATTGTAATTACAATTTAAAGTAAAAGCAAATTGTTCTTAGAACCCAAGTATCTACAAACCATAAATAATAAAAATTGTTAATGGAGTCTGCTAGGATTCAGGTTTGTTAGACGAGTCTCAATATAATTCATATATTTATATCAATTTTTTTTTTGTTGATTCTCATTTCGGTATATGAGATACAGTTAAAGATCTTTAACCAAAACTCCGAAAATTATGCAGAAAGAAAACAAGTCGGTTATTTTTAAAAATAATTGCACATTACGCAACAGAATGTTAAAACATTTATTTAATCAAATGTTCTAAAGTATTAATGTATGCATTTATTTACAATTTATGGTTTTCTTATGATTAATATTGTGTATTTTCCACCTTCAATATAGCGGGGAAACGGTAAGAGTAAATGAATTTTCGGATGTTACTATAGGAAATCGTATTAGGCTTACGAAGAAATACTTTATACAAATAGGACCATATTATAATTTGATAGAGAGATATGTGATTGTGTAAGTGCGTGTGTGTGTGTGTGTTTGTGTTTGTGTGTGTATGTGGATGAAGTTGTACAAAGGATTCAATGGGTAAAACAAAGTAAACAATAAAAATAAGTTATTATTTGTAAAATGTAACAGTTTACAATTTAAAGTACTGTATATGTGTATAATTTGCTATAATGATGCACAAATGATCTGATGACCTATGGGAGCGCAAAATGAATCTAAGCATCGGAATGCTACAGCTCTTGCATTAACTAAGGTTTTTTTGTTTTGTTTATCGTTATAAGACCAGCCACAGTCCATAAGTTCTAGGTTGTTGTGACGCTCGCCACATTCCCGGACTGTGGTTGAGGCGCACGTGGTCGTATCATCATCGTGGCCTTTTTTAGTGTGTAGTCCCAGCCGCGCCAACGGAACCAGACAATTCCCTGGCGAGCGGTTAGATCCTGCGGATCGTGAAGATATAGACCATTTAATCCGCGGCCGCAGGATTTCCACCACCAGCCGCCCTGCAAGAAAAATTCAATTATTAGAAGCCCTCGATTATTAATAATCATTATATACTTTTACCTTTAACATGCTTGCGCAATTAAGTGAGCTACGATCATTATCTCGATTGTATGTGGAGAACGGACTGTTGTTTGATCCATACCAGGGATCATTAAGGGAATCTCCTGCATTACCCTCATAGCCATCAATTTCCAATTTATAATAATCGGCTTCTGAGTGGATTTTAAAATGCGAATACTGTGCATAACTGTGAAATAGAAATAAATCTTTTTGTGCTTTGCATTTCCGAATTATCATTTTATTGCGTCCTTACCGCTTGTTGCCCTCAAAGTCTTCCAACTCCACACGCAGGGCGTAATCCTCATTATTCGTCAACATATAGATGTTTTCATTGCCCAACCAAAATTCTTTTGCCGGATCGCCAAAACCATTTTTATAATCCGCCCAGTCTCTGTTGAAATTTTCGCGTGGTTCGCCAAATTCATCGCGACGTTGTATAACCTTTAAAAAATATCATTTATATACATACATTCTTGAAATAAAAAACTATTATTAAAAGCTTACCGTCCAGCCGCCATCCGAAATTTCCTGTTCGCAAAATACTTTTAAAAACCAATAAGTAGTGCCACGAATTTGTAAATAGAAAACTCCAGATTGTCGCATGCCTGCGTTTAATAGATCCACACATGAAAAACCCTGATAGGATAGAAATAATATCAAATTTAAATATGAACGTAAACTGCTTTTATTTTTGGTTGAATTGCAATGCTTTCAATATCGGCAAAACAGTTGACCGCACATCGTAATATCGATACAACTTTCCAAAAGCATCGATAGCGCTCGATACTTGATGCTCCTATTTTTGATTACTAATTAATAAACAATCAACTTTATCAACAATCGCGCTTGCTAAAGAAAAACTATTTTAATTTTTTATTCAATGCTGTTCCCTATTATTGTTATTGCAAGCTTTTTCTGGCTGTCAGCTTGTTCTTTACAAATTGTTGATGTCGAAAAAACAGTTGTCTGGGGTCCCGGGCTCAACCCCGATGAAGTTGTGTTGCCAGCCAGATATTTTTTCATACATGCTGTTGATAAGACTGGCAGGAGGTAAACAAAACAGGCGGCTGTGTTTTATCAAGGCCCACAAATTAATTAATGTGTGTTTTGTTTTTGTTTTAAAGATTTGAGACTACGCCGCAATCCAAATTCCAAGTACAAATAAATGGCAACTCTCCGCATGGAAAATGTCGCTCCAATGTGAATCTCATAGACCGAGGCGATGGCTCCATTATTGTGCGGTACACCATTGCCGATTGGTGTGACCAAGTCGAGATTTCAGTGCAATATAATAACACTCATGTAGCACAGTCGCCATACTTTGTGCGGCACAAGGTGTACTCTGAGAAATGCTATTGCCCGCAGGACTTAAATCTTTGGCTTATGCACAACAACTGCCCAGCTTTTACGGATGACAAACAAATGTCGTGGGACTTGCACTCCTTTAAACGTGTCAATTTTAGTGCCATTCGAGATAATCTTTTAAAACGCTACAATGCACCAGAAAGTATTTCTTTGTGTCATTATGTAGTCAAAAACCAAAAAATTTGGAGAAAATGCTATGGCAAGTATACAGGCTTTAAGATGTTTATGGATGCCACGTTGTCTGCTTTGGCTCGCGTGGTATATTTGCCCGATATGGAATTCTATTTAAATCTGGGCGATTGGCCACTTTCTAAAAAGGGCGGGCAACAACGCACGTCAGGTCCTTATCCTATATTCTCCTGGTGCGGCAGTGACGATAGCTATGACATAGTGTTACCCACTTATGATATTACTGAATCTACGCTAGAAAACATGGGTCGCGTCATGCTGGATATGTTGTCTGTGCAAAAATCTGACTACTCCTGGGACAGCAAAGAGGAAAAGGCATTTTTTCGAGGCAGAGACTCGAGACGTGAACGCTTGCAATTGATTGACTTGGCTAGAAAGTATCCCGAGTTCATAAATGCTTCTATTACCAATTTCTTCTTCTTTCGCAACGAAGAGGATAAATATGGACCCAAAGTACCGCACATATCCTTTATGGAGTTCTTTAGGGTAAGTGCATACACAGAGAATCTCTTACAAATAATGGTTTAACTTATTGTTAACATATTTTGCAGTATAAATATCAGTTAAACATCGACGGCGCTGTTGCTGCATATAGGTTTCCTTATTTACTTGCTGGTGGCTCGTTAGTTTTAAAACAGGAGTCGAGTTATTATGAGCATTTCTATAGTAAATTGGTGCCCAATAAGCATTATGTGCCCATTAAGCGCGACCTTAGCGATGTCATTGAAAAAATAACTTGGGCTCGGGAAAATGATGTACGCGCAAAAGAAATTGTTGCAGCGGCACGCGAGTTTGTTGACCAAAATCTTTTGCCACAAAACATCTACTGCTATCACGTGACTCTATTTAAAGAATGGAGCACACGGCTTGTAGCACCCGTATATGTGCTGCCGGGCATGGAGGAACTGGAGTTAAGCTACACGTGTTCGTGCAAAGAACAATATTTAAGAGATGAACTGTAGATAATAACACATATGTAACTGTCTTATGACATTTTTAATGTATGTTCTCACCTTGGTTTTTACCTCAATTTCGAAAGTATTTATATTACCAACCATATCTATGTGTGCATTTAAGAAAGCAAAGGCTGTATGAAGCCGCTTCACTCACTCGATGTATTATAATTTTTTGAGCTTATTGTCTTAGATTGATTTTTATGTTATTATATTTGAATGTCAAGCAAGAAAGTAGAGCAAATGGATCTCAATAAATATTGCTACATTTAAGATCGAAAACAAATGTTCTATAAACTCACTTATTGGTTGAAAAAAGCTTTTAGAATTTAAGTTGTAATCGGATAGAATTATTAAAACTAAGCTTCGTTTTGGTAATAAATACGTGCTTTGCATAAAATCATTATTTAAAAAAATCATCTATCAAAATTTCGGAATTGCTCACCTTCACATCCTTCAGCGTCAATATATCGGTAGTAAATGTATTGTTCACAACGGAAGGTTTGTTCTTAACACTTGGGAAGATGATGCCGCCCTTGCGTACCACCGATTTGGTTGTTGTTGAGTTGGAGGGTGCGTTTGGAGCCGAAATTGAAAAACTCGATGTAGAATTGTGCGATGAACTAACTGTAGAGGTGGTTGTTGTGTTGGTTATAGCAGTTGCATTATAGCTCGTTATAGCGGGAGCTGAGCCTGGTGTAATGGGAGTATGTATAGCACTGGAAGTTGCTTTTGTAGTGGGCGGCGATGTCGTAGGAATAGTTGGCTCCGTAAAGCCCTCGTCAATAACCGAGTATCTATAGAAAAATCATAATCATAAAGTCAAGGTCTTAAAACTGTGCAAACTTTAACTTGCCTGTTCGGATCGTATTCAACCAAACGGTCTATGGTTGGATCCACAAAAAGCTCTGTGGGTACGGGTCGTTGAGCCAGTATTTGCACATCATCCTCTTGTTTCTTCAAGCGCTTCTCCACCATATCCAAGTTGCTAATAATTAAATTAGTTTTTGTTTTTAGATCTTGATGTATTTCGCCAATGGCGCGTTCCTGGCGCTGCGTTTGTGTGAGCAAAGCATCCGATTTGGGCAATAAGTGATCCACCGATGATTTGGTGCCCACTACAACATCCCACACTTCGTCCATTTTCTCCGACACAGAGACCATGGGTCGAATTTGTTTCACAAGCGCATCAATTTTGCTGGACTTAATCGGTGGCGGTGCTGTTGTTGTCACATTTAATTCATTAAATTGCTCATGGTGATCCACTACAGCGTCGTGTATATCGGTCATCATGCGCAGCATTCGACCTACATTTTCCGATACTATATTTATGTGAAATTGTAACTTTTTATCAATGTTGTCTGTTGTATCGCGCAGCTCGTTTAACTCCGTCGATACATGGCTCATTGCCTCCGCGTTCATAGCCTTTGTAATCTCAACAACATTCATTGTAATTGGTTTCTTCTCGCTTGCCTCTGCATTGAAATCATCCACTTGCAAAAAATTGTTGTCTATTTGTGTTTTGAGCACCTCAAGTTTTGAATCAATATCGCTAACCTTTTGGCTTAGTTGCACAAGTTGGCTATCGATTTGAGAGGCTGCTGAAGGGGTGGGTGTACGTGGCGCACGTATCCCATCGCCCGAACTTGTGGTTACTTTATCCGTAGCAAATAGATCAGTGGTGGAAAGTTTTGTGTCCAGACCGCGCAGTTTTGATAAGACCACGTCGGTTTTGAGCAGGTTATCCGATACCCGACTGTCTAGCTGCTCCATGCGCCGCATCATATACTCGACTGATCTGTCTAGATTATCGATGCGTTTCAGTTTGCCTTCGAGTGTGGTTATAATAATTTCAAAAATATTTAGCAATTGCTGTTCTCTGCAAATAAAAAAAAATTATTTCAAAGATTAGAGATGTTTATTAAAGTTGGAGGGTAGGGTGAATATTATAAAAACGTAAATTTTAGTAAAAACTTGTTCATTGCTTCGAAAATGTTGGGCCTATGAAGGGTAACCCTTCTAAAAGCGATGCTGTGAAAGAGTCTTGGCCCCCAAGTAAATAGTCCCCTAAACTTACCATTAAAATTAAGCCACACTTATTAACTCATATGTTTTATATCACTTGGAAATCTGAATTAGGTCTTGAAAACCAAGCAGATAGCGTGCCAAAGTGAATTCTACCGAGTCGCAAAATTGCCAGATCTAATAGCACATAATTTCACTCATTTTCTAATCTGGCACAGTTTTGAAAAGCGTTAAGATACATGGTAGATGGTAGGTATGTACACATCTGTGGAACTTACTCGTTGCAAGTCAGTGAATGGAAATATTAAATATTTATGCTCTATTGAGTTTACGCTTTGGATTATACCCACAATGCATACGAGTATTTGAAATGTTTCCATACAAACTGTTTAAAGCGGCTGAAGATGATTTGATTTGTAAATCGTATACTTAATGTTTTTTATACGATATGTGCATATTTAAATAAAGTAATGGGGAAAATGTATTTCGTAACTTGTTGAGAAATTAAAAAGCTTTAAATATGAAATTTCGTATCGCAATGTGATTTTGATCATTTCAAATACAAAGTTATGATTAATTAAATTGATATATAGGTACAAGAAATTTGTAAAAGTCGAGAAAAAGTGTTTTTGGGTGGTAACTAACTCTAAAATGAGCTACAGCCTTGTCTAGCGCTATGAATGAACTCATTCGTAGAAACAAACGGCCAAGCTGATGTTCATGACTAGTTTAACTTTTCCTTTCACTCGGTTCGAGAATTCGAATATAAACATGAATATACATAACATATACGCATACTTCCTGTGGTCAAAGATGTTAGATTTATATTTATGCATACCTGATTTATGTATATTTATCATTAATATGTCTTAAGTTTAGCTTAATTTTGGCTTGTAGTCAAATTAAAGCATTTTAAGTTATTGGCTTTATTTTTGTGTGCAAAAACGTGTGTACTTTTTAGGTATCTGTAGGTTGGTAGTGTGTAAAAATACATTTTTATAGCACATTAATCAAAACTTGTTCAATTTGAATAATGGCTGAGAATTGCTGCGGGAGCAAATAAACTTAACAATTCCCACATTGCTTAGAGCCTATAAAAAATGTTTTGTTTTCCTACCTCCTGCCTCTTTTATTTTTAATTATATATGTATAATATTTATTAATTTTTTACAAAACGCAACTTGTTAAGTTTATTTATAACACACACAAATAACAGAAAAAAACAAAAGAAAAAGTTTAAATCAAATAATTAATCAAACAATTTCCCAATTCGATTGAGGGGAATTTTAATTGCCCCTTGGCCGTCCAGCAATGCCCCAACATATCAATCTGCTTTGCAATTGGGAAATGCTTTGCAAGCATTTACAATTGGGAAACGTCCTGAACTGAACGAACATTCGAATGTTCAAGTTTTTAAGTTCGAATATTTTTCAAATATTTTAGGCTGTATCTAAAAGCATTTTTACCATTGCCAGTTTTTGTCAAGTTTTAGTTTTATTTTTACTTAATTAGCTAACAATCTCAAAACAAAACAAAGCAATGCTTTGGCCTGGCCTGGCAATGTGCCACCGCCATTGTTATGTAATGATTTTCAAGCTTACCTTTGTGACTTTTTGACGGAGTTGTATGTAGATTCGTCTTATTGTATGTTTCACATAATTACCATATTTTTGTTTTGGTTTTTTTTTGTTGTCAAGTTTTGCTCTTTTGTTGTTGTTGTGTTTTTGCCTCGCTTTTTTAAATAGTATTGAAAATTATTTCAATGCTCCCGCAGAAATTCTCAGAGATAATTTAACTTGGACAATGTGCGTTTTATAAAGGCGCTTAGATTTCCGTTAAACGTTTGTCGTATTTTTAGATATATTCATAAATATAAATGTGTTTTTAATGCATAAATAAGCGCAGAAAGAATATCACGACAATAGAATCGTATTGAAATTATAACAGTTAAATGTTGTATTTGAATAGCCTAAAGGTTGCGGTATTGGTATCGATTACATTTCTGATCAGACTGATTTGATCAGACCGATATCTAGGTTAGTCAGCCTTGCATGGCGTTAACTATCGTTAAGGTATCACTATTCTTTCTATCGCATAGCACAAGGTTCTAGTGATCATGTTGTTTGAAAGGCTACATCGAGTAGGAAAGGTCTGTTCGCAGCTTATCTATGCGTCGTAAGGTCTAACAAAAGATTCCAGCATTGACAAAAACATTGAAGCTATTCAATTTTTTTGAAACGACAAGAATTCTTAAATGATATGAAAACATATTTTTGTGCAAGTTCGCGGTCGTGAGGAACCCGCCAATGGTCTATACATGTGCCTTGATCGGAGAATCTGCTGAATCATGTATGCAACTTCTGGCGATTGAAAAAAAGGGCTACCAGGTGGTCCGAATGAAAAGAGCGGATATTCCAAAATCTGTGAGTCCTTGATCATTAACGTTAAGGTCTTGTTTTTTTTAGAATGATGTCATGCACCATATTGGCCGTCACTTCGGGCTTGCGAAAGTTTAATTTAAGCTATTATTAACTAAATCAATCACCTCTAAAGTTTCCAAAATGCTGCTAGATTCTTTTTCTAACGCTAAAAATTTTTCATGGAAAAATAACATGTAAGAGAAGACGAAATACAAAAAACATTCGCTACCATAAAGTTTCTTTTTAGACCAAAAATATGTTTTTATGCCTTCAAATTTTTAAAATGCTCTCAACTGCAGGTTTGTTTTCTTACTCTGATCCACTTTCGTGGAAAATATATTTAAAATATATGAAAACATGTATGACAAAAATTGATCGTTTTGCTATCAAAATGTAGAACGAATCACATCCGATTTGAACTGTTCAGCGAACTGCACCAGTTCATTGTTAGACAATGACGATAATTTGAGTTTTTTTTCAATATCTCTTCTGCCGTCAAAAAAAAATTATTCCAAATATGTCAAAATGCTATGTTTCCATGTGATTAACTATTGCAGCCGTCACTTGATTAGGTCTGACAACAAACACCTGGATTCCAAAATGTTCCAAAGTTATTTTATTTCTGCAACTTCAGACTGTGTGCCTGCTTTTTTTCAAGTCATTTGCCGAAATTCTTGTAAACTTGTTCTTTAAGCACAGAACTGCCTGAACTTAATCAGTTCAGCTCTTAAAATTTTTATACTCTGAAATCTTTATATTTTTGCTATACTCGTATCCTAAGGAAGACTTTCATTCAAAAAATCACATTAGTATACAAGTGTTTAAGTCGTTTCCGTAGAAAAATTAACTTGAACATTTTTTCATGAAGCAGTCGCGACTTTACGAAACAAAATTCTATTTCGAACGCAAATTTAAAAATTAAAAAAAAATGTTTCTTACACTTTTATTCATGGCACTTAAAGTTCTTTCGCACAAGAGTCAATTTGACATAAAACTTAAAAATGGATAAGATCATAATCCAAATAAGTTTAGTACAAAGAGTAAAAGTATTTTTTGGAACTATCTTGGCATCCGTTCCATAAAAAAAGTTTTGGTTTAAGCATGTAATTTTACTACGGAAAGAAGCAAAACATACTGAGGACACATTTTGCTGTAAACTGATGTTTCAGAAACAATTTAAGCTTTTAATTTGTGGAAAGAGGAACTAAGCCAACTAAAAGAAAACAATTTATGCTTTACTGTAGTTAGACTTTAGTTTTTGTTCCAAATGTAAAGCTACTACCGCTATCTACTATTATATTATATGCCATTGGCAACACTTTATCCAAAGGGTCAAGAGTGCCTTTGCCATATTTATCAACATTGACTCGTGTATCTGCATAGTCATGTCCGTCCGTCCTCCTTTGCCCCGTTGTTTGTTTTGTAAAAATTAACGAATGAATGAATCTAATAAAGACATCAAAAGTTGAATACAAACCTATTTTATCCTCTTAAAAATTCACATTATGTTAATTATTTTCTTATAAATATATCAGCTAGAGACACCAAAAGGGGCATCAAGCCTCACGTGAAACCCCACGCACTAACTTTACTGTTATTATGGTCACACCTTTCGATGGAGGCAAAAATTTGATGGATGTTTTATTTCAAAAAGCGTGTTTCCTTTTGTTTTGAACATCGGTTTTAAATAGCACAAGTTATGTGAGTGAGTCCACAAAAAACAAACTTGGCAATAGACGACTGATTGGAATTGTCGAAAGAAAACACATTGTACGAGTTGGCCGATATATTATTATATATACCTGCTGTAATCAGTAAGTGAAAAATGTTTGTTCACTCGGGTGAAAGGACAGACATGGCGATGTCCATAAACTTATATATGTATGTACTTTAAAGGTTCGTAGATGACCCGAAACTGCCCCTTACGTACATTTTTTATATAAAAACTTGCAAAAAAGAGTCAGATAAATTTACCAACGTTCTTCTAGTTTTCTAACCAAGTTTTTGTCTCCGTGTGCCAAAGTTTCTCTGAGATTGCGTTTACTTCCCAAATAAATAAATCTTAAAAAAAAAACCATTTTTGCTAAAGATTATTTCAAAATCTTATGATAATTTGCGCAACGATTAAAGATTTCTAGGCCAATTAGTTGGCAATTTTTTTATGTTCCTTTTAAACTGGCCAAACAAAAAAAAAATTAGATAAATAAACTAGAAAAAAACTTAGTCTATGCATAAGAAATAAGAATAAAGTTTGCGAAAAAAGCAATAAATTGCATTTAGTGCGGCAATCTAAGCTTTGACCTGTAAACGTTGATGATGTGGCAGAGCAAAATGCAGAGCCAAAAACATTTGTTTTATTTAACCAGTCTAATTTGTTTGTGTTTTTCAGTGTTTGTTTTTTTTTTTTAGAGTTTTTAGTGCAGTCACAATGGGCGACCATTAATAATATATAAAGAAATACGTCAAGGCAACAATTCCAATCGCCGATCGAAGCTAGTCATAAATTAAAACTATACATCAACGGGTCAAATGCGTGTAGCGCCGGTATTTGTTGGTACGCGTATCTTTCAGATACAACTCAGCTTTGGCAGTGTGAACTAAGGTTCGTTTTAAACGACATTGTCAAATGAGTTGCGTGTGTGAGTGTCTTTTTTTAAGTATGTAGATAAATTAGAGCCCAATAGGAAACGTATATTTTTTTGGAATGAAATTAAATGTAGATTGTGCAAATGAAAACTATGCTGTGTTTGCACACATAACGAAAGGGTGATGTTTTTGCTGTTCGGCTAATTTTTTTTGACAGCTCACGCGTGATTCGTGACATGCGTCAAAGTCGAAAAACATCAGTTTGCGATTTCTTGATGGAAAACCTGGCAAAACGAACAATGTTTACAAATTGTTAAACTTTCTTATAAAAATTCGAGCTGTCGGCACAGTCAATCAATTAAGGAAGTTGTTCAAGGCATTGATTTCGAATTGCGCAACAATTTCACTGAATTTCAGACCGTGATGGCGTGAATCAATTGGTGAATGAATCTTAAAAATGCTAAGAGCAAATGTTTAAGATATTTATTCCTTGTTTTATTCTATAACGCTATTCGAGACTTGTGCTGTGTATGTCAAAGGGAGATGAACGCATGGCTGACTGACCACAAGTTGCCAAATGGTCAGCGTGAATGATAAAAAGGACCCCTAACAATTTTCTTTAACTTTGAACAGGCAAGAGTCACTGATTTTGCAATGTAAACATGTCAAATCAGCCTCGTTAACAATAAAAACCCGCCTTTTCTAGACGTTAAGAATCACAACAAGGTAGCTTGAGTATTCGCCGGATAGATGGTACACCACTATACTGTTGGATTGTTGGCGATCACGTCACTTGCCAAGTAAGAAACATTTTCCGGCTTTTCGCCAATTTCCACAAACCAAATGCTTAAAAAAAACACCCTATACGCAAGATGTATAAAGCAACAGGCACAGGAAAAAATAAAAGACACGCCATAACTTATACATATATACGGCTTGCTGGTTGTTAGTTGATAGTTAGTTACTTACTATAGTTAGTTAATATGTGTGTGCAAGCGCAAGCAATCTACTTAAATATAAAGGCGCTACAATGGTTGCATGATGTTGGTATTTGATTTGATGGGATTGTATCTATGTACATATATAGTATCTGGATATGCGTTTGCATGGGTGTGTGTGTGTGTGTGCGAATTTTCTAAAAACGAAATGTTTGATTCGGGCATGCTCAATCCGCCGCTTTCCCAGACCAGAGCCACAAACAACAAAAAACAAAACTGCAAACAGTTTAGGCAAGAAAATGATCAATAATGTAGCAACAAAGTTGTAGTTGTTGGTTGTACTATAGCTGCTGATCAAAACGAGTTTGTTGCTTAAATCGTTTAATATAGACTGCTGCCGCTTTGCCCAGGCAGCCTGCCCAGTCTGGCCAGGCCAAGTCAGGCGAGGCACACCCGTCAACTTCGACCACTGCGCACGACCCAATCTCATAAATGACTCTAGAGTTGGCTGGCTGCTCGACTCAATGGCTGGCTAGCTGGCTGCCTGCACTAAAAGCCTGGTCAAAAAAGTTGAAAAGCTCTTTTTTTTTTGTTTGGGTTTTGGTTTTTGTTTCTTTGACTGTTTGCGCTGTTTCATACCTTAACAACTAGCTTGGCTGGCAAACTGTTACTAAACCAAAGTGCTCCAAAAAACAAACCAATTAGTCTAGATACATATGTGTATCTATCTATCTATCAATATTCAATAATAGATACATTATACTCATTTATATATGTAAATATATGAGTAAAACAAACAAAAGGAGGAGTAGACAAGAATTCAAGTACACAAGTCCGAGTACTCGTGGTCGCGTGGTCGTACTTTCAAAAAGCTCAGTGCCCCGGGAATGGGGCTTACGCACAGCCGTGCTAGCTAGGCCGTGCATTACATTAACGCTTGGCCTATAACTTTGGTATGTGTTGGACATTTGACGGCCGGGCTGTCGAATTGTACGCCGTATGTCTGTCGCACCGACGGACCACTTTGCTTTTGGTGCTGGCCATGTAGCCCCGAGTTAAGAAAAACAAAATAAATTCAGCTATTTGCATCACATTCACTTTCAACCGAATAGACAAACAACGTTTGCATTTCTGCTCGATTTGTTTGTGGTTGTTGTTGTTGTTGTTGTTATGGTGGTTGTTGTTGATCATTTCCCACACTCTTGGTGCGCCGCCGCCGCGCTGCATAGAGACCGGGCTCCCAAAATCAAGACCGAGACCGGTTTATCGCCAGTCAAACGCCCAGTCAGCCAGCCAGCGAGCCAGCCAGCATCCAATATCCAACAGCCAGCGGGTTAGCCATTGTCTCTCGGTACCCGCGGTACGTTTATTGACTATGTTCAAATTGCTTGTCGTTTTATTTTAGCAAGTATTTTTTATTTTTTTTTAATATTATTTTGTTATTTTTGTTTTTCTTATATAAGAGTTGTAGAAACTGATTTTTACGACGTACTTACTTAGCATACTTACTACAATATTAAACGTTTAATTTGTTAAATTGTCGCTAAATCATAGTAGAAATTTTATATCCACACATAAATATGCATACTTTATCTCTTATCAAATTCTATATACTTTCAAATGGTTTTTTAATAAAGCGTAGTAGAACAAAAACTAATATCTAGAATTATGTTAATCATATGCTTTTGCGTGCCAGTTTTTAGGAAAGCAATAACTTAGTCTGAATTGTTTTTTGGATCATGACACAAAATTAAAGTAGTTAACTAATAAACAAACTAATTAGTATCTGTGTGTGTCGAGGTCAATCCTTTAAGCGTGTTACCTATTATATACTGCACCATTAAGGCCAAGGGTGTGTGCAGATTATTACCATGTGCAATGTAACAGGCCAGACACACCACGTTGGGCATAGACATGTTTTCTATTTAATCCATGTCCGTCTGTGACCACAAGAGATAGAGCTAACAAAATTTTATCTACATATGTTAACCTCCTCTATAAACTGCATCTATCTGCATCTAGATAAATATTCTCGACTTAATTTTCATAACACGCATGGATAGGACACAAAATTCTGTCGAAGCGCAGTCGCCTCATGCACCGTGTATGGGGCTTAAATCACTCTCCCGTGTTTGTTTGCTTGAGTTGTACCCACCACTGATCTAGAGTCACAATATTTGGTAAGAAGATTCTGCCAGCCAAAAAACGAGGAACATTAGGATTTTTTCCCAAAATAAACCACCTCTGCAGTCTCGAAATTCAAGATAGACCTTTGGTTTCTTTGGCAAAGTTGCTTAGAGTTGTACTTAGAATTCTCCTGAGGGCGCCTCAAATGGATAAAAAATGCACCCACTCTAATGTATATATATGAACGTGAGCCTAATTTGGCTCATAAGAGGAGCTTTCTAGAAAATATAATGAGTCGAAAAATATGGGTTTGGCGATAAACATGAACAAGACGAAAAACCTCCTATCTACAAACAAGGAGACTACACTACATGGCACTAATAGTTTGAACTTCAAAGTTTGAAAGAATTTAATTTTCTTGCATGACGTCAGCAATTACATACGTCACTAGATACATAGCTCTTGAAAACCGTTGTTACTTTGGTTGTCATTGCCAACACACCAAAAGCGACATAAGGGGCATTCGAGAGGAAAATGATTCGGCGTATGCTTGGACCGATTAATGTGGATGGTGACTATTATTGATAATGGGTATAAATATGTACTGCGACCCAATGGCTCAGAGCTCTCCCAAAAGCCCAATGGTCTGCATATATTCCAGTATTTTGTTTGGACTTAGGATAACAACGATCGATACGAGAGAACGTACTTGCCCAGGAACTTGTTTCTTTTGCTGACTAGTGCTATGTATTCACATAGTAAATACACTTAAGTTTCTTACTCCGTTATGCCAATTTTATTTAAGTGAGTTACTATGTTTTTTAACCTTTTATGGTTATAGTTAGAGAGCAGGGATTTTAACTGCTAAAGTCCTGCTATCTGTGCCCAGTGAAGCAGTCGTTTGTTTTCTTCCTCAAATATCAATAGGTCCCAATATGGTTCATGTCCCATATGCGGTGGTGACTTCCTAAGCACACCTATGCGATAGGACGACCAGGCAATGAGAATCTACGTAGGGAGGATTTAGGATCACTAATTGTCACCAAGAGGCATAAGACAGAAACCGCTTGCGAGGGATAATTTCCGGGGTCAAGACCGGTAATTACCAAATAGATAAGACACAATTATTCTCGCTATTACAAAAAAGATTAGAAAGTCTGCGCAAATAAAGATATCAAGATAAAACGAAAATAGCCGATAACCTCGATAGTTTGATTAACTACAATTTGATACGAATTTACATTTGAAAATTGGCTTAACCGTAAAATAACCATTTCCCCCACTGTGCAACAGTCCACAACTTATTAAAACCACACTCGAAGTAGATAATTACTTTTTTCGGAGAAAGGGTATTCCACAGCAGGATATCCCACTGCAAAACAAATCCGTGACTGATAGACTAAAAAATTTATATATTGCATGGACTCTCTCCCATTCGGGGGAACTTTTAAAGTTCATTAACTTTTGAGCGCATTATTGAAGAGAAAAACTTTAGTATGCAATTCGTTTCTTTTTTATAAATATGTAAGGTGGTGATAAAAAAAAACAAATGAAGCAGTTTCATTGCTCCTTTATTTATGGATCTGGTAAAATTAATGATTTTCCACTCGAACTGAGGTTAACATGGGAAAGCTTAACATTTCAAGTCAATAAGTATCGTTTTATTAGCTCTATTAAAGCGTGCAAAGTAATTAAGAGAGCTTTATTTATTTTTTTGTTTTTGTTAATAAGTATGTACCATTTTTCTACGGCCTGTGCATATAGTCGTTCACTCATTGACGAATATCTGAAATCCCGTAGTGACATCCTGTGATATAAGGAGCATTTATTAGAACAGTTGCATGATCATTTAATCATAATAAAAACTTAACCTCATGGAACCCAGATAATGTGACAAAAGCTGCCTTAAACCGCAGTAGACAATATTGTGCAATTTCCAATAATAAACAATATATTTTTGTTATTGATGCAAAATATAAATATAATAATTTATTGATATAAAATCTGGCTTAGAAATGGCAATCCAGCTATATCTGCAGATGCATATATGCTATAATATGATACCAAACAATTTTCTATCCAATAACGCCCGTTTCATTGATATTAAAAATATATTTATTTGTTTTATTATGATTTAACTTGGGTAACTCTAAAAAATGGCGGACGTAACGTCGGGCGCGGACGACTTTAGGATACCCTGTACCACTAGCTTGTAATAAAGTCAGATTTCTTCACAAAAAACCAAAAACAGAAGAATTTTTAAGCAAAAATTTTTTTTTGACCGATCGTTCCTATGGGAGCTATATGATATAGTCAACCGATTTCAATAAAATTTGACACAGTGCTTAAATACCCTAAAAAAGATATGAATGCCAAATTTATTTCAAATATCTTTACAAACAAACAAAACACATCGAATTTTGTATAAAAAAAGTGTTTATGGACCGATTGGTCCTACGGGTGCTATATGATCTAGTCAAACGATTTGGATTAAATTTAGTACAGTACTTAGGAACTATAAAATACTCACGAATGTCAAATTTGGTCCCAATATCTTAACAAACAAACGAAACACAACAAATTTGGTTAAAAAATCGATTTTTTGGAAGATTGGCCCTATGGGAGCTATATGATATAGTCAACCGATTTTGTTCAAATTTGGCACATTGCTTAAAAAATTTCCAAACGCCAAATCTGGTTACGATATCTTTATTAAAAAACGAAATATAGCGAATTTTTCTTTAAAAAAGTTATTTTGGCCGATCGATCCTATGGGAGCTATATGATATAGTCAACCGATTTCGATCAAATTTGGTACAGTGATTGGGAACTATAAAAACTTTCGATTACCAAATTTGGTTACGATATCTTCATAAACAAATGAATTATTCATCTAAAACGTTTTTTTTTTGTCGAGGTCGTCTCAAACACCCCCATGGGAGCTATATAATTTATCCCCGATATCAAAAAAATAAAATAAACTTGCCTCCTATGGAATAATATGTGATCTAATGTGAAAGTTTGGTAACTCTAGCTCTTACCATCTCTGAGATCTAGGCGTTCACACGGACGGACAGACGGACAGACGGACATGGGTATATCGACTTCTCTATTCACCCTGATCATATTTTAGGTAACTTTGGGGTGTCTCCGACGTCTCCTTCTATATGTTACATACATTTTCGGCTTGCACAAACTTAATATACCCTTGGTACCATACGGTACAGGGTATAAAAACGTCCTTTAGATTTAATAGTTTGTTAGACTATAAGGGCTGATACTCGTAGTTTAAAAACTTTTTAAAAGTGGGTTAATAAAATTCTTTAAATATAAGATTAATGAGATGGCAACCCTAACAATTTGATGTATGATTATTTTCTTTAAATGCATTATTGTGAATTGTTTTTGTAGTGTTACGAAAAACAAAATTTGGCAAGAAAATTATACATTTTAAAAATGTACAATTTTACTCGCTATATTGAGAAAAAGCTACTAAGAACTAACTATTATTTAAGTTGATATAATTTACAACGACAACAGTGAAATAAATATATGAAATAATAATAATAATGAGATAAATATAAAGCTTTTTAAGCATTTTAAGTATGTTATCAAAAATAAGACTTAAAAAAAAATACGTATACGCAGGGTGGAGTCGAAAATCTTATCAAATCCACTAAATCTTAACTAATGAAATAAGTTTTTATATTGGCATTTTTCATTGAAGCTCAGTATATGGTTATTATTCAGGAATAGATTGTAAATGTACACCCATTTTGCATTCAGTTTTCGACTTAATATTTCCCTGCCAAAAACTTTCCATTAAGACTTTTTGTGCACCAATTGGAAGTACATATAGCTAAATTAACACAATAAAATAAAATGTAATAGCCGATTGATTTTTGTAAAAATAACTATTTTAAATTGTGGTTCGAACCGGATCATATGTCAGTTTTTCTTAAATAAAATAGACGGCAATAAAAAAAAATTGGCATCCGCATTGCAATGACTGCAACGTGCCTAATTTTCAATTTGATAAATTTATATTTTCAATACAATTCGTTTTGTAATAACGTTAAACTTATCGATAAAAATGAATTATGTAATATGTCTTACAAGCACAATTAGAAGATTAAGATATTATTTAAGAAGAGACCGTACTTTGTGTGTATCAAAATAGTTGATGAATGCTGTATAAGTTTAGAAGGTCGTTGGATTATAATTTTCGATTAAATATTTATAATTGAATACACCATATCGTTTTTCCTTCGATCTTCCGTATTCGCTTTTTATATAAATCAATTATCGATTATCGGTACTTCCTATAGGCTATAGCAGGTAATCTCTCTTTGCTTTATGGACTTAAACTGTAGGCTTCATAACTAACTTAACCAAGGTACACAGATTAATCCTATTTAGCTTTTAAATAAATAATTATATATATAGTACGTATGTTTGTTACTATGGCAAATAGAGCCAATTATTTTAAAAAATAATGTATTGAAAGGTGTTTTGTAAAAATAATTGCTCTATAAATTCTACGCAGTCTAATCAAAGATATAATAAAGTAATCAATGGGAAAAATTACTGGTTGGTAGTTTTAAAATTTAAGTGGAAGAGACTTTGTTAAGTATAAATATGTATGTGACAAGTAATCAAGGCCAGTCGATCAAGCCCTGGGAGCAATTCTTTGTCGGAAAGAATTAATTTCTTTTACCATATTTCAGATCTCGTCGAATTGACGGTTAATATATAGCTCAAATAATATACTCACTTCTACTGGAAAATGTTTAGATATACGTTCCAAAATTAAAGTAAATAAACAGCACTAACCTTGTACATCTGATTTTTGTTTTCTATACAAATCTAGTAAAAGATACGCTTAAGAATTGTAGGCGCTTGCTCAGTCGGCGGTAGCCAGTGCTGGAAACAATTCATTGTAGCAACTCTACCAATTGGCTTAAAAGTGTTTCCAGTAATTCAAAAGTTACTTAACAACCTTAGTTAATCTACCAATTTTAACCAATTGTTAGTCCCAGCGTAAATTTTCCCACAAAATTGTTGGTCAAAAGTAACCGCAAAGCAATTCATTTGCTGCTACTAAGTTGATGATGATTCAAAATTCGTTACAGAATTGATAATTTTATCGCTGTAATCGCTTTGTTGTTGGCTATTTCTTTCCCAATAAAAAGTTAACAACTGGAAAAGTGTTGTAAAAAAGTTGTCTTAACTTTGGCTCAGGGATGAGTTCCAGCATTTAAGTGAAGCAGTCAGCTATGTAAATGGTGTGGGCAGTTAGAGGTTGGTGGCACTCAACAGCATAGCAAACGTATAAGTAAACATAGGTAAGTATATAAGGTGCTACATATGTATGTAGTTACATATGAATGATTGTATATTTGTTTACACATACGTATGCCTATACATAACTGAGATGAATAGCTATCGCTGTTTGTTTTCATTGTGATTGTCGTTATTATTGTGGTTGTGACTGCCAGCGATGCAACACACAGATCCCAAACTCACAGATACATTTTTCAAAGATCGTTTTATGTAATGCTAGGTTTACACTGTCTCACAAAGTGTCACACTGTGCCAATCGAATATTTTTTGTAATGTAAAAAGTTTTCTAAAATGTGTCACAACTATTGTTACAGTTATTTTTTTTCTGCTTTTTATGAATTTTGATAACGTATTCCCAAAGTGTGGCCGTCGGTGGCGTAAGTGGTAGCGTACCTGCCTCTAAAACCGAAGGTCGGTGGTTCGATTCCCCGTAGTAGCACTGGTGAATTCGCCTAGCACCTGACATCGCTAGCTCAAAGACGCTATTTGCCATGAAAGTCTCTATTAATTAAAGACACCGCTTGTCGGATTCGGCTATAAACTGTAAGTCCCTGTTCTGTTCGAACAGTTATTAATAGAGATCCCCCATGCCCCTCTCTAAGGGGTCAAACAAGGAAATCTTTAGTCCCAAAGTATTTTTTTTAAGGCTCTTATTATAGGATCATTGTGATCTTTCGGAAAAGCGCAAAAATAAATAAATATTTTAGTATTCGAAATAGAAAACATATAAAATGCCAGTTTTACGTCCAGTGCAAGCCAGGGAACAATCGATAGAAAAGTAGGGCTATTTTCAAATCAATGGGCCATTAGAAAACTTTAAGCCGGAGGGAGTCCCTCATTCGCCCTCTCCCTATGGAGATATGCGACTTCTCCTGTTGGCATGTTACCATTTACCAATTTAAAAAAGTAAAGTTTTTAGCTAACCAAACTATACTTTAAAAAATGGCGGACGTAAAGTCGGGCGCGGACGACTTTAGGATACCCTGTACCACTAGCTTGTAATAAAGTCCGATTTCTTCACAAAAAACCAAAAACAGAAGAATTTTTAAGCAAAATTTTTTTTTTGACCGATCGTTCCTATGGGAGCTATATGATATAGTCAACCGATTTCAATAAAATTTGACACAGTGCTTAAATACCTTAAAAAAGATATGAATGCCAAATTTATTTCAAATATCTTTACAAACAGACAAAACACATCGAATTTTGTATAAAAACGTGTTTTTGGACCGATTGGTCCTATGGGAGCTATATGATCTAGTCAAACGATTTGGATTAAATTTAGTACAGTGCTTAGGAACTATAAAATACTCACGAATGTCAAATTTGGTCCCAATATCTTAACAAACAAACGAAACACAACAAATTTTGTTAAAAAATCGATTTTTTGGAAGATCGGTCCTATGGGAGCTATATGATATAGTCAACCGATTACGATCAAATTTGGTACAGTGATTTGGAACTATAAAAAACTTTCTAATACCAAATTTCGTTACGATATCTTCATAAACAAACGAATTATTCATCTAAAACGATTTTTTTTTGTCGAGGTCGTCTCAAACACCCCCATGGGAGCTATATAATTTATCCCCGATATCAAAAAAATAAAATAAACTTGCCTCCTATGGAATAATATGGGATCTAATGTGAAAGTTTGGTAACTCTAGCTCTTACCATCTCTGAGATCTAGGCGTTCACACGGACGGACAGACGGACAGACGGACATGGGTATATCGACTTCTCTATTCACCCTGATCATATTTTAGGTAACTTTGGGGTATCTCCGACGTCTCCTTCTATATGTTACATACATTTTCGGCTTGCACAAACTTAATATACCCTTGTGCCATACGGTACAGGGTATAAAAAGTCAGAAATAAAAATGGCGGACGTAAAGTCGGGCGCGGACGACTTTAGGATACCCTGTACCACTAGCTTGTAATAAAGTCCGATTTCTTCACAAAAAACCAAAAACAGAAGAATTTTTAAGCAAAAATTTTTTTTTGACCGATCGTTCCTATGGGAGCTATATGATATAGTCAACCGATTTCAATAAAATTTGACACGGTGCTTAAATACCTTAAAAAAGATATGAACGCCAAAGTTATTTCAAATATCTTTACAAACAAACAAAACACATCGAATTTTGTATAAAAAACGTGTTTTTGGACCGATTGGTCCTATGGGAGCTATATGATCTAGTCAAACGATTTGGATTAAATTTGGTACAGTGCTTAGGAACTATAAAATACTCACGAATGTCAAATTTGGTCCCAATATCTTAACAAACAAACGAAACACAACAAATTTTGTTAAAAAATCGATGTTTTGGAAGATCGGACCTATGGGAGCTATATGATATAGTCCACCGATTTTGTTCAAATTTGGCACATTGCTTAAGTGGTCTAAAAAATTTCCAAACGCCAAATCTGGTTACGATATCTTTATTAAAAAACGAAATATAGCCAATTTTTCTTTAAAAAAGTTATTTTGGCCGATCGGTCCTATGGGAGCTATATGATATAGTCAACCGATTTTGATCAAATTCGGTACAGTGATTGGGAACTATAAAAAACTTTCGATTGCCAAATTTCGTTACGATATCTTCATAAACAAACGAATTATTCATCTAAAACGCTTTTTTTTTTCGAGGTCGTCTCAAACACCCCCATGGGAGCTATATAATTTATCCCCGATATCAAAAAAATAAAATAAACTTGCCTCCTATGGAATAATATGGGATCTAATGTGAAAGTTTGGTAACTCTAGCTCTTACCATCTCTGAGATCTAGGCGTTCACACGGACGGACGGACGGACAGACGGACAGACGGACGGACAGACGGACAGACGGACAGACGGACAGACGGACATGGGTATATCGACTTCTCTATTCACCCTGATCATATTTTAGGTAACTTTGGGGTGTCTCCGACGTCTCCTTCTATATGTTACATACATTTTCGGCTTGCACAAACTTAATATACCCTTGGACCATACGGTACAGGGTATAAAAAGAGATGGAAATTGTGGTCGAACATCATCGTGTTGACATTAGAGAGAGAATAGACACTTAGGCCCCTAGTGGGATTTTTGTCAAAATTCTTAAATAACCAAACTTTTGTTAGTGTTAGTGTTAGCCTAGTGGCGAAAAATTCTGCGGGCGCCCTTGCACTCAACATCTCTTCTGGATCGAGTTAGCACATTTTGGTGGAGGTCGCAAAGGAAATGTCTATGACCCTAAATTCATCAAACGCATCATTAATGGTGACGAGAAGTCGGTTTATCAATATGATCTATAATCCAGCAAATGGCGCACCAAAAATAAGCCGAAACCGGAAAAACTCGTCAATGTAGATCAAAAATTAAGGTGATTCTGATAGTTTTCTACGATTGCCGTGGTGTGGTTCACCATGAATTCGGTCAATAAGGAGTATTACTGGGTAGTTTTGAAGTATCTACGTTCGTAGTAAAATACCGGATTTGTGGGATTCGGATTTTCATCACGATAATGTGACAATCATATTTCAGCTTGACGAAGTTTTTGGCACAACATGAAACAAATTCATCGCACACAACCATCGCATTCAACAGATTTGGCACATTGTGACTTTTTCTGATTTTTCACCACGCAAACTTGGAATGGATGACAGTTGTGAGGACATAAAAAAAAAATTGCCTGTCGGACTCAATTTTGATCCGATGGCTCACATACAAAATTAAGAAATTTATGAAAATCTATAACGATTAAGGGGAATCGGCCATCGTTTTCCCTCCCCTGGCTATACACTTGAAATAATTAGGCACTAACTATTTGCTGTGACAATATGTGAAGTTTAATTGTGCCGCTCTGTGATGCAGTGTGAACCCAGCATATGTGCCTGTGTGTGCAGTATACAGTTAGTTGCTGTGCGAAAAACCAGTTTGTTGCCGCAGTCTTTTGTTTTGAGCCGCACATTTCGCATAGAGAGGCAAGTCGTAACGCCACACATACAACAACCTGGGTGCCAACAACAACAACCACATAGCATAGCGCACATACATAAATATGTATTAGAGCTACATATAATGGAAAATCGTCAAATCTCACCTTGTGCGCAGGTTTCCATTCCGAGTGGTATTCAATGTTTTAGCTGCTAACTTAAAGCTCCCGGCTGTGCTGCTGCCGCTGTTAAGCTGGCTGGCACTTGTGCGTGGTAGACGCGGATTTGCATTACCCGTAATGGGTCGTGGTGGAGCTGCTGCTCCGCTGGCATTGTTGTTGGTGGCCGTTGCAGCCTTGCCCAGTTCCACAATGCCCAGCAGGAGCAATAATATCAGCATTGATGTTAGGCCTAGCTGGCTGGTGGTAAGGATTTTGGAGCGTATTGCCCACATGGCTCCTGGGCGCAATGCGCTTTTCACACTACACGTATGTTTTATAAGTTTATTATTTATATTTTTTGTTGAATAATAATTATAGCACTTTTATACACTTTGTTAAACTTAATATTTTTGATATTTTGTTGGGGGTGGCATTAAGCACCTCAAATCCATAAAGCACGTAGGCAATTATTTTGAAACGGCCAACTGAAAAAATGATTCAAACACTTGATTATTATTTTTTTCGTTTTATTGGAACTGAGTGCTGATCCAGTTTGGTTAATCAATTTCCAGCTTATATAAGCAAGCAGCAAGTAAGCAGCAAGTAATCAGCAATACTTGAGCTTGCTAAGCTCGAGAGCTGCCAATATCTGCATGCCACATTTAACTGATATTGATTATTTCTTATTTTTGGTTTCTTAACGAGTTGTCTGTATACAAGGCAACGTTATTAGCAAGCCAAGCTCTTTCAAAAATTAACAAAAACAAAAATAAATAAATAAAAACGCCAAAAAAAAAATCAGTCTCAAACAGACATACACACACACATAGTTACAGAGACTTCTCATTAGAAAAAATGACGGTTATTTTTTATAGGTTTTTTTTTCTTGGTTTATACATTTGCGTTTTTCTTTGCCAGGTTCGACTTGTTATATAATAAATATATTTTGATGGCTGTACAGCTAATTTACTATTAGTTTTGCAAATTGTTGATATTATTTGAATGCCTCTTGACTATTTTATTATTATGTATTTCTGTACGGCCTTTTGGCCAATAGCCAATTATTTGGCTTTAAACCACATAGAACCAACATTGGTAAGTATTACATACATAGTATAGGAAAAATAAATTCCCGTTTGGCAATTTACGTAATTGCAACAGGGCACTGATTAAATAAATTGTGCAGTTTGTAGTTTGCGGCAAGTTGCAAAATTGGAACGTACTAGTACGTTGGAGTGTAATGAACTTAAGAATTTAGCTGTAATTAACTTTGAGTGTGGCCTCGATCATTGTAAATAAACATTAACTGAAAGCCTTTACCATTACTTGGTAGTATGTAAGTATGCACGTGGCTAGGTGCTTTTGAAAGGAGCTGCTGCATTGACATTAGCATAACAGACTGTAACAAGTCCATAAATCCATTTTGATGAGGATACACTTAAATTGTGTCTTGTGCTTGTTTGTTTTATTTTGCTGCTTCATTTTGCACTATTCAAACGATTAATTTATTTATGTTTAAATTGGCATACAAAACCTTCATCACTTTTAAAGCATGCCTTTCCGCCGCGTCTTAACAATTCGTATTATAATATAAAACCAAAGAAAAATTCATTTTCTAGCTAAAAGCTGCATAACAAGGTTTTATTTTATAATAACGCGCACAAAAACAACAAAATCGAGGGCACAAACGTTTACCGCGACATGCAACCAACCAACCTTACAAAACCGTGGCTAAAACTCATCTGAGCTTTTGGCGCGCTTGCAGCTCGCGATTGGTCTCAGCTGCAACAAATAGCGCCTAGTCTTGCCAAAAGTTTTGACTCTGTTGGAGCTACAATACATTGCAGGCTTTCCAACGTCTCGAAAACTTGCTCCGTATATTGGCTGAGAGCAAGAGTGGAACACGTTTGGCGTTTATGTTGTTCGACGATAGTGAGAGTGGTTTTTTGTTAAGACTGTAAACTCATAGTAGATGTAATACCTACAACTGAATATCGTTAGACTTTGGTAAGCGGAACAGACCAAGTTTTGAATGAAACGTAGTTGTTTTTAACTCTTATACTGGTAATTTGTATTATTATTAGTTTCCTTTCTTTTCCAGTCAAAGCTAGTAGTAACGCGTATTAGATGCTCAAATATGGCTTTGACTGGGGAGTTGCTATTGAAGAAGGGCCCTGATATTTGTTTATGCTTGTAAGCCCACATATAACCATGGGAAACGATTTAAATTTAAAGCTAATACAAGGTTTGGTTTTATTAGCAATAAGAGAATGTCTACTATTGTGTGAAATAAATGTAAAATGAGCCTAAAAAGGGAATAATAAATTATTTTTTAATAAAAGAAATGTATTTTCGTGTAACTTTTATATTAATTGCGTTTTGCTCAATATAACAAATGTCTAAAAATAATATAGCAGTTTTTTCGATTTGAATTTACATGTTTAACAAAAATTGCGGTTGTACAATTGCTGTCAAATATCATCAACTATCGATAAAAACAATATCGATAACGTAATATGTATGTTTGAACTTTTAACAACACTGTTTTTCTGCAATTTGCGGGAAGCGCTGCTATTTATTTTTCATTTAAAAAAGTGCAAGTTATGCAAATCGATTGATTGATGATTTCATGTAATACGCGCCTTTTTTTAAAGCGGCAACCAGGACGCAGATGGCAAATAATGAGTTCAAGGACCTATTGGGCCAACATTTACGTCAAGCACAGAAGGAACTGTCTGAAACCTTAGGAGTGTCTCAATAACTAATTCAAATCCGTCTTTAGGCAATGGGAGTTTTGCTTTAAGTGTTGACAAATTTGTAGCTAACGATGAACAATACTTTCATTAATATATCTACTTTGTACCATTTTCTTTAAATAATTCATTGAAGTTTTAAAATCAAAACTATCAAAAAATTATAAGCTACAAAGCATCTATGGGTTAGTGCTTAAATTTGGCGGTTTGACTTTTGCTATCGAGAATTTATTAAACATTATCGATAACCAGCTCAGTTGCTATTATGCGATTATCGTTGCAGAAGAAGCATTCAAGCGGCGTTGTTACCTTGACATAAGTTAAACATTAAAGATTCGCGCAACTTTTAAATCAAATAGAGTGTGTTTATAAATATTTACATTGTTGTTGGTAAACCTACATGTTTCTACACTACCTTATAATAAGCTAATGTGTAGATAAAGTGCAATAGAGATTACAAATACAAAAACGAAGCACTTCCGTTCAGCTCTAGGACTTGTGCATTTTAGGGATGTTCTTGAGTTTAGTTGTAATTATGACTCTCTGCAGAACTCGATCGGGGTGGATCAACGCGCTTATATTTAGTAGCTGAATATTGAGTGTACCTACTATACGTTTTCGTGTGTGTATAAGAACATACTATATCGCGATTACAACTAAAAACTCCTCTCAGCTCGAGGTCATGCCGATGATATGAGCAGCGCTTGCGCTCGTGTGTATACCTGTGCGGCAAAAAATTTGTATGTATTTTTGAGCGCCGGTTGTTCGCGTTTGCGCTGACAGCTGCAAAACATCTGCCGCCGAGCCGCCGCAGTAGTAAAGTAACCAAAATAAAAAGGAAGATACAAACGTTGTCACGCTTGCTCACATTCAGTCATCGACAGAGAGCGTGTGCCTGTGTTCTGGTTAAACTCGAATTCGAGTAACCCTCGATTGACTAATTGCAACACATTGTGAAAATATTGAGAAAAACAGACAGTGCGAATACTGCAAAAAATAAATCCTTGAAATGTTGTTAAATATTTTGGCTACACTTTGCTTAAGGTTGGCTGCACTGCAGCTTTGCCTAGGTGAGCATCACCAAAACCACCAGGAGCATATTGAAACAGCTCCCCATGGTGGAATGCTACATCAGGACTGGCATCGTTATGAAATGATGGACAACAATGGCTTGTATTTTCTTGAATGGTGGTCACCACTTAGATCAAAGGAGATATTTTTTCGTGTGACAGTAAACACGCGCGGATTTGTGGGTCTAGGCTTTTCGCGTAAATCCGGCCATATGTCTGGAGCAGACATGGTCTTGCTATGGGTAGACGATCGCACCGGTGAAGCTAATGCATTGGTGAGTGTTTACACTAGTTTATTATGGCATTTAATTTTTTTTCTAAATTAAACATATAACGCTTGTTTTTAGGATTGTCATGGTTCTTTTAGTCAGCCACACAGTGCACCGCTACAAGACGATACGCAGAACTATAATGTGATTAGCGGCTACCAGAACTCTACACATACGCATGTGGAATTTTCGCGTCAGATTGAAACCTGTGATCCCTACGATTTGCCGCTTAGTGTAAGTAAAAAGTTGCAATCTTTTAAATATTTAAATGCCTAACGCAAATATCTCACATGCTAGGGCGACACAGTGAAAGTACTTTGGTCCTTTGGCGATGCTGATCCCATACACGGCAACTTGGAAGGTCATGGGCGAAATAGAGGCGCCAAGCCGTTGCATTTATTAGGTCCTATGTTTCGTAAGCATAGTTCGACAAAATCTAAGACGGAGACGCATAAATGGGATATTACAGTTCAAAATGTGACGATTGAACCGTCTATGGATACACTTTATTGGTGCAAGATTGTCAGAGCACCAAATCTAGGTGAAAAGCATCATATTATTGGTTATGAAGCACTTCTCACTCGTGTGGGGTAAGTTATGCACCATGCCTATAGAATATTTTAGCTCAAGCTTTAAATTTGTAGAAAAATGCATCAACCGCTTGTACATCATATGACTCTCTATGAATGCTCCACAAAGTCCTATCCGAACGCTGATCCTGCTTCTTGGGATGTTTGGGTTAAGAGCACCGGCACGGTAAGTAGTTTTACTTAATTGATAATTTGATGGTTTACATTTTTAACTTGTTGCAGGTTTGCAATAGTAATTTGCTTACTCCGCGCGACTGGGATTCCTGTACCACACCTATAGCAGTTTGGTCCATTGGTTCCACTGGTCAATTTTTGCCGCAACACGTGGGAATACCTATTGGTGAGAAATCAGCTGCCAAATATTTTATGCTAGAGATACACTACGACAACCCAAAGGCACTACATGGTAAGGGAAACAGGGTAATTTTGATCAAAAACCTTTTGCTGACGCTATAAATCGTTTAGCTCTAGATCACTCGGGCTTTCGCATACATTATACACGTCATTTGCGACCCAATGATGCTGGAATTATGATTAGCGGCGTGTCCATCTCGGACACGCAACTCATACCACCTGGTCAAAAACTATATCGCAATGTCGGCATTTGTGGACCATCCTGCTCGAATGTGGTGAGTAAAGCTATTTATCAAAACGGTAAATGCACATTATAAAAGTTGAATTTTATATCTTTCAGATGTTTCCCAACGATGGCATAAAAATAATTTCTGGCGCCTTGCATTCCCATCGCGCCGGTCGCAAAATGAGTCTGCGTCACATACGCTCCGGCAAGGAACTGCCACGCATCATTGAGGATGACAATTACGACTATAACTATCAACAAGTGCGCCAACTGGCCAATGAAACAGTAGTCTTACCTGGAGATTACATCATAACGGACTGCGCCTATGATACGTCACAGAGAAAAAGACCAACATTTGGCGGATACTCCACCTCACAAGAGATGTGCCTTTCCTTCATCACCTACTATCCAAAAATCGATCTTGCAGGGTGTTATAGCATGACTCCAGTGCGTGAGTTCTTTGAAACCTTTGGTGTTTTTCAGTTCTACTCGCTGAATATGACAGACGTGGAAAATTTATTTCTCTACAATGGGAATTTATTGGACTATATACCAAATACGATTTATGCGAAAACTAAAAAGCATAATGGCAATATGAGCGCCGAGGACCTACTAAACGAGGATTCTTTGCTAAGTATGTTGACAAATAAATTAAGGGAAATTTTGGATTGTCTGACCAATTTTACATTTTCAGATAAACTACTGATTTCGGATCCGGTAGAGTTCCATGATCGCACTTTTCTTTCGCATTTAAATCAACTGCCTTGGGCAGAGCCGTTGTTTACAAAGCGTGTGGAACATGCCATGATTACTGGCAAGCACATGACCTTTTGTCGCATATCCAACAATTCTCTTTCAATAGTAAGTAGCTACATTATGCAAAAAAAAAAAAAAAATTTTTTTCTATATCCATACTCGTTATAGCCATCGGAGATAATACGCTATCCAAATTTTACAACATTTGTAAAGCCGCCAAGCGCCTGTCCCTACCATCTATTTAGCGATGTCAGTCCCCTTAGTAGTGCTTCGGACAGCTTTACTAGATTAACGTTGTGGTTATTTTTACTAGTAACACTCTCTCAATTCGCGACGTAACTTCAAAGTCAAATGTTACAACAAGAACTGAAATACCTCCATAACATCAGACTCTTAATGGTTTTGGACCAAACTGTCAATCTGTCCAAAACGGCTAGTTACTTATAAAAAAGCAAATGGCTTCAACAATTTAGTAATACTCGAAGCGATCAAACGATACGATAATGTATAAGGTGTCAAAAAATGTTATATGTTGTATGTATATCATAAAAAACAATTTAAATGTATATTCTTATGCAAGGTAATTTGTAAGTCTATGTTAAGTTCTATATCTAAGTTCAGTCCAAAGATGTACTAATATTTTTTAAAAATAAACGTAATATTTATTATGTACTTTAAATTTAATGCATTGAATTACTTTCTAGGTAAAATATTAAGTAAGAAGTTAAACGCAAATAAAAATATCAATAAATAGTATTAAACGTGTAGTGCAGCGTAAAATTAATTACTTTTAAAAATAAATATTTTATCTTAAAACTCAAATTAAATTTTTTTTTTAAACAATACGTAAATTATTCAAAAAGTAATTGGGTTGATGCATGTTTCTTAATTACAAAATTTTTTTTAACTTTATTCATAAATAAAACGATTTTAAAATTTTAAGTTACTCATAAAACGCATGCAATGCGATGTTTCCAATTATTCATCGATACATAAAAAGCCGCATCGCTTGATAAAATATCGGTGCAACCAAATATCGATGTATCTAGTACATTTGTCATTTTTGCATTCGTCGACAAGAGGATTTTGATACTATTGAAATTCGGTGGTTTGTTTTATTAACAATTAAAGCAAAATAATTTGAAAATGATATACCTGAAGTTGAATTAAAACTTATTGCATGTGTGTGTCTATATGGTATTCATAAAAACGCAGTGAAATGGACGTGGATGATAGTTTTTACGGTAAGGCAATTGGCAATCGTGGCCATGCCCATGTGTATGAGACACCGTGATTAACGAGATGTATATTTGTTTGTGTTGCTGTTATTTGTTTTTGAGGCCAACAAGAAGCCCTTCACTTTAAGCTGCTTTAACTTTCACACGCTTTTCCGATGTATTCTTTTTGTGAAACTCAAGATCTGCTTTTGTTTTGGAATATCTAGATACGGGGCGACTCAAAATGCAGCGGCCAGCAATTTGTTGGCTTTTTAATTGCGTACCCAAATATCAACATATGTGAAGATGTTTGTGCATGTGTACAATATTGTGTGTTCAGTTGCTGAATGCAGTGTTTCTAGCCGTATATTTATTTGTGTACCCTTAGCAAATTTTGTTATTTCCTTTCTCGCAAATGTACCTCCATTTTGTATAAAACAAAATGATGAAACAGAATTCACATCGCACCCTCTGCCATGCGTAGTTTCTGATAAGATTATTATGTTGCTGAGATATGATTTAAACAAAGTGTGTTTTCTATAACCAAAACAGATTTGTTAGCATAGCCATAGCGCGCAAGTTTTTAATGCTTCATTCTATTTTTTGTGTGCTGATAACTAAAATGCATTTTCTTCAAACTCTTATAGACGAATTATCGTCGTTTATGCCATCGCCGAATGAGTATGGTCTTAATAGCAATGACCTGGATGAGATAATAGGAGCTACAGTCTCAAATTTGGATTCATCTTTGGATCCGTTTATGCCCCCGCCACTGCCAGCTCAGCAGTCGCTACAGCATGACCATGATTTCGTTTTTCCGGATTTGCACGTGCCACCCGTTCAAGACAATCACGATTTTGGATTTAACTTTAATTCATTTTCGACGTTCTCTTCGCCGGCCTCATCAGTTGAGCGCACACCTTCTACTTCGTCAGGCGAGGGACCCGAATGCTTTGATGATTTAATGAGTTTTCTTAACGATGAGGACATGAAAATAGAAGAATTGACTCGGGATAATCTCCTAGAGCATACACAAGTACGTAATACGCCTTCACCTACGGGCAGTTGCAGCAGCTCAACGAGTGGCGTTCACAGCGACACTTCGGACACGTGCAGCAGAAGCAGCGCTCCATTGGGCAAGTTGCGCGACCAGATTGACATTGAATCGGCTACAAGTGGTGCGCAGCTTTTGCAAGCGGCAAATGGCAGTCATGAGGATACAAGTTATATGCTCAAGCATGAGGAACACAATGCTCATCTGTTATATCAGCCGCAGCCACAAAGATTTACAATGCAGCCAACCCTACAACAGCAAAGACAAGCAGAAACTATCAACGTCTTGAGGCCAGCTCCTGCAGCACCACCGGTGCAACAATCCAAGCCCGCTAGCAGTGTGCCGATAAAAGTAGAAGCTAAACTGGCAACAAAGTTACCACCAGCGCCTCAGGTGAAGGTATTAAAAAGCACTTTACCAACAGCTAAACCTTCATTAGGCACAGCAGATAGTGTTGCTAATAATGGTCAACCTAAAACAATATTCCTCTCCTCAAATGATTTTAAAGCACTCATGCAAAAAATGAATTCAAATGGCAGTAAAGGCGCCAAGATAAATGGCAGCGTCAATGCTCAGATACCTAAAATTATTATGAAGACAGCAAATGGTAAAGTCATAGCTGGCAATAAAATTGTGCAACCAATGCATGGTACTCACGCCGCAGTGCCCAAGCTTGTCAAGCAACAGGCTCAACAGCCTACCAAGTTATTGACAAGCAATCGCGCATTAATCAACAACGCCAACCGTCTTCAGGCCACAACCACAACCATTCCGGAACTGCTTGCTGGAGGAATGTACACGGGCATAATAGACGAAAAGATGCACAAAAAGCAGCAACGCATGATTAAGAATCGAGAGTCAGCCTCGTTATCTCGCAAAAAGAAGAAGGAGTACATTGTAACGCTGGAGAACCGCATCAACAAACTGGAGCAAGAGAACTGCACTCTCAAAGGGGTAAGTAAGACTATTACCATTTTGTTGGACCTATTTAGGTATCAATTGTTGTATCAAAACACAGACCTTGTATTGCATAAACTAGAAACCATGCTGTTCTTATCAGGGGGCACACTGATAAGCAGACAGCAGGTGACAAGCTGCAGCTCCCATGCTTTCCATAGCGTCTATAAGATTGTACTACGAGGGCTCCTAAATAAGTCTGTGAAATATTAGATTTGACTAACAAAGCTACGAAAATTAAGATACCCACTTATGGAACTTCCCTCGTTTCAAGACAACAAATTTACTTTTGCGATGCGTATTTAATTTTAATAAAACTCATTGACCTCTTCACATTTAAGACGCAAAATGTTTACAAAATTTTTTTATTGTTATTGCAGGAGAACATTACTCTGCGAAACCAACTAGTTGCCTTTGCAAAGACATGCAAGTGCCGTAATGGTAACGTCAGCGAATTTGTGCTCAACTCGCTCAATGCCACCACCAGAGGCGAACAGCAGCATATTAAGATTGCACCGAAACCTGCTCCAAAAAGCTTTAAACAGCGCATGACTGCTGCTACTGTGAAGAAAAATGTAGCAGTTCTTTTTGCTATGGCCTTTATGGTCACACTGAATGCTGGCAATTTCCAGTCATATGTTAACAAACAAAATTTGGATGGTGATGGTGCCGTACTCGAGTCTATTGTGGAGGAGCCCTTGGCTACCGGGCGCCGCCTGCTATGGGTTGAAACCGAAGAGGAATACAACGAAAAGCTGAACCGCAGCAAACGCCAGGTCGCTGAGTTGGATGTGCCGCCGCTACACTTTTTACGAACAGCTAATCGCAGCGGCAATGCCACCGATCGAGGAAAAGGAAATGCAACGATTGTAGGTGGCTACGAAAAAGCGCAAAAACCCATATGCAATGGCAACTGTGCCGCCGCTGGCACTAGTGCCAATCAAACTGAGTATTTGCGTCTGGCACGCAACTTACACAAATGGATTGATGGCAACGATTACTTCAATGTGAACAAAGAATTTGACAACGAATTGGCTAACCCTCATGGCTTCAAGTTAACAACGGACTACTTAAAATTCAAAACTGGCATGGAACGGCAGACAGCACATCCGGGTAAACGCAAGATCTATATGGACTATAATGAACGCACTACCAACGATGTAAACAAGCAACGTAGGATTGATACTAAATTACCTGGCAACAAGGAAACGGCGGCATTGGGTAATACTGGCGAAAACTCGCTTAAGCTTTTTAAGCCCAGTATTGATGAGGAGTATATTCGTTTGTTCAAGAGCATAAAACGGCAGGATGACACATTCTATGTGCTATCATTTAATATGGAGCATATTTTGCTGCCTGCATCAGGTTATAACAAAAGTGCAAGGCCAAAAATGTCTTTGCTAATGCCTACTGGGGATCCCACACGTAATGGCGATATAGTGCTTATGCAGATTGATTGCGAAGTATTTAATACTACACAGCTAGAGTTAAAGTCGGACATGATACCAACTAAGCTACGTCCGAATGTAACAAAGTGGCATGCGCCGATTCCAAATCGCACAGATTTTACAAACAATGACACGCATAACTCAACAGACGAAGCAAAGCCACCTTTAGCTTCAACCAAGGAAAAACCGCGTGTGCGTACCTATTTTATGGTGGGACCGAAAAATCAGGCGGCTGCAGCCGTGTCGCTAGAAAAGCCACGTTTAGTGAAATTTAATGGCAACGGCAGTCATATTTCATCATCCAACAATAAAAGAGCAAATGCAACTTTGTATGCTCCTACGGTGGAAGCAATTGATGTAGATTTTGAACCATAAGCGTCAACTAACCCACAAACGTACATTTTTTTTAATATTGAAAGCTAGCTTTTGTACATTACTTTTAAACCGTTCGAAATGATTTGTATTTACTTTAAGAGCATTAGCTGCAGCTAGTCTCTATAAGCTATTATATACATATATGTTTAGTAATCCACAAAGGTCTGTACACAAGAAAATATGAGCACGTGAGAATGCAACCGATCAACTGCTGCGCTCCAGTCTTTTGACTAAGTAATTTTGACACAGATTTATTTACAATTTTTTTGAATTGATAGGAATTAATTGGTGGCCCGTATGCAATTAAAACTTTGCAAAAACATATAAAACAAATGTTGAATTGTAGTATTAAGTCGAACAACTTATTCACATAATGTATGCACAGTAACTTGCAGGCAATAATATAAATTAATACTTGTCGCTAAATTGACATTTATTTTTATATCTTTAAAAAGTTTTTGTATCTTTTTGTTAATTATGACATTTTCCATAAATTTACTATATACATGTTTGTTTTATTATTTGTGAAACTGTCTTTCGGTAAATAAAGCAGATAGTTGTAAGAAAATTTCTCCCAATCTGACTATTAAATCTTTATTATATAGATTATGTCTAATAGAATGGTATATGCACTTCTAAGCAATACCATTGTTAATACGCCAATTTTGGTTGGATAAATTATAAATTGACTCATTTTTATATGCTTGAAGCATTTTTTATAATTTCAATGGCCAACTAAGTAAAGATGGTCTTAAGAAATAGAGAGTTGCCTGAACCAAATTTGGATAAAAATGTTGCGGAATGGAATGTGTGGCGCTCTCAGTCACCCGATTTTATGTATCTTTTTTTTCCTAAATTGCCGCATCTGTCATTGACATTTTATTCTTATGCCAGCATTAATCCAATCCTCAAAACATATTTTATAATCACTACCGAATGGCCATCAGAGTCATCTTTCATTTTTCCATGAACTCCTCTCGGGTGTTGCACCGCGTTCCTCGGATCGGTTTCTCGACCAAATAAGGAAAAAGCGCAGGGAGCCAAATCAGGTTATTTCGGTGGTTGTTGGGTGGTATTGGTTCCGTTTTAACCAATTTGTCACGGAAAACTAAGGCATTTTTTTTTAATTCGAAAAATCTAAAACAAATATTTGCAGCACAATTAAGTGCTAACATCAATTACGCGAGATACCACATACAATACGGACTTTTAATTTTGTGAAATTTGTGTCTCAATTTTCGTTTCCTTTTTCTATCGGCTTTTGTCCATGAAAGTTACTAAATTAATAGATTGCATGCAAATTCTGAACCTGGGACTTGGCCTGTTTTCCTGTGTAAAGGCGAACTCCGATAAAAAACGTATTTTTGATATCAGTCATTCAAACTCAAAATATCTTTTTGTTGTGAATGGCAAGAAAGTTGCAAAAATTGTAGCTATTTTAATTTGAATGCCAAAGGGCTGTAGCCAGTTTTACAGTGGGAATTTAAAAAAATATGTATGCATGAGGGTGGGTCAATTTTTTTCAGTACGAAGGCTTACAGCGATTTTGATTCTTTGGGTCATTCTAAGCAACTTTGCCCAAGAAACTGTGGGTCTAAAATGAATTTCAATATTCAAAAATCGAGTACATATTCCATTCACAAGGCGAAAAACGTTGCATCTTCTCTAGCTAAATGTGCCTTTGAGGGTTTTTTGGGTTGAGGAATCCATTTTGACATATATTTTTACTCTTAAAGCCCTCAGAGGTCACTTTAGTTTTTTTTTTTTTTTAATTGACAAAATGTTGCGAAAAACGACGAATATTTCCCTTTTTCACAGTACTCAAGCAATGTAACAAATTTTATGTAAATCATTTTACTATCTTTTCGTGGTACAAGGTACACTATTGTACACTTCTGGTGTACAATATTCTGAACAAATTTTTGATTTGTGAAAGATTTGATCAAACTGTGCTAATACTTTCAGTATCTTATTTTTTAAATGCAATAAATTGAATAGCCTATTTGTCAGGCTTTGATTTCTGCAGGAAATAAATGTTATAAAATTGTACAATTGCAATCGGATATGAAGACTTTTTAAAATAATAAATAAATTGGCGGAGGAGCCAATTTAATCTTTATTTTGTCCAGATTTACCTATTTCCAAATAAAAGGTGCGAATTTTTCCATTGTTAATAAATAAATAAGCTAAAAAATAGTAGTAGACGCGTCCAGCATAACTGCGCTTTAAGCACTTGCTGCGTTTGCTCGATTTAGGAAAATAATCGATATTTGCAAGAAAATACACCAACGCCTTTATCGATGGTGCTTACGATAGTTTTGCAGCAAGTGACTAGCCTATCGTGATCGTGCTGGAAGAGTTTGAGAGCTGAAGTTTTGACACGCGCTCCCGCTCACTTCAAATTGAGTTCTCATTGCGAAAGGTTGTGTGTGAGTGCGCTGTTAATTCTCGTTCGAGTATGCGATTGTTCTTATTAATTTTGGAATACATATGTACAAGCATGTAAACGACATACACTTGTATGCATTTAAGAATTTTAACTTGATCGCGTTCTCTTCTCAAATATAACGTTGATTTGTCATATTTTTTAAATGGCCTACAAAGTGCTTAAGTTACAATATAAATGAAATATTGGAATCAATGTGAAAAAAAGTGCAAACGTGTCGCGATTTTGTTGATCAACAACAAAATACGAAAGTCTTGTTCAAGCTTAGAATATTGCAATGTTGTTTTAGTTAAAACTAAATAATAAACTTAGAATTGTGTTGCTAAATAGTCATTGGTGTACTCATATCTATATATGTATGTGTGTACATGCATAGGTTTGGGCACTTTCAACAACAAAACCAAAACGACGCTCGATCATTTTTTTCATTGGAAGTCACGCTCTCCCGCACTCGCGCGCGAGAGTCACTTTGATTGTTAAAGAACGGATTGAGAAACTTGAAATCAAAAATAAAATAAAAAAAAGATTTGGCTGTTTTTAAAGTGTGATCTCTAAGAATGTTTTGAATGGAAATAAAATAATTTATAAATATAAATTTATTGAATTTATTAAATAATTATGTGTTTTAACTAATTTCTTAATATTTTTATTTATTTATGTATGTTCAATATGCTCTATGCGCATAGTCGTGCTTTAGGCTTTGATTTGAGAAACTGAAGAAGATATACGACTAACCTGTTGGTCAGATAATTTTTGCGATTCGCTTACGTCAAGGCTTTGTTTGCATATCACGTTCGCAGTGGAATTTCAAAAATAAATAAGCGTAATATGAAAAGAAAATATTATAAAGACAAGATGCCAACATCTTAATAAGAATAATAAACAAAATATAATACAAATAAAAACTATTATTTGCATACAAATGACTTGGCTAAGTGCGCAATTGGAATAACTACTACTGGCCATCATAGTACATCGTGAACGAAACACGCAAACGGAAATAGTAACAAATATGTGTATATAAGGTAAGGTATATCTATCTATTTATCTATCTATCATCTATTAAGATTTGTATTTGTTATTGTACATATATTTGATTTTTCTGATTGTGTATCTCAGGGGTTTGCTTTGTCTTTGGTTATGCTACCTGCTAACTCAATAACTTCTATTCGATACAAGCAACTAGGTTTCTAGTTATAGTAGTTGATAGGAGGTAGTCCGGTAGAGCGGCTCTGTAGCTAGTTGTCACAGCAGGTGCGCTCGGGCAGTACAATTACTTGGCATCAATGGCAGGAAGTGAGTAAATCAAGGAACAGGAAAATTATAATTACAATTATTGACCAAGCGCTAAACGTTGCATCGGTTCTTGGTTGATTATGTGAGTTCCAGATAGTTTGTTCAATTATATTAATTTGTTTTCTGTAAGACTGTACTTTTTTGTTCGTTGTTGTTGTTGTTGTTGTTGTCGTTGTCGGGAAATCATTTCTAATCGTTTGCCATACAATTTCAATCATAGGACTGACTGTCTCTGGTAAAAACCCATTTGATACACATGTTTGCCCGCTATTAATTGGGTGGGCCCATGGGAAAGGAAACGATAAGCCAAAATTTTATTTCCAATGTAAAATAATAAAATTTTTATTACTTTTTTTTTTTTATAAACATGTGCGTTTCCCCCTATGCAACAAGTGAAAAGCAAAGACCTGTTGTGAGCTTAGCTTTCGGTACGGTTAAAGAAATCGAAAGTGTTGAAATAACAAAAGCAGCGCTAACAATGATCAACATGGGCCGCCACAATAACGTAAAAGAATGCACTGTTGCTCCGGACCCCAAGACGGAGACGACCAGTCATACTACTCATAAGGCAGCGATATCAGCTCTATAGTAATAGCGATAAACAATCGACCGACCGACCGACACATCAAAATTTATGTTGAAAGAGGAGAGTGCATGCAGTTCAGTGGATGGAGTCTTTGCTTCTGGCGCTCTACAGCAGTTCGCCTGCTTGCCGCCTATATATATACATACATATAGTATATATATAGTATTATGTATGTTTTTATATACAATTTTATACATATGCAGCGCTAGTGATTCTGTGAGGGCACAACTTCGTTACAGTAACGATACCATTTAGGCAACAAAGGCGACGATAACGCAACTTAATGAAAGGCATTGAATTCGTTACGAAAAGACTCTATACATACATACTGTACATATGTATTTATGTGTATGTGTATGTGTGTACATATGTAGTGTATTAAAATGAAACAGCTTACTGAACGCTGTTTCCATGGGCTGGCTGGCTGGCTGGCTGGCTGCCTGGTGCCACTTTATACTTTACGCTGCAAGAAACTTGTTGTTTTTCTGGTTTTCAGTTGAAATGCAACTTGTTGCTTTTATCTTTCTGCAAGGCACTGCACTGACTGCGCTCCTCGTAGGTATAGACTTCATTTAATATGTAATAATTTTTCAATAAATTACTTTTTGTTTTTTATGCGTGTGCACTGCTAAATATTTTATAACCTGTGCGCAGAAAGGGTGCCTTTACTTACTCTAACTTTGCTGACTCGTTTCCTAATTAAGTTTGTCAAATAACAAAAACAAGTTGTCAACAAATCATTCTTTTTTTCTATGTAATTACATAGAACGAGTATCTTCAACAAATCAAATAAGCTTTATAAAAGCACACAACACAATTCCAATAATAGGTGCACATATAGAGTTCTTTCTAAGATATGTCTGTGGTTATCTTATGTGGTAAGCTTATCTTTTTAGAGCTAAAAAGAATATCTTGTGCAAAAAGCAAGTGTTTGCATTTGGTTGAAAAACAAACAACAAAAAATGTAGAAAGTACAGTTTTGAATATTCTTGATATAAATTCTCTCTTGAGTGTAAACCTCCGAAATATTGCGCGCCAGATGGGGTCGCGAACACAAAGTTTGAAAATGCTTTTACACCAAGCGTTCCCATCTCGCACACAATCTTTCAACGGGAAAAAAACTTTTTGAGTTATTTCGCCTCTATATATATTTTAGTAATCTCTGCTTTAAGTGTATTTACTATGACCTTGCCCAGGCGACAATGTCTCAACTTTTAATGAGTAGTTTTATGTAGAGCTCCACTCCAATCGTATTTAGTGGCAGACACATATTCACTGAACCGCATTCATTGATTCATTTTTAGCTTTACGAGTGGGGATTCAAGCAGAACTCTGCTCATACAAAGACTAGACAGAGGGCCAGCCAATGGTAATTGTTAAATTAACATCGTTTCTATTCAAGTGCGCAACATTGTATACTTGGCTGACCGAGCGACCAGTGACGCCGCCCATTAGCCATCATATAAAAAATTATTTCGTAGCTAATTACGCATTTCCGTAACCTGCAATTAGATAAATAGCAAACATTCAAAAAGTTCTTAAATAACGTCGTGGGTCTAAAACATTTTAAAGGTCGATGCATTCATCGCTTACTTTAAAAAATAATATAATACTCTATGAAGAAAAATGAGCTTATCTTTGCATAACGATAAGATGGGCATAACGACCTTCTCAAGTACATATGAATATAGAAGTAAGGTAGTAAGTAGGCGATTTCGCTTGTTTGCTTTCTTTGCTCTGCTATTCGTTTGCGTTACTGTTTACTATAAAATGATAAAAGAAAAAAAATATTCAGGCAAAAAAAAAATATTTGATAAGTATATACAAGAAAATATATACATACAATATGTACATATGTACACATAAGACATGGGCGAACAAGACGATAAATATTTAAACTGTAAATGGGTTGGGTCTGTAATTTAACGTCGTCACTTAGTGTTGAGTTACTCTATATATAGATAGTATTTTATTACACGTTTTGGATTACATTTGGGCCTCAAAAAAGTGTTGATAAGCTAATTTTTTTTCCAAGTCCTTGGACTGGAGCATGCATAACTGGGCTGTTTACTTTTAGCACACTTTTTTTTTAGAATGTCACAAAAATGACCAAATAAGCAAAACATATTGATATTCATACCAATATTCTGAGTTTTTAAGTTTATTTTTATTATTTACTCAACTCTTAAGTCAACATTTTGCATTGATTTTACTAAAAATAAAAAATAAATATACTATCTTAAAAGAATAACAGCAAAAGCAGGCAAAACCAGAAGCGTAAAAGGCAACCAGCAACAGCTGAAGCAGCGTCTATGCGTAAGAAACAAAAGTGGCAGAGTGAGACACAGAATAAACTGGTTTTGGTAATACCAGAGTTACCAACATTTCGATGAATCATCGAGGCAACTTCATAGCACATTACTCACATCAATGTCGATGCTGTTGGATAGTCAGTCAGTCAGTCAGTCCGTCCGTCCGTCCAGCCTAGTAGTAGCCACCTTGTACAAGTATTTGCAATTTGCTTGCCAATATTGAAGGAGTAGGAAACACTTCTTGGGTTATCAACAGCAGCATCAACTTTCAGTGCAGTTGCTTAGTACCTCCAGTAGTCCAGTACCTCCTTGGCTCATCAAAAGCAAACTTGTAGTTCATGCTTAATGTAGCATCTTACAAAAACCAGACTTTACTTTTCTTGGAAATGTGCAACTGCAACAACCAGAATTCACTTTTCTACAAAAATGAATTGCAGCGGCTGCTAAAATGGCCATATCCACTTCCAGCTCAAATTCTTGGGCGATCCGTCAAATGCGTGATCCAGCGAAATGCTCTCATATACTGCATATAAGAAAAAACCAAATAAATAAAGAAAATATACCGCTGCTCCGCTTGCTTGACCGGACATAATGGTCACCACCACAATAGCATGTATCTACTCCGGAATGAGTTTATGCCAGAGCTGAGCCAGTGATTACGCTGCAATTTCAGTGTGTCTGTTGCTGGCTGGGCTGGCTGCAGATGTTAGCAATTTGCTGCAAGTGTTGTCGGTGCCGTTGTCGTTTCCCCAGATGATAGCCAAGTTGGAGCCGCCGCTGCACTTGATATGGGAGAGTCGACTTTTCGCAATGTTGTTTAATTGTAGTTTGTGTTCCAAAAACGGCGGGCTCATACAAATGGATATGGACTTTGTCGACTCATCGTCTGTTGGGTTTGGTTTTCTTATAATATGAGCATAAGATTTTATATCAGTATAACAAAAAAATTGTTTAAGTGCTCGAAAAAAAGAATTTTTACAATTTTTTCCTTTAGAAAAGCAGCACAACTTATTTTTTAAGTTTTAATGTCTTATTTGTTATGAAAAGAAAATATTTATAAAGAATCCCTACAGCCATTGTGCCAAAATACAATTTTCCTGACATCTCTCGCGGTGAGAATGATAAAGAAGGAACAAAAATTATAGTTTATTGTATCTTCACGCTTTAACTGAACGAAGGATCTTGGCAAAAATGGTAATCGATTTTCTAAAATGTTTGATTTTTGTAGGTCTGATCTTTCGGTTTTTGGATTAAAATTAAAAATCCTACGTTCACTTCAATACTATTATTGTCATAGTCAATTTATAACATTGTCTGAGCTCCGTTTCAGAACACAATTTTATTTCTTGAAATACTAGCTTATATAGCTAAAATTTCTTAGCCTAGCTTATCTTAGTTGCTGCATTGGTTTGTTATTTGCAGCTGACCCAAAAGGGATCGCTAAGTTTCGAGAGAAACGATCGTGATGAGTGACTTGCAAATTGGTTCTACTTTATGAGTTTTTGGGAATAGATTTTCTAGGACTTTCACAAAATGCCATAAAAAAATTGTTGATTGTTTTGACCAAAACAAGTTTATAAGTGTGCCCTATGTAGGTAGATATAGTGATCCAATATTAATGCATCTATTGTTACTTTGTGACGATATTTTTTTTTTGATCTTATTGAACATGGGTTCTGGCAATTGGAAATATATTATATTATTATAAATTCTATATCCCGTGCTTGTTTTCTTTCAAGAAAAAGTAGATCACGATGGAGGCTATCGAAGGACCCTAAATGCATAAATTTTCATTTTGCGATTTAATAAATATTAAAAATTTTACACTTGCAGAAGTTCGGTATCGGATGAATCCTTCTCCTTAGGCTAAGATACCAATATCCTAACCGATTAGTTCCTTAAAATTGAAGAATTTTACTGATTTTCTGATTGCCAATTGGGAGCAAATGGTTTTTTTTTTATGTTCTGCCCGCTATTATAGGCATCCACGATCAGTAGTCACCAGCCAGCTTCATGCAACATACCAGACGAACTTTAAATAATAATTTATGAACTATCAAGCCTAAGCATATTACGGCACTGCGAAATTCTAAGAATTTCGATTGCGGACAACCCAGCAAGGTTAGGTTCAGTTATGACCATCCTGACAGATTTCGGGAAAAAACGTGGGAAAGTTTGCAGATATTATTTGGAAATTGCTTTTCCTGGTCTGTTCACACAACAACTGCAAAATATACCAACTAAACCAAAGGTTTAGGCATTTATGCAGTCCTTATCGCTCGCTTGAGCCCAATTGTTATCCGTGCTAAAAATATGTACCTACAATTTCTCGAACAATTTGGGCCGCGTAGAAAGTGCATTTCCACTTGACGACGACTTTGGCAGAAAGACGTCGTACATCAAACATGCATCTAAATTGAAGTCTCAACAATTAATTATGGATGGCATGCGCTCATACATATAAAGATACTCAGATACAAAGACAACAGCAGCAGCGAAATATGTTAATCAAAATTTGTATGCGAAAGGGGCTCATATCACTAACCAGTACACGTACACGGCCCATTTGTTTAGAAAGAAGCGGCAAAAACTAAAAACTAAAAAAAATTAAAAAACTGAAAAACGAAAAAAACAAAAAGCCCCAACAAGTTAAGGCGTGCCGAACTAAACTCTACACAGTTCGAGTGTTAAGCAAATTGGATATACTCAAAACTGGTCAAGCGTGGCCCAGGGCAAAACATGGAGGTTTTTAAAGTTTTTTGACTTTTACTTTTTTTTCACTCTGCACAAAATTAGTCAGAGCTAACTTTTACTTAAAATGTTTCCAATTTAAGAGTCGAGTTTAAAAATACATTTATTGTATTTCCTAAAAATAGTATTTTTTGTATATACCCTGTAATCCAAATAAGGTAAGGGGTATGTTGATCAAGAAACAAAAGAACCAAAACAGTTCAACAATCACAAGCCTTTAAATTAAGTAGAGGGATTTGTATGGAACAATGACCAAATTTATTCATCTGTTTGAGAATTTTTCAACAATATTGATAGTGTTAAAGTCAATAGCAAATGATGAGTGCGGGTACAGCGTATATCATAGTCGGGATGTCCCGAATATAATCGGCCTACTAGCTACTTTTTGATTAATAATAATATACACACAGCAGAATTGTAGTTATTCTCTATAATTCATTATACGCTGACAGTGAAAGCTTAACTCTTAACTCTGGCATAGGCATAACATAAATATATGATATGATATGATGGTATGTACGAGTATGTACATAAACCAGTATAATAAGCACGAATTATTGTCAACTGGTTTAAAATTGTTATTAGAGTTCAAAATGGCAGCGAACCGTCAATCGTCAAGGTAAAGCACTTGAACATAACAAGAGAATTGTTGGATCGTATACAAAGTCTTAATACTCTAACAAAAAAAAAAAAAATAAAGTCAAGTCCCACAAACATAATGAAGTAAAGTCCAAAAGATTAAACACGGCTACGAGACAGACAATACATAAGTAAATAAACATGTGCGTATAATTATATTAAATTTGGCAAGGTGAAGTTGGCAACTGCCAACAACAGACAACGACAGATCATGGCAACAAGTCGTATACCCTACAATAACCAACCTATACACTACTTACTGCTTACAATGCCCTCTGAAGTGGACGAATGACCAACGTTTTTTGGATTTTGGAATTTTGATTTTTTGTTTTTTGCATCTTTCAACCTTTTGTAGGTGACTAGGCCACTTTATTTAAATATTAAAAAAATAACAAAATAAAAACACAGCGACCGACAGTTTGGTGCTAGGGCGTTAAAAATTGGCAAGCTCTTGGCTTTTGACTTTATTGTGGGCATCTATAAACCCGTCAAGTCTAAAAGGGTTACTAAGTTGTCATTGACAGATTTATAGATACTCATACGAGACAAATTAAGCCTCACCCTGCAATAAAAACAATAATATTAAGTTTATTGTTAATTAAGCTACATACACATAATGGCGTAATACTTTGTAAAGTATCCGCCTTTAATGACTTCGCTGAGGAGCCAAAGTTGTATTTTTTTTTTAGAAGCTAATTACTAAAACAAAAAGGTATTACATTTTGAGACCATTATTCTGTTGTTATACGTTGTGTAATTATAATCAAATATTAAAACAGACAACTGGGGAGAAGCTTTGTTTTAGAATTATTTTTTGAGTTGTACTTTGTAAAGTCTTGGAGGAAAAATACCTTATATTTATAAGAATAAAGCAAATTGTTAAACTAAACTAAATATTTGTTTAGGAACAGCTGTTTAGTTTTCTAAAGAAAACCAACAACAGTATAAAGATGTTTACGCAATGGTGCTATTTACAACGAATTTATGGGCAGAAGTGCACTACTTTTTGCTGTGCAGAAATGCAGAATTTCTCAGTGTAGCTTGTTGTTTGAAACTTCTGGATTTCTAAGCGACAAAGTTAAAACACCAAATGTATTATTGCTAGAATATAGAATAAATGGTGATTAAATGCGTTTTGCGTGATTTACCAGAGTTTATAAGATTTACTAAGGCCATTTGACATTTTCCATAGTGAACAAATTTTAAAAGCTTAGAAATTAAACTTGCTAGAAAATCACAAAAATGTATTTCGTGCAGCGATCTTTTTGGTACTGATTGTTGTTGGCTGAAAATAGGCTCAGAATAGCATTTGTTGGAATCTCTTTATGGCCTATTTAAAAATATAATAAAATTTAAAATTCTTCCCGAAATATAGTTTTGGTTTTTTAAATCTTGATTAATTGAAATTTAATTATAAAAAAACTTTGCATTTTAAAAATGGGATTTCTCACTTTTTACAAGTAAAAGATTTAAGCAAAGTTTAAGATTCCCGAACCAAGTTTTCTTAATGTTATAACGCAAGAAGTTTTATTTTGATTGTTTTTACGAAAATTACAAGATTTGTAAGATCGAATTTGCCACTTTCCATACCTTGCGATTTTGTTAAAAAACTAATATGCCGGTGCTGAGCTACACATAATAATAATAATAATAATAGGTAAAACGATTTCTAACAACTAGAAATCACACTTAAATAGCAAAAAAAAAGACATGTATAATCAAAACCCCATTTTAGTTGTGTTTGTAGTGGGCTATAATTAAGCATTATTTTTCTTCGTCTGCAACATTTTTTTTTGTTTGGATGTTCTCTGACAAAATTTATTTAAATGAATAGAAATAATTTTGAACTTTTCTCCACTTTAGTTTGACGAAGCATCGTCTAAAATCTCAACTCGAGTAAAAAGTAAACCGCGAATGTCGCTGTCTAACAAGTTGTTGCATGCCACATAATTAGCAAATCTACTCTTCTGAATTAATGAACTGAGCTTTGTGTGATATTTGAGCACGATATGGTTGCTTGCAACAGACTTAAAACAAGTCTTCAAAATCTCATGCCTCCTCATGTCTTCGGTCTTCGTTTGTCATTGCCAGCTTTTTAGACTGCCAACAAGATACAGATGTACGAAACTTTTCATAATATTTGCTTTAATTGCTTTAAAAATTTATTTGTGCAAATATAATTCAACTGCATTAAGATAACGGCTTAAAAATATCTGATATAAAGCTAGAAAGTATCATGAGAACTCACCTTAAACGTGTTTCGTTTTTTTGAGAAATCTAAAAGTTGACATATGCCTGATGTAAACTTTTTGAGAAGTTTCTGATGCCTCGCCCATGATGTGTAGCTGGGATAAGAGAGCTAACATAACTATGGCAAAGATATTATTTTTTTTAATTGCAAACTACGGCTTTCTCAATCCCCATGAAATTTATTGGAGGTGCCTAACGCGGGCCACACGAAACTGCAGTAACAGCTTATGAGAAATGCGTCACCTGATACTTTCACTTTACCATTTACTCGGAGAGTATGTGTACACATGAATGCAAAAAATTAAGCCAAAAGAGATGATTGTTCCAAGACTTTTCATATGTAAAAATAAAGACCCAAAAAAACAATGGAATCCAAACAAATTGATGGTTACAGAGAAGTAAGCTGTAACGGAATGCAGCTTTTAACAAAGTTCATCCTCCTTTTGGCACAGTTTTGCCTTTGGCTGGGTATTATGACGAACTAAGGTGCCAAACAAAGAATATTTACGGAATGGACATTCGAAATTTTTCAAGTCAATGGGTTGTTGATAATGCCCATAATGACCTGAGAATTTCAGTGGAAACTGCATTCCAACAGCCTTGGAATTTTTAATAGTCCTTAGTCGGTTGCGCACCCGCTTGAGCACACTTAGGTACTCGCATAATGCATTTCTTATCTCTTGAAAAGATTTCCAGACGTCATTAGCATAGTTGTTTACTTAATCGTTTTGAAATTGTGGAATTTATGATACTCGACTCGGCAAATAGTCAAATATAAACAGCTGGATATTATGTCATTACATTTTCATTATGTATTTGGGTTGAGTGTTTAACTCGATCCAGTAAAAGCATTTCGCCCAAAAACCAAATACTTCCGTGAGATAAACTGCGCGATATGCGTGACTTTTTTTCCCCCAAGTTGAGCATGTTGAGCAATTTCCATATGCGCATTTCGGACGCTTCAGCTTCGGCTTATCGATCATGATTATCTTTTGCGGGTTTCGATAAAGACTGAATGCATAGCTGGCTGGCTAGCTTAATGTTGAAATGTTGACAGTTAAAGATGGTTGGTCGGTCGTCAGGTATTTTTTTAATGAACTGAATGTATGACTCAGACCTTAAGAGGCATTAGGAGGCATTGGAATGCAGGCTCTGCTCTGCGCTGTTTGAAATTGAATATTGTGTGTCCCTAAAAGGGATTAGGATTGCATTTGTAGACGATGATAAGCTGGTCAATTTGTTATTTGAGGTCTTTCTCAAAGCTGATTGATTCTATTCCCGTCTATCTGCTTTATTATCTTAGGTGGACTGTTGACTTGTTTACATGCACTAAGATGGGCACTTTTGTTATCAAACAATGTAAATAGCGAAAACATGTTTTCAAGATTAAAAATTGTGGTGCGGGGAAAATAAAGGGCTGATACACTGTACACAAAGTGTGTATTAGTTTAATAAACAAAATAAAAATGCAACAACAAGAAGTAAGACCCCCTTGATAATCTGGATGGCTCAATAAACCCGTCTGTCTTTTACCTTAAAGTACGAGTATTACTAGCATAATTATATTTTTTCGCAAGATTTTCACAGCTTGACATAGACATTGGGTTATTAATGTCTTCAAATTTAATAGTTAAACTTAAAAGCTACAACAGTTGCATGGACATTTGAAACTAATAGATAGACCTTAGATATGTTAAGTTATTATCAAATCATCATTGTTTACAACCAAATCATCTACATGACACAGGTCTCGTTCATTTTTTTTTATAAGATTCTGTCACTAGTCTCGCTCTAGTTAAATTCATCTCACTCACTAAAGCAAGGCGAGTTCATTCGCTGGTTCAGCCGCCTTCTATGCGCATTCTGGCTATCCTTTAAGCCAGTGAATAGACTCCATTTTCAAAATGAAACCAAACTTCAATTTAATTTCAAGAAATCTTGAAATGTATTTCAATCTTTCGATTACTTTGAATTGTTTCGGGCCAAGAGCTGAGATTATTACCGACCGCCAAACGAAGTTACTCTTACCGGGAATAAATGAGAATACAATCAAATTGAGATGCAACCATGCGAGCTTTGTTAACAATATACTTCAAAAGGGCTGTAGAATTGGCACATCTTTAAACTAAACAGGATATCGCGAGTAGTATCATTTTAATCAATACTAAAACTTAATACTAGGATCCGAAAAATGAAATATAATTTCTATTGAACTTACTAACCCTTTATGTGATATTAACCATAGTTATTGTGCGCTAAAGAAGAAGTTTCCAATAATATGCCGTGTTTCTTCCTAATTCTTGTAACTATACTGCAAATTATATTAATTATAAATTGTAAAAATCTTGGCATAATCATTAGATGTCTCTTAAACGCGCTCAGAATTCGAAATTAACTTCTCCATAATTGGCTTTCTTTGAAACAGAGTCTAGAATTTCGTTTTATAAAAATATGAGATTTTTGAATGGTGCATTGGACTATTATAAAAATGGCGTACGAAAAGTCAGGCGCGGATGACTCTGGGATACCCTGCACCAGTACCTTGCAATAAAATCTGGTATATTGCTTAAAAACATCAGAGACATTTGATTGCCAAATTAAGTTCCTTCATAAAAAACCAAAAACAGAAGAATTTTTAAGCAACAATTTTTTTTTGACCGATCGTTCCTTTGATATTGTCAACCGATTTTGATCAAATTTGACACAGTGCTTTGGTATCTTAAAAAAGATCTGAATGCCGTATTTGATTCAATCATCTTTACAAACAAACGAAACACAACGAATTTTATATAAAAAATGTTTTTTGGACCGATTGGCTCTATGGGAGCTATATGATATAGTCAACCGATTTTTTTTGTTCTTTAAAAAAAATGAATCAAGAAACGTTGAATATATTGTATTTGCTTCAATATGCACTTGCGATATTTTGAACATATAGTAAATTTAAAAACTGTTGTCGTCGTTTTGACGAGCGAAGATATTAGCGTAAAAAAGTCTATAATTATCATAGTTAGTACTTGTATTTCAATTTTCGGAGCATTAAAGGCAAGTTTTGACAAGTACAGTAAATTAAACTCTAGAGTAGATCTTCAGTATCAATCTATTATAGTAGGTAGATGTAAAAGTAAAAAAAAATAATAATTTTAATTTACGACTTTTTTGTCTTTCTTCACTGTCTTAACTGTTAGGGTTATTATCTATAAAGGAATAGTACAAACAGTTAACAATATTTCTTTAGTTGTCAATTAATTATTAAATTAATTTATACTTGAATCCAATTAACAAGAAATTTAAAGCTCTTTTTGCAATCCCTATTAAGAAATTGTTGTTACGCTACGATCCAATAACTTATGTCTAGCTGTAAAACGTTATATATAATAACTTAACGTATCACAAGAAAACAAAAACGAAAAAAAAATAAAAATTATACGATAAACAAAAACATGAAATAATAATTAAATTATGGATGAAAATGCTGTGTAATACTTACCTACTACTACTACATGGGAATTGCGCAACTTTGGAGTGTCTTAACTAGAGAACCAAATTCAGTCAATTGGAAAGTACAAGCAACACTTTACTACTCACTAACCAAGTGGAGTATCTGTAGTATTATAAATCACACTTGACGTACTATCTATCTATCGGACGGAGGAACGGACGGACGAACGGACTGACGTACTACATATACAATAACTTTCAAGTCGAAGCGAGCAAACAGTTAGGCACGTAACAAAAAATTCGGACCAAAGTCAGAAACACGCCAATTTTGTGTTCAATGGGCCAGTTTAGTTTCGGGAGTTGCTGCACCTAGTTGGAGTTGTGAAAGAAATGCTTATAGGAAAATCTATACCATGCTGTCTGTCTGTCTGTATCTTATACCTGTACCTGTATCTGTAACACTATGAAGTTGTATCTATGCAAAAATTTACGATTAGCTTATACAGAGTTTTTGTGTTGAATCATTTTCGTAAACTTTGCGAATATGGGCTCAGGCCGCAAGCCGTTTTGGGATGCTGGAGAAGACTTGAGTTGTAAACGGGTTTCGTTTAGAGACCTATTCATTACATTTAAATCGTGCGTCCCCTTGTCCGATAGGCCCAAGTTGCAAAACGCGTGTCCGCGTGCATTAAGGTATGCATATACTATATACCTACCAATATACATATATATATATATATATTCTTCGTATATATGAATATTGATGTAAAATAGTTGGCAACACCACCTGCAGCTGTTTGTCATTGCGCAGGTCTTTTGACTGAAGACTCGACTCTTACATAAGCTCCACGCAGTTCAAATTTTGTCTTTTGTTGATTGTTTTTACCAATTTTGCGCTTAGCCAACAACCTTTGTTTTATCGTTTTTGTTTTTGAAACATAAACTTAAGTTCGACAAGTTGGCAGACAGCAATTATGTGGCTCGATAAAATTAAATATGAAAACAATTTGATTGCAGGTTGCGGCCAGAAGCAGCAGCTGCATGCAGCAGTAGCTGCTGCAATTGCGTTAAGTATATTACCAATTCAAGGCAGTTGGAAAGGCTAACTGCTTATTGCATATACCCGTCGTCGTAGTTTTAGTAGTTTACAAAGGAATTGAAAAGCAAATCCAAGACCAGATGAAAACTTGTTTTCAGTTTACAAGCGACAAGTATAACAAATGTAGAAGAAAGTCAAGTCAATTAAGTGCTTGACTATCCGATACACTGTAAACAATTGGCATGTTGTTTTCAAGAAATCAAAGCGAGATCCAAAAATTCAGCAAAAGGATTTGTTTAACAACAATGTTTGAAAATAAATTTAATTTTTTTTTTAGCATCCATCTTTAGTCTAATTACGCTTGTATGTTGGTATTTAAATCTCAAGAGTCTGTGGATGATCTTTGCTTATATTCTCTAAAAATCTTGGAATATCTTCAAATCTCTCAGCTGTTGTGCGACTTTAAGTTCCGTCTTGATGAACCTACACAATAGTTTAAAATCATCAAGCCGAGCTGATTAAAGTGTAGATTCTTGATTTTCGAAAACTCGAGTCAGTGACGTCACCAAACTATAATACACACTAAAAAGGGCCTAAGGATGATGCACGGACCGTGGGTTCAATATTCCTAAAAGTAGTCGCTCTGTTTCTCTGTTTAATGTTTGTTCATTGTATTTCCTGAATTTTAACAATTTGCTTTGTTTTTCACTACATTACAAATTTTACGTTTAAATATTCGATTCTTGCACGTTTCGCGGAAAAAGTGAAGGCCGCATAATTTTGTAAAATATTTCAACTATTTTAATGCGATCCAATTTTGTAAAACAGTATTTAGTGTTGGGGTTATTAAAAGAATAAACGAGTAAAGACGTGAACAGCCCTAACAAAGTTCCGATTCACTTTGTTAGCAACAACAATCAGCTGTTTACAAGTTTCATATGGCTTGGTTTTTTTTTTATTGAGAATAGGTTTTGTGAGAAAAACTGATCTTTTTGCTGATCTTCCACTGCAAAGAATTTAGAACTATAATTATTATTGTAAATAAGCTGATTTTTAGTTTTCTAAGAACTACGTAATGCCAATAAAGTGTGCAGAGTATGCACAGACTCGTAGATATTAGCGACTTTTACAACACTATTTTGCACTGCAATCTATAATATAATTATAATCGCGTGATCGTGTTTTCAGAATTTTCTTGTTGATATTTATTGTAGCTTCAAACGGTGATATGCAAATATCCGACTTAAATTCTTCACTGTTACTATAGATTTGTGACTTAGTACTGATTTCCACATGAATAGAGCTGATAAATCCCAAAAGCTAAGGCCGTGGTCTTTACAAAAGCATAACGTGAATCTGTCATATTAAAACGGCTGGTGAATAAAACTCCGCCGTCTAAACCAACTTCACCAATTATAAACGAACCTTAAACTTGGCATCTGCTCCATGAGGTCAATGTCAGTCCAACCTTTGACTTTATATGTTGGCCTAGACATGATGCATGATGACGAATCCTTCTTGGACAGAATAAGCTACTACGACAAAAGCCTTTTTTGTCCATTTACCATTTACTTTAAAAAGATATAGAGTTGAACTAGTATAACATATTCTTGAACAAAATTTTACTTAATCTCCGATGACCTCTTCAGGGCCGCCGTATGTGTTATGCCTAAATACCCTTTTATGCTACTTAGCTGATCTTTCTTTATGTCCAAGTTGCACTCTTTTAGAGATTAAATGCTTTTTAATTGTATGTGCAACATTTGGGCGCCTCTTGAGCTTTGATTTTTTTGTTTTTTTTTCTATAGGTGCGCGTGTTGCTTGCCACAGCACCCAAAACATGTTTTACACGTTTCGTTCAGTGAAGATAAAAAAAAATACAACCGCACGTAAAACAGGTTAAGCGCTGGGCATAATTTTTATTATATTTTTTTTACCGCATTTTTGAAAGATCATTGATTTGGTGTTGTTGTTGTTGTTGTTGTGCCACATTTCAATATGTTATGTTTTGTAATGGGCCACGAATTCGAAATACTGCCCGAGTGGTTTCTTAAATGGTATGCCGCCGTAGCTCATTATTTTCCAATGTTTACCATTTTGGGTTTACGAGTATTGTATATTGTATGGACGGACGGACGGACATATACATCATTATTGATAAACTTTGAATTGTGTAGTTTCATTAAGTGCCGCGGCGACCTCATCAATTTAAATAGAGTGCCAATCGTGTAAACTGCATAAACCCAAAATACCTTAGCACAGAACATCGGCCGTCAATTAATTTTGATGACTTTGACGGCTTTTCTCGAAAAGGCTTCACATTTCCATTATCTTAAAAGAACGCTGGGCTGCAAATGGGATTGGATTGGATTGGACTTGAAAACCCAGTCAGCTAATTTCTTTGGTCTTTATATCTGTCTGGGCTTAAAATGTTTAAGCCCGTTGCGAACGCACATTAAGGTTGTTTAGATCGATTTGCAGTGTTTTTTTTTTTTCATATTTTTTTTTTTTTTGCTAAGAAACAAGTTCAACAAGGTTTTTAGCGCAGATTGAACAGGTTTACAAATTCCGCACCTTATTTTATGACAACAAAGTGCAAGCATTTTTTGTTGTTGTTATTTTTTTTTGCATGGGCGTGTCTTTCGGTTTCTTTCTTTATTGTGCAAACTCTGATGAAGGGCGTAAAAGCTTTGATGACCGTCAATAATTCCCAGCTACCCAAGTTATTTGTTGCTTCCGAAAACTCATATAAAGTCGGACCATTTTCGTTATTACGCATTTTTTATTTTATGAGCTTATTGTCGACTAATTTGATCAAATCAAAATTGCTTGGAAATGTATTATAAAAATAAATAATTAACAGCGACAACAAGGCGTATGCTCAATGAATAATTTTTTTTATTTTTAAGTGGGAGCGCCATGACGTCTATAAGACTGTGTTGGGTGTTATTCTCGTTATTCGCAGTTTTTTTATAACATTTATTTTTCCATTTTTGTTAAACCTCCACGAGAACTTTTGTGTAAACTTTGCATGCATCACGTCGCGTTTATTCTTATTTACTTGCATAACTTTGGAACAAGGTGTTTGCCTTGTACACCCACAAAGACATGTCTTAGAGTCGATCTTTCTTTGGCAATGTACCTACTCATAAAATGCTCATAAAATTATAATTGTATTTGCGCAGTTTTATGCAGCCTTTTGAGGTATCGCTAGATACCCATAACAATAATTTGAATAAGGTATTCGTAGCGTTCGTATCCCGACACTGGGATACCCTACAGAAAAGTTGGGGCCCGGGCCCGTATGAACAACCAGATTTTTTAGACAATAAGATCTAGAGACGTATATATATATTTTCCATCATTTTGTCAATTTAAAAAACAAAACACAAGCGCCCTCTACATCGTTCAAAACCGATTTTTGAATATATCGATAAAAACATATTTTGAAAAGCGACTCGAAATAAATTTGAGACCCAAAGTTTCTTGGGCTAAGGTGCTTAAAATTATTGGGTGTAGAAATAGAAAACCGCCGAAACAGAAAAAATTTTTTCCACCGAATCCTGACCGGCGATAAAAAGTGGATACACTATGACAACCCGAAGCGGAAAAAATCGTGGGGGCTTCCCGGCCATGCAACAACCTCAATAGCGAAACCGAATATTAATGGCTCGAAGCTGATGCTCTGTTTTTGGAGGGACCATCTCGGCGTAGTGTATAATGAACTCTTGCATCCATGACATCGCTCGGCCACATATTTCCAAGGTAGTGAAAACATACCTGGAAACTTTGAAATGCCGTCGTACTCTCCTGACATAGGGCCTTCTGATTATCACTTATTCCGATTCATCAATGCGTCATCACGCATAACCTGGACGAACTGCACTTCCATTCTTTTCGAAGAAGCCAAAAATTGGATCGATTCGTGGATCGCGTCAAAAGAAGAACAATTTTTCCGACGAGGAATTCAGAAGCTGCCAAAAAGATGGCAAAAAGCTGTGCCTAACAATGGAAATTATTTTGAAGAAGGAGTATGTAACGAGTTTTTTACAATGAAGCCTCAAATCATGAGAAAAAACGGCGGTACATCCAATACCTACCTACACCCATTAACTACCTACACCCAATACCTAAAGAATCACTGAGAGCTTCCCTTAGAATATGAAGTTTGTTGAATTGTATTATATTACACCGTTTAAAATTTTTACCTATGTGCTAAAAATAAACCAAATTTGACAAACACAACAAAAGTCTTAATCAAAAATTAAACGCAATTATTATATAACATGACTCAGAACCACCAATTTATGTGGCAGTAATAAACAAACCCACATCGAAATTTTATCGATGCGACCTACCAAATTATGATAAACCAATATAATAAAACATTCAGCCTCTATTAGTTTTAGCTTAAAATCTACAAGAAATATATCTATACAAGTGTATATAAAAATGAAATGCTGTACGTTTAAGATCGCATAACTCTGAAACGGCTGGACGAATTTGCCTAATTTTTTATATTTTGTTTGTTATAGTGTGTAGAAGGTTTATAGCACAAAAAGATTTGAGTAATTTGTAAGGAGTGGGTTGCCACCCCTAACATTTTTTTTTTTAATTTTTCGACAATTTTATTTTTTTATTTTTATGTTTTATTAATGTTAATGGTCTACGTGTTACGGATGTTCTCATGAACGAGTTGAAAAATTTCAAATATGATTTTTGCGTGTGTTAGAAGTTGTCAATACGGAGGTTTTAAGCCTATTGCAATGTGATTGTGTGTATTGGTTCGTTAGATATACTCATTTTTATAAGTCGTGAACATAGCATAGTAGAAAATTGTTCAACACCGGGTATTGGACATTAAGTGCAGACAGAAGCTTAGTCGCAAAGTGGTTGAAATATAGTTTCTGTGGATCATGAATTTATTAGAGATGTGAGCTCTTTTAAGAATACTTAAGGTCGTGCATACGGCTTTTTAGAGAGTCATGAAAGTCATCTAATCCAAAAATCTTATGATTGTCTATATAAGCTAACTAGAGAATCTTACGATGTTTATACACTTTAAGAGCATTCAAAAAGTTTGGGCAAGACGACGTCTGCCGGGCTCACTAGTATGATATGATAGTCTTTAGAGGCTTTATAATTCAGTCGATTCATATATTTACGTATTAGTTTGTTTCTTTATTACTTTACATGAAAAAAATATGTATATCGAGATCTTGGGTATCTTTTGAAGTATTTAGATATCAGATATTCCCATAGACTCAAGATTAGAATTAAGTTTATCAATAGGAAATCATGGCAAACATCTACCCAGATTGAATTGTCATCTTTGTGAGTCTATTTATTTGATTTATTTATTTGATTTCTTGTTTTAAGGAAATTACGTAGCGTTTAATTCATGTACTCAATATTGGATCATAAACATAGTAGATAAATAGATAACGATAGATAAATGTTTCAACATTTTAAAGAGAATGAATGTGTGCTCTTAATGAAAACGGTTTAGTCCTTAAAGTTGTTTTCTAAGAAATACCAGATTTGTTACTAACAACGAAAACTGATAAGAGAGTTTATCTTCAAAACAATTGTTCCAACTGTGTTGCAAGTTGTGTGTGACAATTCATCGATCGAAATTGAAAAAATAGATAACTTCTTTTTGTAACATATTTTATCAAAAGAATTTTCGGAATAGGCGGTATTGGCAAGTTAAAAGATGACGGTGTGAAATTTTTTACATATTAAAGGAGTCGATTTCCCAGGCTATGTTCAGCTTTGTTTTGAATGTGAATCCCCTAGTTGAATTGATGGGTTATGCGTAAGATTTAAGAACAATTAATGACATTAACATATCGAGTTCTTTAAATAGAATAAATATAAATTGTTGACATGTGAGATACCTAAAAATATGGTTATATCATCTAGTAGAGAGCGTGAGTCATTTTTGTTTTACGTAATTGATTTGATAATATTAATTCTAAAAAAGAATTGGCTGTTGCTACTCTCATTAATATCGTTAAAGACCTGATCAACGGAACGCATACGTCATAGTCAGCGTTTAAATAATTTAAGCAGAAGTGGGCCAAAAACCGGCTTAGTGAATGAACCGAAGGGAAGTTTTATGAACTGATACCATTATCAAGACCTTGTATTATCGGACCATATAGTTAATTAAAAGTTTCAGTGTATAAGCTTGTTATTCTTGTCTTTATAAAACATACTCATAGGAAGTGTAGCACTTAGTCGATTGATTTTACTAAAAAAGCGGCTAAGAATTCATAGTTTGAATTTTTATTTTATTGCTGGGGTGTGTTATTTGTTCAAATAACACAGTTCCTAATTGCAGCAGCACACAAAATTCCATTAAAATTTTTTTATGAGAACAGCTTTGAATTTTATCATAATAACTTAAAATGAAAACCGAGTCGAAATCGTGCTTATATATATTATATTATATATCTTACAATGTTATAAGACGATTTATTGCCTGTGATGTTAGTGTGTCAAAGCAAGTTGGGCTTGCTTGAAATGAAAAAACAAAAAAATGCATTCAATTATAAATTTGATATAGAATTTTTAATTTTTTTTTTGATGAACAAAGAATGTAGTGTGGTATGTTAATGACCGATTTTTAAATCAACATGAATCAGCTGCATTCATTTCATAAAAGAAATACTTTAAGAACCAGCTGAGTCTGAGTCCGAGTCTGAGCCTGAGCTGCGGTTCGAACTTTGATCTTTATTGTTGTTCCAGACTTATGGAGGGGGTGCCGCCAGCGGCGCAGCATTTTTGGGCCAACAAAAAATTAAAGAAAAACTTTGCATTAATTGGTCTCGGTGCTAGATGGAGCTATGGAGTTGGAGTCGGAGCTAGCTGGTCATAAACATGATTTAGTGCATTTAACAGAAAGCGTTGGCGATGGCGCGAGAAAGTGTAAAAAATAGTCGAACGGCGGCGTCTAACTGATGGCAGTCAACTGGGTTACTGGAATTTTGTCATTTACCATTTACCCAGCAAAAACGCACAACTTGCCCACAATTAACCGGTTTTATTCTAACCGCAGAGCGCATTAATATTGCTCGGGGCCAACAAGTTACCCCAGAAACTCAGAAACTTAAAGATTGACCGGTTCCAAATACCTTTTTATGGGGTGTGGCAGTCAGTGTCGGCTAATGTCGCTAATGTCAAAGGCGGTTGCACGGATGCACTACATGTCACATGCCGCCTTGCCTGCCGCCTGCCCATCAAAGTGCCACAATGCCACAAGAAGTGTGTTAATGTCATAAAAGAATTTTTATGATTTTTACCCAACCTTTATTACAAGCCTACAAACTATCCTACTCTCTGACGACAGCAGATTCAAGCATTCAGATATTTGCATGGATTTGAACGACGAACCCAGAAGTTATAAATATTAATAATATACGAAAATATAAAGCTTATAAGTAGAGTTTTCCATTGTATACGTAACCCTAATGAGATAAATTAATTTTGTATAAGCTCTGTTAAAGAACTTAAGATGCTTTAAAAGCCGTAAATCAATAAGCCACGAACCCAATGGCGGCCTTTGGTTAGTGTGTTTGCATACTATATACTTAAATACTTACATATATATACTACATATATACAAATGCAGATAAATTTGAAGCCAATTAACTTAGCGAAAGTTGTTGCAACAGAGATCAGAGCTAATCTGGCTATAATAGAACTAAAATTATCCAAAATTTAGAACACAAACATTTAGTCAAAGATGCCAAAAAAAAAAAAACAATAAGAAAGTCTGCCGGTGTTGGCAAGCGTGAAAGTGCAAATGAGAAAGTGTTGGGAAATGGAAATATGGCGAAAACGAGGCGACAAAAGCGACAAGTTGTAAATGATAAATACAAATCTTAATAGAATCATGCTCTGGCTCAAAGCTCTACCTATACTTAATAAAATTGCCTGTTATTAGCTGACAGAAAGATAGGGTAGTGGGATTATGTGGTTGTCGGTTGGTTGGTTGGTCGGTTGGTTGGTTATGCTGCTGCAGGTAGCACATAATTGGTATTTTGTTTTCCTTTCCTCTTACTTGGGGAAAACAATTCCGCAATGGTACTATGGGTTTAACCGATTAATCGTTGTCATAAAGTTAAGCGTGGAAAGTTGATGCATAGAATAAAAACAATTTGTGTCAAAAGTATGTAAATCGAATATTTAATGTCAAAAATGTAATTATAATTCTGAAATTTTTTAATTATTTTCATCTCTTTTTTTTTTTATTAGTTTCAATAAAGAAAGTGTTGTAAAACGTTTTGTTCCAAAACCTAGATTTTATTAAGGGGTTACGCCACCTTTGAACTATGCTACCTTATAGTCTTAAGAATACACGAAGTATATTAATTTATAACAATTCGATCGGAAAATTGATTTTTTGACACTTGAAGCCATGTACTTCCAAGAGGTTGGAGTCATGCTCGAAAACTTTAAACTGGGTTTTCTCGAGACGACGGTTTTTTAAACGGTGCGCAGTGCTACTCTTACAATACTTGACCGATTTGAATGGTTTTTAAAGCAAAATTTTCGTAAATCTATCAGCTTGTGCCAGACGTAGGATTTTTGGAAGGAATACTTTTTTTTTAATAACAATTAGAACAATCAGAAACATAGATGAAAACGTGATTTTTTGCGGAATCCTTCGCAGTTTTCAGACAATTCAGAATTTTATAGCTAATTACCTATTTATAATAAAAAAAATTGCAATCAGACGAGAATTGTGCCGACTACACTGCGTACCAGTTGTACTTGACCTATTGGAGAGATTAAAAAATTCGATAAATTTTTAATAAACAATAAATATTGTTATGAATTTGCTCAACATTCTTCGGTTTTCATTTAAAAAAATCCCTAATATATGCATTGATTTTTGGTCGTGAAGGTGGCCTAACCCCTTAAGGGCCTAAATATGGTGCTTCTTTGATTTTATTTAAAATACGAAATTGAAATTAAAAAATCAGGATGTGTGAATCTCCCCCTAAGAGTATTTTCAAGCCTGCAGTTTAAAAAAAAATTTGTTTTCTCTATAACGATAAAATTTAACATTTTATTACAATATTTGGATTTTGAATCCAAAACAAATCATCTTTTTATGTGTAACATAAAGGGGATTTTAGGGAAGGAAGGAATTCAAGGAATTTATTTTTTATGCTTGTTGTCACCTATGAGTGCCGCCAGTGGTCATATTTCTTTAATAAAAATAACATATGTGAAAAATAAATAAAAAGGGATTTATTTATAGAAGAAAATTGACAATTAGTTATGTTTGAAAGTTTTTCTTCCGGATTTTCTTCTAAAAAGCGTTTCATATGTCTGTTTCGTGAAAAGTAATGGCTAGTTTTGGAAAAAAATTCAATATGAAAGTAAAATTACAATGTCTGTAAAATAAAAATGTTTTTCAAATGCATTGGTAATTCTCTTATAGTGGACTAAACAATAAATCTAATTTTTAACAAAAACCCGCAATATTTCGAAATATTGGAGTCTTGATAATAAACAGCGCGCTTTGTAGCAAACTTTATTGTTAGAAACTAGAATAGGGGGTCTGGTCTGGGTTGCGAAAAAGTGTAGTTGAGACTTGAAATGAGTGCTAAAAAATTGGCTTTTATCCCATAGTGCAATAACTGCTGGGTACAAAACAATTGAAAATCATACATACTCGTATATGTATTATTGTTGTGTAAGAATCAACAGCGTCTACCTACCTATATAGGGACGCCCAAGCCGCTAGGTTTTCCTAGGAATTGGCAGACAGACAGATAGACTTGGCCAGTTCCCGTTTGTTATGATTAGGGTTGGTTGCAACTTGTACATGTTGCATGCAGCATTATCAGTTAGTTGGGGTCGAAACGCCCACGCCGCTAGCTTTTCCAAAGCAATTGATAGACATGTGTAATTTTCTTTGTGGCAAGCTCTATTAGCCGCCTTTTGGCTTTGTTTACAGAATTAATTACGATTGTATCTGTTACACTTACAATTTCATAAGCCGTGGCTTTGAGTTTTCTGTCTCATAGGTTTATATGGTATACAAGCCATTGTTTATGATTATCATCTATAAGCACTAACTAACCATACAAACACTTTCTTTTTTGTTTTATTTTCATGCGCCAAGTGCGCTTTCTTGGAGTTTTTTTTTGTTTGTAAAATATTTTATTTGAATTTTTTTTCTTAGCGGATGTGAGACAATTGTTGGGCAAACAGCGGCAGTGTTTGGCGGGGAACAACAAGAAGATGTTTATTATACTCGTATGCGTCTTGCCAGTTATGGGCTCTGAAGAAGATTATTTAGATTTAGCCAAGATAGTTAATTGTAACGTTAATGTTGCTTTATGCAACAAATTGAACCGCTTTCAAACTATGTTGATGATATGACAGACTGTCATAGAAACATAAACTAAAGACATTGTCTGTCTTTCTATTTTTACTCTAAAGAATTGACGATTTATTGTTTGAGTTTTGTTTAAAACTCGTAACAAAAACTTGTCAAAACTTATGAATATATTCATATAAATTAAATTTTGCAGTTTTATTTTTTAGTTATTTGATCATGCTTTGTTTTCCATTGAACTTTCTGAATGTTTATGTCTTTCATTGGAATAGGGAGTGGTGACTTGAAAGATTATTTCCAGACTCTTGATCTTTAAGTGTTCGCAGCGAGCACTCTTAACTCACCCCATTCTTAGAACAGTTGCTATAGCAACCAACAGCTCAAGTTCTTTAGCTATTTTTAAACTCTAGCGCCGCGCCGTCTGCAGCGGCGTCTCCTGCACCAATTCATTCATTACATATATGTAGTATATACACACATTTGTAATGTGGTATGTATCTAGTATGTATGTAGTATGTATCTGTCCATTGACTGTTGACTTTCACTTTCGGCAACAGCTGCGGTTGGGCTCATAAAACTCTAGAGTTGTAGCTACTTTGTAGCTACTGTCTGTACAAGTTTATTTGTGACCTTCCATGGGGCGGATACTTTGGACTACTACTACCACTACTATAAATAGAAGTGCAGCTACCGAAAACTTTATTCTAGCTAAAACTACAAATTGGACAAAAGAAATCCGTCTTGTTTATGCCAAAAACAGATTATTTACCTTGAAGATGTTTGAATACAATGAAGATGCAACCTTGTCAATGGACTTACAATTGGTTTAAACAAATTCAAATTTATATGTGGGGGTCAGTATGTCAAAAATATAACATTTTAGGTTGTTTTTAGCACAAGTTTGCTAACTATTGTGTTATTGTCTTATTATGACCCAAATAAATAATTAAAATATAAATTTATTAAATAAAAAAATTTTTTTTTTTGTTTTCACTCTTTACAGCCATGATGCTCAGCCCACCAACAGCGCCTTTAACAACTGCAACTGCTGAGCGTACCAAACTGGCAACAACCACAACAACTACAACAACAACCTGGTCAATATAAGACGTCACAAATATACACACATACATACGTAGTATATATTGCCAAATACAAAAAAGATACAAAGATACAAAATTTTAAATTGAAACTCGGCTCACTAATCGGCCCACTGTGACGCTGTGAGATAAATCGTGATCAAAGTAACAATATGCCATATATTCAAATTAATACCAGCAATATGAACAGCAAAAATAGCAACAAGGTGAGCAGCAACACCTCGCTGGACGATACATCGGATCAGGACTATACGGAATTTCTTAACGAGTATTTATTGCAAACAAACTCGCCCAACAATGAGCCCGAAATCCAATACGAGGGTAAGTGCTACTACAAAAGTTACTAGACGAGATAATTTCATTAAAATTATTTTCTTTGACCCCTTTGTTTAGATGGCGAAATGGAAGCCGAATGGCTGATTGCAGCTGGATACCCTCAATTGACAAAGCCATTCGAGCAAGTGAGTATTATGAGCATATCTGAGATTTAGACGTAAACGCTGTCGTAGCTCTCTGTTGACGACTAATGTTACAAATATGTGCAATAGCATATGGAAAAAAAGGATGTTAAAAATATTTCAAAATCCAATTCCCCGATACAACTCTAGAAACTGTCTAGCAGCAAGAAATTCGACTTAAAAATATCTTTGTGCGTGGTTTAAAGATAGCATCAAAATTTCTGAGCCAAAAATTTAATCTGAACTATTTATAATCGTATTTTTAAACATGAAACCTAATTCTTTAAATATAAAAAAATATCAACAACGTAGACCAAGGCCGAGATTTGTTGATTTGAGACTTGTGATCGACTGTAAACGTAACTTAAATCCATTTAGATTCGATAGCATGATTGGAATGCCTGTCGAACTCCAAGTGAAACTATTCGAATTTGATATTATTTTGTATACTGTTTCCCAGTTTAGAAAATGCCAACATCGTATGCCAAAGTCAAGATCTTATTGACTCTGTTTTGTTTATGCCTTGCACGCTCATACATACAAACGTACATATATAATGCATACATACATTTATATACAAGTATATATATCAGCTTGTATAAGATTTTACATACATATGTCTGGATGGGAGCGATACGTTCGCCATAAATAAACATTGTATGTATACACTGCACCCGACTTTGAACATGCTTCTTAATATACCATATATCACAAGTTATGTCGCAGTAGCCTGGTCATGTTAACGATAGGAATACTTCAAGTAAGGCGCATTTGCGCAAAGCTTAGATAAATTTGCAAAAAAAAAACTACGCACTTAACAAATAACGTCGATATATATTCCAAGAGCGTAATACTAACTTGTAGAGCTTGACATAACTCTCTGTATAGAATTTTCATTAAATTCCCGCCTTTATTTGCAGGGTTTTGAGCTGCGCACCAACGAGCTTGAGCCCATATTGGCCACTCTCTCGAGACCCCATGCCGAAGCCATTAAACAACGCGTAAGAGCGCTTAATCAAACTGTACGAGGACGCACAAAGAATCGTTCCAAACGTAAGCCAGATATTCGAGACGTTTTTCGGGACTTTGATGTGAGTATGATAACGTTGAAAGAAATTTTAAAGTGAAATCTGAACCTTGTACCTTTTTCAGGAATCGAGCACAGGCACTCGATCACGAAGTGCCACGCCTGACTCATTGGATTCCATACATGGTGATGAGGTGTGGGGCAATGCTTCCATGTAAGTTATTTCGTTCGTTGGATGCAGTCGACTTTTTAGTTTTGTGCTGGCAGTAGTCTTGCTTCTTAAATAAGTTTCGAAACTCCGATGGAAACACATCAAAAATGTGTAGACATTCTATTCTCTGGTAGAAGAAGTAGAAATATCCGGGTAGTTGATTGAAAAACAATCCATCCTTTTTAAACCAATTATATGTTCTACAGCGCTCAAGCTAGATAAAGTAACAACGTTAAACAAAAAAATGCATCCAAGTTAAAATTCTTAACAAGTTAAGGCTCTACGCTGTAACTGTCTTGTCTTTGGAAAGTGTGGGCATTACTACAGGAAGCACCTTAACCTCTTAATTTATTTTCTTAACTGATCCACTTTAAAATCGTTTGCAAATTTTAAAAGCAGCTTTTGATCTAGAACTCGTGGCTGACTATTTAATAGAAAATATATATTAATGGGAAGATTGTAATAAATCTTAAGTTGTTCCACTAAAAATATATCGCTTACCTTTTCGACAATAATACTGCGATCTTTTTGAGGATTTTTTTGAATTCTACTTAACTTGACTGGATTTTTCAAAATAAACTAATACGTAATTTTTATGTAACGATAAGTTATCGTCGATAACAAGCTACTACTACTACTGTTTTGCTTGTCATATAATGTTCTAAATTTAATCCTTAATATAAGTCCTCATAAAACAAAAAAAATATTATAACTCTATATGTTTTGTTTTTGTAGACCAAGCTTTGTAAACATTTTTGACAATAACGCGGTAAGCGAGCACACCAATGTGCCTTCCATTGGCAAAAATCTGAGACAGAAACTGCGACGTACGCCCAGTGCTCCACTCAAGGGATCCGCGGACATATTCCGTGGCACACATGTGCGTTGCGATATACCTATGTATTCGGCGGAAGGCATCGAACTGCTCGGCTTTTCCCGCATTGGAACGTTACATATACCACGCAATCGTTCTGGCTCGGATCCGTCTTGCTCTGTTGGGTATGTTACACCAAAATATAAAAATAATAATTTATTTTAATCTTTAGTTTGTGTTGTTGCCACTGTAGACGCGCACGCGGCCAACTGATGCAGGACTCACAAAGCGACAACAATAACTCATCGGGCGACTCCAGTGATGAGTGCACGGCCAGGCTGTCATCAGCCTCGGCCTCACCAGAGAAAATACTAGACAAAATGCAGTTGGATACACCGCCGCAGAGCGCACAAAGCTCACCGTCACAACATAATGGCCTTAGCTTCGAGAGCATGTGCCGTGAGACATCTAGTCAAGATGGCGTGGATACAGTCGATAGTAGTGATATATCCTTGGAGTACTGCACTGATATTGACACTATCAACGAGACGGATTTGAAGCGTCTGCAGCCCATTTTTTGGCTGGAGCTGGCCACAGTGTTTGATCGTAATCAAGTATTGTTGGACAAGCGAAAGCCCTTTAAGCGGCGTCGTAAGGAGGAGGGCAACTTGTTTGGTGTTTCACTAAACGCGCTCATACGCCGCGACCAGCAGCTAAGCGGTAAGGACTCCACCTTGGTGCCACGCTTTCTGGAGGGTTTGCTAGAGGAGCTGACCAAGCGCGGTGCCAGGGAAGAGGGCATACTACGAGTCGCTGGAAACAAACAAAAGGTAAGCGTACTTAAATATTTAAAAATTTATAAATGTTTAATTTTCTTTTACTTTTATTTGCAGACTGAATTTCTTTACAACGATTTGGAGTCAACTTTTTATCAAAAGCCAAAAAAATTCCCACAACTTTTAAGCAATGCCAGTGTGCACGAATTGAGCGCAATTCTTAAGCGTTGGTTGAGGGAACTACCACAGCCACTGCTCACAAACGAGCTGATACAGCTGTTTTATCAATGCCACACAATTCCGCCTGCGGATCAGATACGTGCTCTAGGCGTCGTCTGTCAAATGCTGCCGCATGAGAACCGGAATACTTTACGCTCACTGCTACGCTTTCTCAACTACGTCGTCGACTTGAGAGCTATCAATAAGATGAGTCTGCATAATGTGGCCACAATCATTGCGCCATCTTTCTTTCCCCCGCGTTACATACATCCAACGGATAAGAACAGCATTGAGGAGCAAGTAAAGATGGCGGCACAGTGCTGTCGTCTCACCAACGCTTTAATCACGCGCGGCGAGAGTCTTTTTCTGGTGTCAAATCATTTGATTGAGCAATCGCGTTCAACCAAGCCGCGGCAGGTAAACAAATTACTCTAAGCTAAAAAAAACCCTAATGTTTTGGTATTAATTTTGGATTGTCATATCTTCTTGCAGGGCAAACGTGGCTTACATAGACGTGTCAAAGCCACAACCTCGCTGCTGCATACGGCGGCGCCAAGCATTGTAGTCATCGAGGGTCCCAAGACCAGCGACGCTCGCAGTAGTGGCAGCGATGGTGATGTGGTCAGTCGTCAGCAGTCCATAAATCCAAGTCATGTGCATCGTCTCATAGTCTGAGACGACAACTCGTATCTAAAAACTATATTGGTGTCTATAACATTTATTGAATTTATGTATATCTTTAATAACTACATTAATTTACCGCACATACCTAATCTTTAGTCGTATCGAAACCGAAAACATGAAAAACTTTTCAAAGCTTTAGTTAAAAATTAAAAAAAAAGAAAAAAAAAGAATTGTTATAGTTAGGTTATTTTGCTGAAACTTATAAGCGGTTCAAAAAAAGTTGTATTAGCAGCTCATAAACCGCTTACGTTGCTTTTTTCGCAAGTCTTCTAGTTGCATGTATTTGTTGCAATGTCATAAAGTCTAAAAACTTAAGAATTACTTTGCTGTAGGCCTCAACATTGAACAAAACACAAAATTGATTTTATTACATTAGAAACCACAAACATTAAGTGTTAAAAATTAATGTTAAAATTAAAATTTAATCATTGATTAATGCTTAAAATGTAATTAAAATAAAAACTTTAAGCTTATATTAAACGATCGAGAATGATGTGAACATATTAAAAGATAAAGAGAAAAATAAAGATTAAATAGAAAAGAAATTTAAAATTTAGCTGGTTTTGTTAGTGTTTACACATGGAGTAATGAAAATGAAAAGCTCTGACATGGACATACAAAAGCTTGTTGCTATGTAACATAGATTTAACGTAGTTTCAAAGTGCTGGGACATTTACTAAAGACAATTATTTAATCCTAGCTTTATGTTAGTCGCATTGGTTCAAAAAGTTAACAATAATATAAAGTTTTTATTTGATAGAACTGTGAAAGATTGATAGTGCCAATTAAGTAGAACAATTCCAGCCTTTTTAAAAGCTCAATGCGTTTGGTATTTTTATGCAACAATTGTAAGAGCTTTTCGTGTATATTTTTTTCGATAAGTTGTGTACACACTTTTTGTAAAGGACCTTCGTTTATTTAGTTTTTGCAGCAATTATTAAAATAACAAAACAACAGGTATTCCTTAAAGTAAGGTAATGTTATTAAAGTATATGTTATTGTGTCCAGCAAACCATTTGTTCTTTGTAGTTGACACAACAACGTCGAAGCTAACAACTCGGAGTGCACCAGCAATAGTAGTCCACTTGTTGTTGCTATAGTTCAGCATTCTGGGCCAAAAAGCTAAAAGTTTAGTTGCATTTCAATACTCAGAAAAGCGCTGCAATGGAGCCACCATCAAAAAGAGCCCGTTGTGCAATCAATGTTGAAAACGAGGATGAACTCGAAATTATCACGGACCCCGAGAAGCACATGGCATTGGTCAAGGTCTATGCCTCAAAGCTGGCGGACAATATATGCAAAAATGCGGGCATATTACCAGAAGCCATTATAGAGGTGGAATCGGCGCTTACACAGCCGTCCCTAGATGATTGCACGAAAAGCTTAGCTGCAACTTCGGATATGTACAATGAAAGCTGCACCTGTACGCTTTGCTGATGTATTGAAAACAGGAGCTGCAACGGCTCCAGGAATGAAGGCAATCGAGAGAGCGGCTACAAGTGCCAGGGTTCATACGACTAGTACGGATAGTAAAAGTGTTGGATTTATGACTTCGCACTGAACTGGAAGTAGAATGCGTTTGGTGGAAAAGCCCTGAAACGAATAGGTTCGTTTAACGACAGGAGGAAGTTGAACCAAGCATCTCATTGAACTGCTTAATGGGCTGATTTCAAATTATAAGGATAAAACAAACGAGTTCAACACTTAAAGCAACAAAAAGGTTCTATATTTGAATGCTCGTTTATCACATACCCTACATGTCCCAGTCTATTTGGCGAAAAGGCAGACAAGACAAAATATTACTTCAATTCAATACAGAAATATTTGCAGAAAGTGTACGTAAAGCGATACTTTCAAATGGACTACATATATAACAGCAAGGCAATAGCAGCTGATTTTTTTTTTTTTGATAATATCTTCAAAACATATGTTCAATATTTGTAAAAAGGCGCTCCAACAAAGTAACACACCGTGTACTAAGTATATAAGCATGTATTAAAATAAAGAAATATGTATTTGAATTCGGCAATGCATTTACCACTATGTACTATTTACTTTTGTAGGCGTCTTATCGCGTTGATGCCCATCGTCAACGCTCATTAAAGAAATGTTTCGTCAACTTTATTTATTAGCTGCCAGTGACTTGCATGCTATTAAGAACTTGCCACAGCCCCCGCAATTCTTTTTGGGCCACTCGCTTCATAGACTGTCTTCCATTGAAAATGCAATTGGAGCATAGCGGTTTTGCTATTAAAAACTATTTTCCAAAAATTTTTTTTTTCGGCATAAGATGCAGCAATCATCTTGTTGATATATCACGTTCTTTATAGATTTCGCATTTATAGAGTGGGCTTAATCAGAGCAGTCAGTGGACTTGGATCTTTTTCAAAAACAAATTTGCGTTTTTTTTAATTACAAAATTCGAAAACATTTCTTAAGGCAGCATTTCAGCTGCAGCTACAAATATAACTACTGATAATTGCAATCCAACCTTTCTATCCAATACTGTAAGGCAGTGGTGGGAAAACTTATGCAAGCAAATATTTCTTTGTGTCATTACGCAGCGCAGTAATCAAGAGCGTACAAAAGAGCAAGAACCGCAATCAAGCAAAAGTGAGAGAGAGATCCTCACACTTGAACCGTGCAAGAGACGACTGCACTGCTGCAGTTTTTGGTGCTCTATCCTGGCGAGCTATGGGAATTAAAAGGCTGCCCACCACTGATAGAGTTAGACGTTTTTTGTTTCTGTCAATTATTTTATTTACTTTTTGCTGATGTTAAAATATTACAGCCAAATTTAGTATTATTATGTGGCTTTAAAACCCCTACTTGTTTTCTCATGATGCGAAATTCGCCTCCACACTTCCGTGCTTTAATTGATAACTCCAAGTGACTTCAGCCACTTGTTCCCACCAACGTATCCGAGGCTGAATCGTAAGGTACCGTCAGCGCAAACAGGTCTGAAAATTTTACGAAGAATTTTTCTCTTAAACACCCCAAGAGCAACTGTAACTGACTGTGTTTTGTCCAGACTTCAGCACCATGTAGAAGCACTGGAAGGATGAGCGTCTTGTAAAGTGTTAAATAGTGTTCATCTGTTGAGAGAGAGAGAGCTCTGCTATTAATTTGCCTACTGAGCCCAAAAAAGTATCTCTTGACACTAGTTGTCACTTAATCTTTAGTCTAACATTACTGTGTTGACAAGTGCAGAGACAAGGTATACAAACTTCTTTACCGTTTCAAAACTGTGGCTAAAAATCAAGACGTTGGGATTCCCTGCTGATGCACATAATACACTTTGCCGATTGCTCTAAAGCACCAGTAACATCAAACTTAGTTCGACCAATGATTTCAATATTATCGGCATAGCCAAAAAGCTGCACACATACATCCGTCAGTATTGTGACCGTCCAGCACGTTTTCTCAATTTTTTCCAAGATTTCCATCATCATACTTGCATGCAATAGCTCCCATCTTGAAACCTTCGTTCCGACGCTTAGCCCTCTGGTAAAAGTTTCGAACATCATTCCTGTTTCTATTATAATCAACACTCTCATCTTTCGTTTTCTCTTTTCCTACCTCTGAAAAAATATCTTTCTTCTCTGCTCCTTATTCTGTAAACCTCAATTACAGCTCGAGTAGCTCCACTTTGCAGCGTTCTTCGGTAAGCGACGGCTCCCGGTCTGACTACGGGTTCCGTGGTGTGGGGTGCCGAATACCAGATACCTGTTCAGCCGTTACGCGCAGGGAGTGGGATAAGTGCGCCCACATATCGCTGATGCTTCCACGTATAGGAGAGGGCAGGCTACGCAAGCCTGAAAGTCGAGTGGAGTATGCGTCCTCTGTATGTCTGATGCGATTTTCCGATGTCGAGCTTTCTCGCCATACTTCTTCATAATGTTTTAGCCACGTATACCCTAGTGCGTACCTAATCTGCAATCAGAGTCGATGTTAGAAACACGACATGGTTGCACGCCAAGTATGATGGTTGCCTTGCATCGATCACAACATGACCGATCTTGAAATTTCGTACTACTTATTACTATGTTATAGACAGCAGCAAAGCCCTGAGACCATTATTCGTGATGAAGAGTAAATCGGCCAATTGTAGGCATTGCAATAAACAAGATTTTGATGTGATGAGCTGGTTGGCGGTCGTTGGCACGGTCGAGCTCCGCATAAAAGGAATCCTTGGCCACTTTATCTTTTTCTTCAGTAGGAGCATGAGCACAAATCAAGCTGATATTGAAAATTTTGGCAGTAATCCGAATCGTTTCCAATCTCTCGCTTATTGTGGATGCCAAGTTCAACGGCATAATCTAATTAAAAGGCTTAGAAAAACAACAATTGTTAGGCGACAGTCCAAGAGGAACCACATGGAGATAGCGCGCCGACTTGGAGAGAGCAGGAAAAAGCGGATTTACAGAATTCAGTAGCAGCTGACCTATCACTTATTGACGAATTTCGTAGAGTGTCCAAAATCGAAAAAAAAAAAAATGAATTTTTTGTTAGCAGATGAATTTATAATGATTTGTTCTTAAATGATAAAACTTAAATTAAAATTTATGCGGTTAGATTCAACACAAAAAAATAAACAAAATTTGCAATATATGAAATTCTAAATTTATCGACTTTATCGTTTCAAGAAAAGCATTTTAAATCAAATTCGCTATTCGTTAAAGCATTAAACTTAGCTTTTCAACTTAAATTATTTGGTATTCTGTTTTGAAACTTTATAAAATATCTTAATTCGCAAAAACCGACTATGAGTTTGAGTAGGATGTGCCAAAGCTTAGGAAAAGAGATTTGAAGATTTCTTGGTGCGACTTTAACTTATTAACAGTGGTGGGCACGAAAATTAACAGAAAGAGCCCTACAACAACATGAAGGATAAAAATCCCGTTACGGACGCACAAGCCTTTCTCGAGTAGGGCAATAAAACTCTCACACTTTCGTTCACGAGCACTAATAAAAAGCGCTGTCAGGGTCGCCCAAGCATTCTTGAGTAGGACAATAAAACTCGCACACAGTGTGTATTTTGTTTTTGTTAAATCATGATATTAAAAATGTCTTACGTAAAGTCGGGCGCGGACGAAATTGGAATACCCTGTACCACTAGCTTGCAATAAAAACCCGGTTCCTTCATAAAAAACCATAAACAGAAGAATTTTGAAGCAAAAAAATTTTTTTTGACCGTTCCGTCCTATTGTTCAAATTTGGTACAATGCTTGTGTACTCTAAAAAACTTATAAATGCCAAATCTGGTTACGATATCTTTATTAAGCAATTAAATATAGCGAATTTTGTATAAAAAAACTTATGGGAGCTATATGATATAGTCAACCGATTTTGATCAAATTTGGTACAGTGCTTGAAAACTATAAAAAACATTCGAATGCCAAATTTGGTTACGATATCTTCATAAACAAATGACTTATTCATCTAAAACTTTTTTTTTCGAGCTCGTCTGAAACACCTCTAAATTAAATAAACTTGTCTCCTATAGAAAATTATGGGATCTAATGTGAAAGTTTGGTTGCTCTAGCTCTTACCATCTATGAGATCTAGGCGTTTAAACGGACAGAAGGAGAGAAAGACAGACGGACGGATTTCTCTAGCCGCTCTGATCATATTTTAGGTAGCTTTGCGGTGTCTCCGACGACTCCTATATGTTATATACATTTTCGGCTTGCACAAACTTAATATACCCTTTGTACCATACGGTACAGGGTATAAAAATTTTAAATGATTTGTATGCGGTTTTATTCATGGCTCGTAAAGTTCGATCGATTTCTAAGAAAATAAATGGTTATCAAAATCGGAGAAAAATAATAGAACTAACAAGAACTTTTGCAAAAAGTGAAATATGGCAATTTGGTTTAAAAAACAAATATTTCAGATTATTAATTTGTTTGTTCTTAAAAATATCGTAGCCAAACTTTATTAAAATCGGTTGAATATTTCATATAACACCCATGATCAAAATGTGTTTAGTACAGCCAGAGATATTTGCTTTTAAGTAGACTCTTCTTATTTTCCAATTTTAAAAAATAAAATTTTCGTAATATCTCGAATCCGTTCCATGAAAAAATTGTTGAACTTTATTTTTAAATTTAGCGTGCCATTTTTTCACGGGAATGACTAAAATATGTTGAGGATATCAGAAATTTTTAAATAGTGTAATCCTTAATTTGCTATGACATTAAAAGTTATTTGATGTTAAGAGATAAGTGCAAAGGATTGCCTTTATTATTAGTTCCTACCTTTCTATAAACTTCGAATTTAGATATCGGTCGGTCAATTAAACGAAAAAGCTTGTGGAAAGATCGAGCATATAACAAATTTAAATTAATCTTCATGGCTTTTATTTGAACATATTCAAATAACAAACGAAACCCTATAAATACTATTACATAACACCAATTCCAAATTTATCGTGATTTCGTAAAGGTATAAAACCCTTTAAGATTTCAAGCAATTAAAACCCAATTAACATGGCATTAAATTAACGCAATTAATGAACGAATCCAAGCTCTCAAACATTTATCCATTTTTGGGCAAAAACTAGTATATAATATACACTCATACAAATACCCGTTTATGTACACAAAAACTAAGTACATAAGACCAAGACCAACAAAAACTAAAACCAATCGACCGCAACGAATACGATTAATGACTTTGGAATTCTACTTAAAGCATAATAAAAGAAGACAAAGACTCAGCAATCCAGCACTAAACGGTGGTAAAGTAAAACCCATGGAAAAGATACTTAAAGCAATCCCCCCCCCAATCGCTCCAACAAACCACTCAACACCGCATAAGGTAAGGGTCACAAGGTGTTTGGTGGTTAGCTGGATATACTCTACGTGTACAATAAACGCTCCACTCTCTGGATGGCCCAACTCCTTCGCGTGTGAAGTGATTGTGAACAAGGCCAAAAAAGTTTTGAATAGGTCCAAAAAGAGTTGGCTGTGTTCACCACTTTAATTAATGTAGCAAAGTTTTGGCTTTTTTATTCCTATAAGAACTGCTTAATTTAATGGAACTTGCGCAGGTTTGTTTTTGAGAGTTTCTTTCAAAGATTAAACTCTCTTTGGTACGGTCTTAAAGGATGAGGTGCCACAGTTATTTAGCATGCATTCGGGGACTATCTGAACCAACAAAGCGTAGCTAAGAACTGATATGAAAACAATTGTAGCACAATATTCCAATAGGACTACAAAAGTTGGGTTACTTGTTGAAGGTTTACAGTACAAATCCCTGAAATCCAAACGTGCTTGCACAGCCTAACCCAAATTTGATTGATGAAGTTTGTTATGGTAGGTTTTCAATTCAGACATCTTTATAGTTTAGAAATATGGTGTTGCATGTTAATGATGAATGAATGAATAGTTTCTTTATCAATAACAAAAGCTAAGAAGCAATACTTAATCATCTAAAAAGCCATAAACTTCTGGTTGCCTTGAATGCGTATAAGAGTTGCCTTCGGCATAAAAATAGTGGTTTATAAGTAACAACTTGTATTGTTTGCAGCGTGTGGCATGATGCAGTCGCCATCATAGATTAAATACCTGTACACTGAATGGCTGCCAAGTTTCGTTGTTCTAAATGAGTATTAGTTAGGACTAAGAGTTACTTCCATTTAAATTTCTATATATTCAATTGAGAAAAAGTGCTTGATATGAGTTGAAAAATGAGATTAAATCTTAAAAAGATTAAGGCCATACGTAATGTAATTCAATTAATATTCTGGATGTGAAGTTTTTCTTATTATGTGATACCTGACATAGGTACAACCTCAGCATTGGTCAGCTAAAACTTGATAAGAATAATACAGGTCTTCAAATACCGAATTTTGAGATACTATGTATATATAAGATTATGCACTCGAAAAAGGGAATTTTTTCCTAATTTGTAAAGGGTGCCAAAAATGTTGGTGGTTTGTGTCTCCAGTTTCAGCATTAAGTACCACTCTTACCCTTTAATTTAAGAATTCAAAATATTAATTAAGATTTTTTTAGTTATACCTATTCGGAGTTGCGAAATTTATTCCTTTGACGTCATTAGACTTTGTATGAAGCCTTTGACAATACCTTTATATTGGGAAATTTCTCTTGAAAATTATCACTGACTTCAAATTGGTTCCTATTCAAATTTTTTGCATCCTTTACATAAAATCAAAAGTAGTAAAAAACGCCGCTTTTCGGGTACATAGCCTCAAATATCACAAAATCCTGACGTGATGGACAAATGTTCCGGGGTCACAGTTACTACGCACAGTCACAGATACTACGCAGCAAATTATTTCGGAAATGACCTTTAGCTTTCCAACATATAAATGTGTTGATCTGTGTAATATAGGCGATTTTATACTTATTGCATACACCCCCATTTCCAAGATAATTACACCGGTGATGTTATAGTCTGGGAGTCCTTCAATTTAATAGGAAAACCAATCTTATATATCTAATATATAAAATTTCCCTGTCACAATGTTAGTTACCGTACTCCTCCGAAACGGCTTGACCGATTCTCATAAAATTTTGTGAGCATATTGAGTAGGTCTGAGAATCGGCCAACATCTATTTTTTATATCCAGGGCTGCATACCCTAAAATTTTTTTTTTTTAATTTTTACCAAACTCCTCCGAAACGGCTGGACCGATTCTAATGAAATTTTGTGTGCCTATTGGGTAGGTCTAAGGATCGGATAACATTTATTTTTTATACCCAGGGTTGCCACCCCTTACATTTTTTTTTAATTTTTACCAAATTCCTCCGAAACGGCTGGACCGATTCTCATGAAATTTTGTGTGCCTATTGGATAGGTATGAGGATCGGATAACATTAATTTTGTATACCCAGGGTTGCCACCCCTTACAATTTTTTTTTAAATTTTTACCTAACTCCTCCGAAGCGGCTGGACCGATTCTAATGAAATTTTGTGTGCCTATTGGGTAGGTCTGAGGATCGGATAACATTTATATTTTATACCGAGGGTTGCCACCCCTTACATTTTTTTTTAATTTTTACCAAACTCCTCCGAAACGGCTGGACCGATTCTCATGAAATTTTGTGTGTCTATTGGGTAGATCCGAGAATCGGCGAACATTTATTTTTTATACCCAGGATTGCCACCCCTATAATTTTTCTTTTAATTTTTGGAAAACAGATTAACTAATATTTTTAGTTAATTGTTTTTGTCTTATATAAAAGAAACTTATGTTTCACGTGTTACGGATGTTCTCATGAACGCGTCTATGAATTCCGAATCAAATTTTTGCGTGTGTTAGAGGTTGTCAATACGGAGGTTTTTTGGAAGAAATGCAGCGAATCAAATTAGTTATCAATCTAATCGTACTGGCCAGGAACGTGAAGATCACAATGAACGCTCGACATTAGACTAATCGTTTGCAAGTTTGAGTCGAGCTGCAAATTAATCTACAAATCTTATATTTTTCCAGATAAGCAAACTTGAGAATCTTACGATGTTTATTCACTTTAAGAGTATTCAAAAAGTTTGGGCAGGACAACGTCTGCCGGGCCCACTAGTAAAGTTATAAAAACAAAACAAAAATGTTATTTTCTTAAAATATTCCCCTTAACGCTTCCGATGCCAGCCACGATAATAGTATTTTTTGGTGAAAAAATTAAGAATTTCTTTACTTCATTAAATACCGAGTGTTCCTTTTTTCACTTTCAATTGAATTTCTATTAACGTCTTCTACGTCACCAGAACAGACTAGCCAGCGATGTCATCAACGCCAATCCGATAAAAAGATAAAAATGAGCCATATCAGAGATCCTTAGATTTCATCACGCTCCCTGAATTAAATCTCGTAATTATAAAAAATTTAAGAAAAACTATATTCAAACATGTTTAGGCCGACAATTATAGTTTGTGGAGTATTCAAAAGATTTCAAAATAAAAAGCGCAAAATAATTCTTTTTCCAAATTTTACAATAAAAGTTCACTAACAATTTTTACGCTAGATTCATTTGATTTTTGTTTTAAAAGCTACGCGACGATTTTTCCATAATTTTTGTATCTTCTTGTCTGAGCTAACTTCATTCTTAACAGTTCTCACTTTCACTATATTTTTGTGAAAGATCAATTTAGCTAAAAAAGAACTCAGACCAAAGGATCGCACGAATTTTACTTTTTTTTTTATCATTATCTCTGTTGTTGTTAAGAAACATTCTTTCACCTAATTTGAACGAAATGAAATACCGAAATAATACTGTACTTACGTGAAATTTTGAAACAAATTGTTTGGAGCTTCTAAAAGAATTTAAATTGTTATAGATTTTAAAGAGGAGCGAATCCTAAAAAATTATGAAAACCCAGTTTTTATACTCTACTTCCTTTAAGACTAAGTATTAAAAATATTAAACTAGTTTACTCAATCTATTTGATTTATCTTGTTGAGTTCTGGGGATGATGCAGCATGACCACAGGATCACCTGGTTACAATCTATTCAACCCTGATGTGCACTTAATGTCTAGAGTTACCACATGACCCAACCGGGTCCATTGGGGTTCTTTCTTAATTTATGCAGCACTCCCGAATAAGAAAACAAGGTTCTGAACACAAAACAAAAGGAAAAAGTGATATTTGGAAACGAACAATGCAACTTGGGTTAATCTGCAAGATGAAAACATTACTGATAAAAGCAGAACGATGATCAAAGTTGCCGCAATTATTTCCACGCCAACTATAGATAGCCAGACACACCTAAGCGGCTTACGAGGGGGTAGAAAGACATTAGTTGCACCAACGACTGACCGACCGACAAAGTAAACGGCAACCACCGAATTTTAGAGTTACATTGTTTTTTTTTTGGTGTTTTTTTTTGAAAAGTCAGGGCGGCGCTTTGTAATGTGGTGCTATTACGCCTTCGTCCAGGTTCTGGTTCAGATGCATCATCCATACATTACTGCGGGTGCTACAAAGGAAAGGCCACCATCGAGCGTTGGCATTTATTGCGTTAGTTTGTTGTTGTCCGTTCGCCACCAACGCGCCACATCGACAGCGGGTCTGGATTTTTGTAACAACTTCTGCAATTACAACAACTGCTCCTCTCTAATCTACCTGCATACCAGAAGTACGGATGTGGTGCGGTTACTTTTAGCCTTGCAGCATCGTCCAAGCCAAGTTGTTGGCTTGCAACAGATTGTACAAAGGCTGTTGTTGTTGCTGGAATTTGCTTGACCGGTCGGTCAGTTTGACCGGCTGCTGGCTGCTCCTCATACTTATTCAGGGAAAGAATGTGCACGCATTGAAATTGATTGCTACCTGTTTTTTAGTTTGAAATGAATGTTGTGGTCGGTTGGTGCTTCCCGAATTCCAACTTAAATGTATGTGGCAGTTAGTTGTAGTCGAAAAAACCAATAGGATTGGGATTGAAGGCTAGACTTGGCTGGACAAGTCTACTAGTAACGCAAATATATAAACATACAATACATATGTACCTAAATGTTACTTTGTATTGGAAACAACAATAAAATTCGCATGCATACATATAAGAGAATACACAACAAATGCACACAAGCTTTACATACGAGTTGATATATATGTATGTATGTCTTATTAACGACGTGCAACATGTTGCTGTTGCCATTTATACCGGCGTGGTGAGTTTCGTTAAAAACTCTTTACAAACATATAAACATGCTGCGCGTCTTGGCAATTGCAACATGCTGCGAAGAACAGGTATGTTGCCAGTGATGCTGGAGCTATGTTACTAGGAAGTTGAGTTTACGTCCAGAAATGAATGGCTAAAAATAAGTTTCGTCTATATTTATTAATTATTTTAATAGGAACTGTAGGCTTTAGTTGCCTTAAGGTAGCCTATAATTTTAATTATAAGATTGATTTCTATGGATTTCAATACAATTTTTAATTAAAGTGAATATTGTGGCGAATCTTAAAGGCTGACCAATCTTTAAACTATAGAATTTTATACATTTAAAATTATTGAATTGGAATTTTGGTGCATGTTATAGGTAACACAAAAAGAGTTTCATTTTGGAAAGGTAATTGATTTTCTCAAGAATTTTTAAATTTGTTTAGTATATCTCATCGCAAAGCAAGATGGTGGAGCTCTAGGCCAAATTTAAGGCGTTTGCTTATGTAGTATATTATGCTTTTAATGTGATAACTAGTGAGCCCGGCAGACGTTGTCCTGCCCAAACTTTTTAAATACTTAAATTCCCTAGTTTGCTTATCTGGAAAAATATAAGATTTTTAGATTAGTTTGCAGCTCGATTCAAATTTGCACCATTAGTAGTCGAATGTCGCGCTTCGCGGGTCTGTCTTAACCGAAATCTTTCAGGTTCATTGCGATCTTCACGTTCCTGGGCAGTACGATTAGATTGATAATTAATTTGATTCGTTGCATTTCTTCCAATTGAAATACATCATGCATTGATTGATTAGAAGACGGCATTTCCAATTGTCCTAATGCTTTATTAGCCATCGCCAAGCATAGATCTTCAATATGAATTAAAGCTGCATTGTAAACTTCCGGCGTAAATCCCATCACTGGATTACGTTTTGCATGACGTTCTCGAAACAAAATATCTTTTGATAAATAATCTTGATATTTTTTCCAAAATTCAGGTCGATTTAATGGAAAACATGTTGCCAAAATAATCGCAAATAGAACCCGTATATGATATAGATGAGCAGTAATAGCAGCATCTGCTAAAGTTTGATCCCAGTAAAAATCATTTTCCAACAAATTCAATTTTTGACATGCCTTTCGATAAGTTGCACACAATACGTCATTCACTGTAAAAAAAACAATAATTACAATTATGGGGTGTTAATGGAAGCGAAAGCATAGCATATCCTTGCCAAATACTAACGTCCTTTCATCTTTTAGTCTCATAAGACCGAGTGTGGGCGGTATACCCCACAATTCAGACTGGAGGGCAACTGGCTGCCCCAGCACCAGGATGCAGTGGTTTAATCAGTCGCTCAAATTAACATTCTTGGTCTAAGTGAGGTACGATGGCTAAATATGGTGATATAGCCTTGGCAGTGGCTGGTGACTTGTAGTCATGGTACCGTCAAGACGCGCGCCAAAATCACTTTTGCACTACAAGGCTATTTCTGACAGAATATCTCGGCCGGATTCAACTTGAACATTCATCTAATGCTATGCCCCCCACCATTGGTAACTTCAACGCCAAAGTAGGGAAAGACAACCGTAATTTCGGAAAAGTCATGGGTAACCAAGGCCTTGAAAACAAGAAAAATAACAACGGCGATGGGCTAATTGATCGCTCGACATAGCTTTTTCATTGGTAGCACAAAATTCCTGCGACATCCATAAGTGCATATGGGAGTTTCCAAATGGTCGCACTCGGAACTAGGTTGATCACGTGCTTTATAGTAAGGTATTTCTGGGATGCATGCTGAATGAAAGGACTCAACGAAGCGCCGACGATGATAACGACCACCAACTAACAGGCTGCGCCCTGCTTGAGTTAAGACACCTAGATACAACATCGAGCTTAATCTCGTACCGTAAGCGAAGCGTGACATCAAAGCGCAAAAACTATTCTTGATTTAGATGGTAGATCACTAAGCGGTAAACCGTAGCAGCAAATCCAGGCTAGAAAAAAGTTGAAACGCAAGGAATATAGAGCTAAAACGACGAAACTGCAATGGCAACGCGGAAGAGGCAGACCTTATCATTCACGTTGTTACATCAGAGGAGAGTACGAAGCGATGAAGAAGCTAGCTGACATAGCCCTGACGTCATTAAGGACTCATTAGGAAAAGATGTCATTGATATCCATATCTCCAGTTGGAGAGAGTTTTTCAACTTCTCCCACCCCAGTGAAAATGCAAAAAATCTCAAACTGCCCGTGGGTAATTTAATTAATTATTAGTTTGGTACATACAGAGATATTTGGTTTCAATTAGAGACACTTTCTTTTTTTTAATTTAAAAAATTTGGAAATACCTTGTTTTGAACAAATTTAGGTATTTCATTTTCGGTTTTAGCGTACCATTTTACTAGAGAAACAAGTAAAGCATTTTGAGAATGCATTTTGCTGTAAACTAGTGTAATCTGCACAATTTAATCTATATTTATATACATAGAAATATATTTAAATTTTACTATTAACACTAATGGCGTTACGTATAAGATAAATAAGAATCAGCATTCTGCCTCCTAAATTTAATAAATTGCCTCCAATTAAGCCATTGTCAAATTTGTTAAAAAACAAATAAACAGCAACATTACACTGGCAGCATTGTTGCACAACAATGCTGCAGCAGCATAAGCAGCTGGCAACAAACTTGTTCAACTAAGCAACATACAAGTCCGCGCTTAGTCACCACTAAAGACTTCAATGGCGAACATTTGTTTTGAAATCGCTGCTGAGAGTGGACCGTGTCGCGGATGATATTTTATAATCGTCGTTCTCTTCGGATACGTTGCTTTAGTGCGTGCGTGTGTGTGTGTGCGTGTTACGTTGTTTTTTGGGATTCTTGTTTGCATCCAACATGAATTAAATTTATAAATTAAGGCGGCAAGAATAACAAAGTGCAAATTACATAATACTTGGCCACATTAATTGTCAATAATAAAGGCTTAAAATTCTGAAAGCAAGTGGCTTAAAACGGATTACATACCGCTTGTTGTCTGCGGCATACAAAACGAGTTGCAAGTTTATGTGAAAAGGTAAAACGACGAACAAGAAGAAGAAGAAAAACAAATCTTTTGTGGCGGCGTCTGCCACAGTGCCCCTCTTAATCCGTAGTGAGATTCAAATGTGCGTGTGTGTGCTCCAATATAGTCTAAAATAACTAACGCGCGTACGCTTTTGGTTTATGATTTCTGGACACTGGACACTGGTCAAGGGTTCTGCTTCACTCTTTGTCGCGTGCTTAATTAGCCAGAGATTGCCGTACTTGGTAAATCGAATCCTTTTTGACGCAACGGATATGCATTTTGTATAGTATCTGATTTTGTGTGTTAGCATCGCTCTGCGTTTGTATATGTAATTGACGCAGCACTGTAAATGTTGATATCCCCCCTCGCTCCTCGCTGTTCTATATTTGGTCTACGTGTGTGTGAGTGTGTGCGCGCTTTAAAGGAAATATTAAACGAAATTTGCATAAAGTTGAAAAACAACAACAAAGTTGCTGGGAGTTGAAAGTGTACACGAGGTTCATATTACAGAGACCATGCAACAAACACATAGTAGATGAAGAAGGTTGCGCGGTCTGCCGTTGTCCCTGTTTGCGGAGATTGCCTGCTACGGCTTTTCGCCTTTGCGCTTGCATGTATTGGTGTAGTGGCAGAGAGACTTTCGTTCAAAGGATTTATCCGCAGGCCGCAACGCAGCAAACAGGTCGAAGGTCCTGCTGCTTTTGCTGGGGATTGCCGTGAATCAGACGCAGGCACGCACATACACACACACGCGTACATGTCTGCTTGTGTGTGTGTGAGTGTGTCTCGTATATGTCTGCGTTTGTATCTGGGATTAATTATTTTGTTGCAGCGGCGATTTGTTGCGCTACCTCTGTGTTTCGCTTGCGTTTGCATAAATGAGCGTGGCAAACCAAAAAAAAAAAAAATTGAAAAAAGGCATATACTACATGAGTACATATGTATGCACATAAGAAATTAGGGGTGTGAATGTGTGTGTGTGTGTGCATATGTAAATGAGTATGTACGGCGGAGTGAGAACAACCCGCAACCCGTGAGCCGTAAAACATGCCGGCCAAATAGTAAAACGCTTGTAAATGTCATGCGAAAAACACGAAAACACACACACAGATACACACCAATACACTTGCAGTTATAATTACAATTACATGCATAGAAGAAGTACATACATACATACTATACATGCAATTGTTATGTATGCTCAAAATCAATTAAAAATGCCTGCCCATTTGGACTGTTATTGCAACTAATTATTGTTGTTATAATTTGCATTTTCTGCGTATGTGTATGTGCGGGTGTTCAAGTGTGTGTGTGTGCTTAAGCATATGCATTGAAATAATTGCGTGCTAACTGCACGCCGCCCCCTCTCTGTGGCGCACACATACACTTGAAAAGAAACAAACTTTATGCAACGTTTAGTCTGCGCTTATTGCTAATAGCTTGCATGGACCCAAATACATACACACACCATACACACACACACACATGCGGCACCTGACATTGCTGCGTGTCCTTAACAAGGCGCTAGCCAGGCAACAAAAATTCAATTAAAAACTTCACTATGCAGTTGCATTTACATATATGTATACATATGTATCTATATGCTACTAGTACCCGTTTGCCTTTCCATTTAAGCCGCGTGAAGTGTGTTGCAACAAGTTTTTGTATTTTGTGTTTTTTATTTTTTGTATTTTAATTGCAAATTGGAAAAACAAATTATACACGGACACGCAAATAGAAACAACACGCAGAATATGTGGTTTCACACTAGCATATATGTGTATGTATGTATGTAGGAACTCATATAATACATATATAAGGAGTTTTATATATATATATATACATACAAACGTATGCAAATATATGCATATAAGCGCAGATATGAGCGTATTTACATTGCTGTGGCGCCAACAGGATGCATTCAAAATAACAACGAAAATATGTTGATACATTCAAGGCGATGCACGCCACTGGGATACCCTGCATCCTTTCGAAGATGTTATATCGTCTTTGTCCTTTTTTTTTTAAACTATATATTTATACTGACGATGACTTACATCAAAGATGTTGTCAAAAACATTGAAATATAAAATTATAATAAAAATTTAAATTTTTTTAATTTCATATATCAAAAAAGTAACTGGCTCAAAGGAGGCCAAATGGGTTTGAAATCGACACAGTTTAGGGCATACAAGTTACTGCTAACCAAAAGATTCAGTTCGATCGATTTGGTGTCTTTTACTGCTAGATCATTTTGTCTTAAACCTTTTTTGGTTAAGCCCCCTTTTGCCTGTTACAAAAATGGCACAAACCTATTATACCCTTAGACCCTATAAATAAAGGGTATAAAAATTACTACTAGCATTATACACCCAACTGAATACACCAACACACATGCACAAGAATTCGAGCCATTTAAATTTTTATTAAAAGTGGGATTTGCACAATATCCACTAATTTCGGTGAGTTTAAGATTTTTTTTTTGGTTTTACATTTATAATCCATTTTAATTGGATTGGCTTGTATTTGTGCATTTTATACATATCGTACATAAATTATTTATGCATTTTTGGGTCTTTATCAATATTTTTACTCTGCTGTTTGAAATGAAAAATATTGGTTTTGTATTCCGGATAAATGAAGACCAACAACCATGATTGTACATTTGAATGTTCTACTCGTTTATTTATACGTAAATATTTTTTTTTATATTTACAAATGCGAAGTTAAAAATCAACAGCATAAATGCATTTCTGTTGGTTCCTTTTTATTTTAAAACTGAAATGTATCTTTGAGAATAAAGTGAATATAATATGGTTCATTGGAGGTGTTGAAGCGAAAAGTGAATTTTCGAGGAAATATTATTTGAAACTAGTTTATATAGGACATCATATGAGTCTGGGAGTATCTTTGGCTTTATTTGAGCATAAAGTTTAGATATAGCCAAAGGTCTTCCTTAAGTTCAGTAAGCAACAAATGAAGTCAAATTTTAGTTAGATGCATTCGTGACTTTGGACAAGTCTTAATTTTATTCCTTTTCCTGTCAACTGGGTGCAAATCTAATAATGCTTTGCTTAAGATCACATTTCGTTTTGATTCGTCAGTTTTTCTTTTCAAATCTATGTTCACTACCGAAACTTACCATTAAGTTGATAAATAAGAATATTGCAAATCTAAGTATGTATGTAAATATAAGGGGGCGGAACCACTCTTGCCAACAGGTCCTATTTCGGTCTCAATAGGCAATTGAGTAGTAGAGACCTCTCTCGCGCGACAAAACTAGCACTCTACAAGGCACTCATCCTTCCAGTGCTTCCTTACGGCGCGGAAGCCTGGACCATGTCGCTAACTGATGCAGCTGCCTTGGGAGTTTTCGAGAGGAAAGTACTGCGCAAGATCTTTGGTCCTATTCGAGTTGGCGATGACTACCGCATCCGCACCAACCAGGAGCTTCAACGATATGGACGTTGCTCAGCGTATCAACATCCAGCGGCTTCGCTGGCTCGGACATGTCGTTAGGATGGACGAGGATGCTCCAGCTAGTCGTGTGTTCGATGCGGTAGTCAGCGGCCGTCGGCGGAGAGGACGACCGTGTTTGCGTTGGAAAGACCAAGTGGAAGGGGCCCTGTCTTCGCTCGGTGTGACCAACTGGAGAAGGCGCGCGCAATGCAGAGGCGCCTGGAGAGACGTTTTAAGGCAGGCCGTAACCCGGTAATCGGGTTGTTATGGCCACATAAGAAGAAGAAGAATATAAGGGGGCGGCTCCGAAAGTTAGATTCTCACTCGAACACTATTTTTTCATTGAGGATTTTTGCAACTTGCCAAGACCAAAACATTCCTAGTTAAGCTCATTGATTTGTTTTGTAAAATATATTTCGTTATTAAATTCATTCGACAGAGGAATTTCCACAGCTTCCCACTGTTTTAATTTTGTTTTAGTTGAGTTCTGTAACTGTTACGATGATTGAAATGAAAATGAAAGCCAAAAAGCAGAAAAACCTACAAAATGTATTTTTATGCTTTTCCAAGCAGCTTTTTGTGTTTCATTATTGAACTGTAGAGCAAACAATTGTGATTGTTGTTTTTTAATTTTTATGTTCGTTTGCTTTTGCATTCAAATGTAATAAAATGCATCAATAAAATCAAACGTGATCGACTGTTAATTGATGTTTTTTCCAATCCATCGTCGATTCTTTTGTTAGTTCCCATCTGCAGGGCTGTAGCAGCACACCCCTTCGGCAATGATGTCTAGCAGCACCATAGAATATGCATATGGGATACGCTTTCCATGCTCGACTGCTGCTGTTGCGGTGAACAAAACATAACAACCACCCCGCCTCAGTGACTCAATGACTCAATGAATGACTCGGCTGATATTCAAATTAAATAGATTTTTTTTTTACGACTGTTTTTGTTTTCGATTTCGTTTTCTATTTGCATACCCATTTAGACATTTAAGGAAAAAATTCCTGCCAACTTCAATGCCAGTTTTCGTAATTACGGTTAGTTTCTAATTTTTATGCCTCGCAGGTGGCAGCTCTGTCGACAATTTCAATGCTACTTTTTATAGCTTCAATGCTCAATATAAATCTTTGTAGAGCGCAGGGAACTATGCTAACAACATAACTAAGGGGTCTTGAAATACCCCAATATAAATACTTTGGTAGCAGATAGGTCTGGTTATTAATGTTGCCAATATGTTACCATAGTAAATAGTGGAGAGAATAATCCACAGCAGTATCAAGAGTCTTCATAAAATAATTCCTTGTTTGACCCCTTAGAGAGGGGCATAGGGGATCTCTATTAATAACTGTTCGAACAGAACGGGGACCTACAGTTTATAGCCGAATTCGAACGGCGGTGTCTTTAATTAATAGATACTTTCATGGCAAAAGCGTCTTTGAGCTAGCGATGGCAGAGCTAGGCAAATGCACCAGTGCTACTGCGGGGAATGGAACCAACGACCTTCGGTTTTAAAGGCGAGTACGCTACCACTTACGCCACGAGGCCATCAAGAGTCTTCATAGCATCCAAATAACCTTGTGGTCTTCAGTCAAGCATCAGATCTAACCTCATTTCTTTTTGGCTTCACATGGAAGAAATTAAAATTTGCTTTGAGATTACGAAGAAATTGGATAAAAAGTACGCGCAGCGAGCTATTTTCAGAAGAGGTGAGACCTAATAGACGAGCTAGATCTGAAACACCCCGTGTATCCGCCGCTGCTCTAACCTAACAATTGCAAAAGAGTCGTGAAATGTTAAAAGTTTGGGATATTAAGTATTAGACCGCAATCAAAATTAAAGTAATATCTCACCAACAACTCTTAAACTTCGACATTATTAATGACAGACTCTGTACATATCGTACAGTACATATGTATATATGTACAAACCGACTCTGCACCTAACCAATAATTGTAGTTTAATTGAAAACAAATTAGATGCATGTATCCAATGTCTGTACTCCATGCATATACCATGAGAACTGACATGCATAATTTATGGACCGATTCCAAAGATTCATACAATACGCTCGTCCTTCGCTGAGTAAGTACTGCGTCATTCGATCCAAACATTGTGCTAACTTTGTTTACTGTTTTCATTTCGATATCGATGTGTATTTTTCTTTGAATTTCAATTCGAATTTGTCCAGCGCCAGCAAATATTTCAAATGACTTCAAGAGCTGAACGAACATCGAGTATTCGGAACACAATTGATTTGTTACAAGTTTCGATTGATTGATGATTGCAAAATTAAGCGCAAGCGTAGCATTAATAAAAAAAATAAGCATAGTGAATTTTATGTGGGTTTTTGGTTTCCAGCGACTAAGTACATGGACGTTGGTGATTTAATAAAAAATGAACTAAATTTTACTTTAAAACCGAGTACCTTATAGGTTGTTACGATCCGTAAGACATAAAACAGGCAACAGGTGCACTTCGACTTAAGACTGCATTATTTTGAATGAAGCAACTAAGTCCCAAAGCTCGCCCTAGTACCAAACTTTTTGAATTGTCTAAATATTTACTTATAGTATATTCCTACAACCTCCCAGCCACCCATAACAAACAAACCGCTGTCACGCATGCCTTGTGTCTCCCAAATGCCCCAGGCCATGTACCAGATAAAAAATTCTCTATGGCCTTTCGATCGCCTCTTGCGACGTTCGAATTAAAGTGCTTAATACTTTTAATATTTATTGCCCTACGTGCATCCCTCACCCTGGCCACCTTCCTGGTTTCGGTTTCTGCGGTTGGGGCCTTGCCAACGTCTATGAGGCTTCTGTTGCCTGAGCTGCCGGTGCCTGTTCGCGTGGTACAATATGGTTTAACATTATGGTTGGTCTCGTGCTACGGTCGGTCTTGTTGGTGTCCCAGGGCCCAGGGCGTCGTTATTTTATTTTTATTTTTTTTTTTGGTTGTGATTTATAAATGTGTATTTTTTTACTGTTAATAATAATATTTTTGTTTCTTGTTTGTCCAGGCTTTATTTCATTTTTTTGAGCCTGGCCACTTTTTTTTTTTGGTTTTGTTGGTTGCGCAACGAAATTCATTTAAGAATTTCCTTGTCGATGTGGCACATTAAACTTTACTATAAAATTGCTACTCCTTTGAAAGTGCATGGACCGTGCAATTTTATTATTTTTTTATTGCACTGCGTATGGCATGTAAAAATATTTATATTTATTTAAAAAATCATCTGCGTTTCAGTCCTTAAGTTTTTAAAATCAAAAGTCGAAATTCGATGTTTTAATTTAATGATATGCGGGTTTGCTTTAAAAAGTTTTGACATGATACCATCTTATTGAACTTCACAATTTTACATTTTTACATGTAAGTTCCGTAACAGTAGTACACCTATGGAAATATACTTATTTGACGTTATTTCCGATTTCTTGAAATAACTCTACTGAGCGGACTACTAAGTTGCATGATACAAAGACTAAACCGCTATTACCGATACAATCATGGCAATAAATTAACGATAATTCACAAATAGATCGTCTTTTTTTTAAGGTACAGAGGGTATTATGCTAAGCTCCTGCAATCCGAAAATGTGTGCAACATTCAGAAAAAGACGTCGGGGACCCACCAAAGTAAACTTAAATATAATTAGGGTGATTAGAATAGTAGATATACCTATCTGTCTGTTCGTCCGTATGAACGCCAAGATGGTTAGAACTCCCATAGGGATGTTAAAAAAAAATGTTGGATGGATAATTCGTTTGATTATTAAGATATCGTTACCAACTCGGAATTTAACCAGTTGACTACTACTGTGTCCTAAAACTAGTCGGAACTTTTTAAAAGATCCAAAAATCCCCTTCAAAATAGTGCCCTCCCGATATAATACACTTATGCCACCGCTTTTTCCAGTCCTCGAAGCATGCCAAAAAGTCTTCTTCCGGTATCGGCGCGTGCCGATTGACGTTGAGTGTCTTCAATCGACTCAAAACGGTTTCCTCGGAGTGGTCTTTAGAGTTTTGGAAATAGCCAGAAGTCACACGGAGCTAAATCAGGTGAATAAGGTGGTTGCGGAACGATATTGGCTGCATTTTTGGCGAAAAAATCACGAAGAATCAGTGCAGTGTTAGATGGCGCATTATCGTGGTATAAAAACCAAGAGTTGTCTTTCCATAAGTCCGGCTACTTTTTACAAATAGCTTCACGCAAACGACGCATAACAGTCAATTACTATTCCTTGTTGACAGTTTGACCAGGAGGAAGGAATTCATAATGCCCTACACCACAAAAATCGAAGAAGACAGTCAACATCATCTTGATTTTTGAGCGACTTTGACGCGTCTTTTTGGCCTCACCTTTGGCACGATTTTCACTTGATTGGTCGGATGTTTCTGGGATTCGGATTTTATTGCAAGCTAGTAGTACATATAATGAGCGAATTTTGATTAATTTGTCATGATATAGTTGATCCTTCATAAGCCATCAATATAAACAGTTCAGGTACATTGAAGGAAATTGTTACCCTAAACGATTATAGTTAGTCCAATGATAATTTAGTTAATTTGTTCAGATTTAATTGAAAAGAGGAACAGCTAGAAAACACCTAAATACTGGAATGTACATATGATTTAATTTATTTTGGATGTTATTCCAATAAAGATGAATTAAAGTGTTTGAATCTAACTTTATATTCAATTGATTTAAGTTTTTTTAAGATTCACGCAAGAAATTTAAGTCTTTGTTCGATAATCCTTAAAAATAACTTAATTAGAATATCATTTCAAGTGGTACGTACTAGCTCAATAAAATTCCAAAGAAATCAAAATATATGTTGACCCGGCTGCCTGGCTGCCTTTAGGCTCTAGCTGCCGGGGGCACAATTGCATTGCAGTAGGGAGTAGTAAATGCTACAATCTGACTAATTATGGTCTTACAAATTTTAACACATACTTGACACTTTCGGCGCACTACCATGGAATCACGCGCCACATGACGCAATATGCCACATTAAGTGTTGGTGGCAGACAGACAAGAAGCATGCAACCAACCAAGCGTCACAAAGTAAAAGTCAAACCAATAAAAACCCAAGCATCGGGTAGAGACGTCGCGTCGCGTAGTCCTGCGTATGTTTGCACTAAGAGTATATGAGTCTGCGGGTAATTGATGCATTCCATAAAGGAGAACTGGAACTATTTTTAAATCGAAAAGTTATAGTACTACTACATACCGTACTAGTATGTATGTGTGCAGTAGTTCCCTTTGCGGGTATATTGCACTTATGCATTGTATATGCCGCATACGCACATATGTACATATATGTATATAGTATCTGTCTATCTACAAATGTTGGTGTTGCCGCAGACGCAGCCGCACTCATCTCTGGCAGCCCCGCTGCCATCACCGCAGCCAACTTCAACATGGCTGTTGGCTTGTAATTATGGTGTCTGTTTGCTTTGGTGGCGCGCTCTTTTGAAAATCACAAACATGCCGAACAATTAGTGGTTTCGTAATAATTGCAGTCGGCGGCGACGTGGCAGAAGCCACAGAGCCTGCAGTTGCAGCATCCGCTTCAAGCATTGGCCATTTGGTCCGGTCCCCCCCAATGCTGAGTGACAGTTGGGGCCTTAATTTGTGGCACTTGCGATGCGCTGAAAATGGCAAGTTGCAAGTAGCTGGTAGCTGGTTGCAAGCAGGCGACAGGTTAAAACTATCCTTCGGAAACTGTCAAAGGCCGTGTTTTATGAGATCTGACACAATTTAGCGAGTAATACTGCCGAATAAATATTTTGTCAGCATGCAAGCTTATGGGGAGTGCTTACTGCAAGACACACAGGAACCTTTATTTTGAAGGCTACAAATGATTCGTGGGTATTTTTGTGCTCTTTTTTTAGAGAAATCCACAAGGGAGATGTTACCCAAAGGACCTCAAAACCTTTTACCACACACTGCTCATATTGCCTTACTTACACGTTCGCTTCAGTGTCATGTTAGATACATAAGAATATCTATCTTGTTGGCAGCATACATTTTTAATGCAAGAATATTATATGTTTTTAAGAAGTAAAGATAATAATAACTACGTAGCTAAAACTCATAATCATTTTGTCCATCAACCCCCAACGTTGTAGACGGCATTGCTGAACTCACGAACCTAATAACCATCCATTTGTAAATACAATAGATTACAAAGTCAGACATTTTATAAAAAAAAAAATACCTATAGGTAAATCGCAAATATTTGAAAAGATTTTGGCACTTTATACAAAGTAAATAACCCATTTTGAAAGACGTTTTTTATTATATAGTGCGATAATCGTCTGTTTTTTAAAGAGCCATATTGATCTGTAATCGATTCTGCTAGCTATCAAAGGCAGCAAATGGACCCTCTACCGGTTTTTTTTTTTCGGTGTTCCCCTTCGCCGGCTTGCTTTTGACAGCTGCATTTAACATCTTTCTACCTGGATCTGTTTTGTTCAAACGCACAGCAAGATTGAATCCAAGTTGACTAGGTCAGATTCCTTTCAGGGCTCGTAATCTAACGAACTAGAGAGCAAGAATAGTTTATATCGAACGTAGTCCGTTCCACTTGTTCGCTTTAATGAAGCTACTACCATCAATTAGACCCTGCAATCCATGGCTAATTTTTGCTTTTCGTCTAATTTGCAAACTCTGCAGGGGGTTTACCTACAATAGTAAAAATTTATTATCTGTTTTGAATTGGTTACAGCGCATCCCATAGTCGAGGCAAACCTAACATAATCATCCTTTTTATTTTTAATGTACACCGCGTACCTAGGTAAATCTCGTTTTCAATTCCCTTGATAAATGGAAACGTCTGATTTTCTGTGTTTGTGTGTGTGTGTGTGTTTGGATGCGAAGAGAGATTTGGTAGGCATGGCAATAAGTTTGTCTTTTGTCCACAGCGACATGGTAACCGTACAAATCTCTTCATGCATAATCGCATAATCGAGTGGAACTCATTGCTGATTGACGACGAGCCGAGTGAGTGAGTGAGTGCATTGCGCTGCAGTGTCGACATAGTCATCGTCATCGTTATCATCATCGGTGCCAACTCAATGTTGGCAGAAGAAAAGGCAGCCCAACTCCGTTGAGTTTCACTTATGAAGCAGAAAAATCTTTTGGATTTTCTTTTCTCCAAGCATAGTTGTACATACATATGTATGTATGTATGTATGTGTGTACATAATGTATGTATGCATGTACAAAAACAATTTGCTACAGCTGTAATCCTGTTTGCCTTTGTAGCTTGATCCTTTGTAACTGTAGCTCTTGCCGTCCTGTCTAATAAACAGTCTGCATCAGCTGCAAGTGTGCGTGTGAGTGTTTGTGGTGTGTCCCTGTGTGTGTTTGTTTGTTTCCTGGTGAAACTTGAAGGCAACTTTTAGCTGCAGGCTATTAAAAGTACATTCCTACCTAGATTTGCAACGCCTAATTTTTTTTTTTAAATAAAAGTGGAACGCATACAAATCCTTACTTTGTATGTGACATTTGAAACAGTTGAAGTGTACTGGGGATTAAGGGGCGGGGCGGGAGTATGGGAACACTTGCGACCACAACTGTCATGTAAAATTCATGATTAACATACATTTACTTACGCTGTCATGGCGTTGTAATTATAACCACAACCATCAGCTGCCAGAGCTGGCGTCAACTGCTGTCTACTGTCGTCTACAGCAGTCCTGTGGGGTAGCGGAACCCCCTTATACACACACGCACACACACACACACAAACTCTGTTTCGCATTTTATTTAAGAATTTCATTAATTATTTAATGTATTTCAACTCATTTCATTTGCCGCCAAGCTTAGTTCGTTAGTTACCTGGGCGTGGGCCAGGGAGCTCCAAACTGGCATTCGGTCTCACTCACAGCTGCCGCCATTCAATTTGGAGCAGTTCCGCCTTTGTATGTGTGTGTGACTGAATGAATGAGTGTGTGTTGGTGTGTGTGTGTGTTTGCGTGCGTTTTTTTTTTTTTTGCTTACTTTTTGGCCTTTGTTTACCTTCTTTGTTGCCGTTTTACGCAAATAAAACAAACAAATCCTTCTTTATTCATCCGGTGTGCTTTTAGTCAAACTATTGTCCTGTTTTTATATACCCTACAATCATAAACCTGTCACGAGCACATACATAATGAGTTTTCGTGCTTATGTGCTTATTACATAAGGACAAACGTTGTCGCATCCATTAAATAATTACATTTGTTATAACTAATGGAGTTAGGTGCGCGTTAAGGCTCAGTTACCTACATTTTATAGAGCATTTCTTAGTTGAGACATATAAATGATATTGTATGAAATATTTAATGTATTCCCTTAATGCTAACAAATGCGCAGGTTTGCCAAGGATTTTGGCCAGTTAATCCGCTTTGTATAAGTTCAACGCAGCCATTTTTTGTTTTGATGCTTTCCGCTTTCCTTTAAGTACACTTTATAAAGTTTAAACGCGGTGGGGTGGGGGATGTGGCGCTTTGTTTTGTGGACATATCAATATTTAATAAGAATTAAAGCACAAATTTAACATTTGTCGTTTTAAGGCATTAAAGCGGAAAAATAATTAAATTTCAAGCGTGGATTGTTAAGTAAATTAATTTGATTAGGAAAGGAATTCCATTATGTTTTTCAACCGAAATTCCCAACATAGAAAAATGAAAGCTATGCTTTAATCTTTTGTTGTTAAATTAAAATAAAATTTTCAATTCTTAAATTAATTAAAATTAAATGTAATGTTTTTAGAAAGCCTAAAGTGCGTTATTTTTATTGAATCGTATATTATTGATAAAATATTTCATAAATGTATTTTTCTTCTTTCTCTTTCTAGGTAATTAAAGTTTACACATATCGTTCGTCTATCGGTCCGTCCGGAACGCTCATTCATCGAATTCCAGAAAAGCTTGAACCAGGAGGTATATTTTATGCTTTAGTCCTCATGTCACCTAAGTTCTCTTTTTTTCAAATTGTAATCTTGTTGAAAGACGTTCATGTTTACTTCAAAGTAGGTTAATAATTGGGCAAGTTTTCGTTGAATCGGAAAATAAATGTTGTTAGTTCCTTTATCTCCTTGAGGAGCACTAAGCCTCAGTGGCGCATTTCTGTCTCGTACAGTTGTTTCCGATTACTTTTAATTCGTTCCACAATTTCCCTAATGCACAAGTCTCGTCATTCGTTTCCATGAAGTGCTCTGACGTTTTCTTTTTCGTCTACCTTGTGGATTCCAATTTATTGCTTGAGGGCTTCGTTTGGGTCCTTACGAAGCCTATGGCCAATCCATCGCCATTTCCGTCATTTTAGAAAGTTGGCCCGATGTTTCATTTCCAGTACAGGTCTTCGTGAAATATAACATTTGTCGAGCAAATTCTCAAAATTCATTTTAGGCATCTGTTTACGAAGCTTTTCTCTATTATTGTTTCGGTTCTGAGCCATGTTTGACATCCATATAGTAGCACTGGGATGACACGACTTGCACTTGTTATAAGTGTTGAAACATGCCATCTTATGTTTTTTTACGTAAGGATCATTGAGTTCTTTATGAAAATTGAGAATGTACCAACCTTCTGGACTTAAGATTAAAATAATTAAGCAAACCAGCCCAAACTGAATTCCCCTATTTTTTACTGAGAAGCTGAACAACCAATAAACAGGCAATTAATCAAGATATAACACTGTCAAGAGCTTCAAGTTATCACGGTTCTTAGCCATTGACTATCAGGCTCTCGGCTGAGTTTGCGTGCCAACTCCATATGCCCAATACTGAACGCTGTGTTTTCTTATAGATAATATTATTTTACTTAAGTAACCCTATTCCGTGTTTGAGCCAAGTAAGACTTCCATTACGACGCCAAGAATATTCACGACTGTAATTCTAAACAACGGCTTTAACTGATTGGGCCCGTCTATTGGACCCTCTAGGCTATTGGCCAAATTGCCACACATGGTTGCTTCGTAGCTGTTCAGCCGTGCGCAAAATTTTTCTTTATTTATTTTGGGTTTGGTTTCAAGCATCATTATTGGTGGCCAGTGGCTGCACTCGAATCCGAGCAAACTAAAGACAAAGGCGCTTAAAAGCCATTCAACAACTTCAGGCTAAGACAAAACACAAAAAAATAAAAAATATCTTGACTATTGGCTCGGCTCTTTTCGTTTTTCTTGTGAAAACTTTTCAATTTCTGTTTAATTTTTTAACAAGCCAAAGTTTTATTTTCTCGAACCAACAAAGTTGAGCAAGTTGGGTCGGACCTCTACAACTGCAGCGTATGCAAAAATTACAAGGGGGAATGGTAACGTAACAACAACAAGAGCAACAGGAGTAACAACAACAAGGAGTCGAGTGCCGAGTGCGGTCTCCATTGGGCAACGTTTGGTTTGATTTATGTGCCGGGCAACACCTTTCAACAGTCCCCTAAGATCATTTTACGTATAGCATGGAGCATAAATAATGTGAGAGGCATTTCTTACACGTAAATGGAATTCGCTCCGAATTCGTTTAGGCCAGACTCTGCCACTGACAGCCAGCCCAGAGACTGGGGTGGGCAAATGCGCTCTAGTCGGGAAGTGGCGAAGTGGTCAACAGCCAGCCATTGCTATTACCATTGTTTGCCTCATTATTATCATGACGATTTTATGTTGTTTTTGGAGTTGTTCCTTTTTTTTGTGAACTGTGACTGTGTGTTTAGGAAGGGTCTCGAAAATCAGCTGGTAGGCGTGCCTTTACATATGCTAACAGGAAGAACATGCCACCATCAGTTGAACTACAGTTGGTTGCAAGTTACCAGTTGCTGCTTACTGCTTGCCGCTTGTCCCTGCAGCTAATGAAGTTGTATACCAAGTTGGTAGCCAGGCAGCTGCTGTCCAGCGTTTCGATCTGGCTAAAAAAAATCACTGATATGCCTGAACATGCCGCAAATTGCTGTAGCATGGTGGCACGCCTTCCTGCCACGCTTCCTCGCTCAAGTTATTTTTTATTATTGTAATACTTTCCTTAAGCAGCTGCAACAAAAACAGCTACAGACAGTACCTTGCAACACGTTACTCCAAACGGCGCAGCGCAGCAGCAGCAGCATCAGCAGCAATGTGCAACATGTTGTCCGAGTGAAAGGCGCTCTACACGGCTGCTACTTTCGCATACATATACATAATTTAATGTTTTCAATTTCATTTTTTTTTGTTTTACCCCGACAGTGTGTTTCCTTCTTAGTTTTCCATTTTGTTTTTGTTGTTTTTGTTTTTAATGCCAAGCACTTTGCGCTCATTTAGCGCCTTAAGCAGCATTTAACCTTTCCAGCTGGCATCGCATCAGCGCCAACTGCAACAGCTACGGCCACACTGGCCAACAAGACTATGCCGCCTCTGCACAGTGGTCGAAATGTTTGATCTATCGGGATTTAATCATTCAATTTTATTAGTAGTGATATTTTTGACTAAGTTTAACAGTATAGATTAAAAAGTTTCATTAAGAATTATTTGAGCTACTCTTATTTGTTAGAGAAGAGTCTTTTTAAATTACTTTTTAATACAATACGATAATATCACCATGCCGCAAAGAAATATTTCAAAATATTTAAGTTCCCAATTACTAAGATGAAGAAAAAAAGTAAGAATCTTTCGTAGCCACAAATACCATGAAATGAAGAGCTAAATACAAAAAGCACTGGCTTAAAAGATTGGAAAATGTATTGTTTCAACTATCCAGAATCTCTGTATTAGATGAATTCTTAAAAATATAAAATGCATAGATATAGCTAAATATTTGGATTTCTTGCGGAAGTATTCAATAGTTGTTATGCAAGGTCTTTATAGTTATTAATTAATTCTTGATTAATTCGACTTTTTCGACCACTGTGCACCGCTGCTGCCGTCGGCTCTGCTGCTACTGCCCTGGCTGCTGTTGTTGTTGTTGACGTTGGAGTTGCAACGACGCTAATAAATTCATGTACACACTAATTTATTCATCCAGCAGCGGAGCTTGGCCTCCATCTCTAGATAGTTTGCACTGCGGTTGCAAGGCAAAGCGAAGTGGCTGCCGCTTCACTTGCGTTATTATTATTATTTTTTTCACTATAGGGAACACACCGACGAAAATACACACAGACACACACACGGACAGCTGTCTGGATGTGTGCGGGATATAACTAGACTTTTGTACCCTAAACCTCCAAATTGACTCAGAAGTTGTGGCCAACTTTATGCTAATGAATATAACATTGAAAAAATTAATAACACGCCCCTAGATTGTAGATATTCCATATTTAATTGCCATTTAATGGTAAAGCAGATCTTGATCTGGCAACTCTTTTGTTTTGAATTTCTAAGCAATAACTTTTATGCTGGGTCCACACTGCGGCACACTGATTTTAATGGAGTTTTTAGCAAATGTTAACCAACAACCTGTGATAAATCCTTAGTTTAATTTAAAGTAGTCAATAACACCAGCCATAGGTTTCTATAAATGGAGAAAAAACCTTTAAAGAATCTAATTTAACCTCAACTTTTCACGACATTGTTCATAATTTCTATTGCGGAACAGTCAGTGTGAACTTAGCATAACTCTTAGCTGTGGCAAAGCATCTCTTCTTCCCTCCTTACCTTGTTATGCTATTGTCTTGAAAAACTCTAGATTGGAATTATTTGTGTTTTTCTTTTTACTCCGTTTTACGCTCAACAATTTTTGCATAAATAATTTACGTGCACTAATGGCAAATGTTCGTCAGCAGTCTTCCATCTTCTATCTGCCACATTCCCCAAGCAAAGGGACCGACCGCTCTTGGGCTGCTTGCAACTGCCACTATTGCCAACTGTGACACTTGACGAAAAGACGCGAGCAGACACAGCTTCTTTGCGTGAAAGTTTCTTAGTGTCAGCTTCCCTGGTTAGGACCACATAGTGTGAGTGACAATAACAAAATAAACTATGGCCACCCAGTTGGAGCCACGGCGCAGCCCGACAACAATATCTTTTGGGGGGAATAGGAGCTGCAAAAAGTCATTTGGCGCCAGTATTCTGACAGCGAAGTTTCATTACTCATATTTTGGCTTGTGAGTATCTTGGCCAAGTCATATGTGTCACCTTTTATGTTGTAGATACGCTATGAGAGTGGAGCGTGGAATAGAGCTGCACCTACTATGCGATTTATTATTATATGGTGCTTATCATAAATCTAACACGATATGGATGGCATGCGCAAATTATACCTGTAAGAGACCACTTTGTTTTTAATGCATAGATTAAAAAAGATTTTTTTTTTATAATTATCAATAGAGTGAGCCTTTTAACGTTGTTCTCCTTTAAAAATATGGTTTACAATAGAGGGAGCTTTTTAATAACAAAATAAAATGTTTTTATTATTCCAAAAAATTAAATTATAAAAATACTTCTTTTGAGATATTTTATATATGTATGTGTTTTCATAACTTTAGATGTGAAAAGGTATTGGTCAAAGTACTTATTTTTAAAAAATATAACCCATAGCATTATCTCTTACTCGTAAATTCTACTTTTCATTTTAAAAATTGGGGGGCTCCACGCCCTGCTCGATTTGCTCTATAGCCGCTGATTCTACTAATTTGTTTTTTCCCCAATTTTCTATTTTTATCGTATTCATCCACAACCGTTCATTTAGTGAATTTATATTTAAACCGAAATCGAAAAATTGGGTAATAAAGTTTGGCTCATGAAATTTACAAGAAGTTCCTGAAGTTGATAGTCATCGGGTTCACAGCTTAAAACTTGTCATTCTTTTACTTATAAAATACAAAGATCTATCGAAAGGTTGCAACAACTTTAAGATAAAGTTTAATTAAATGTTGCTTTAAGTGTGAGCTAAGATGATGGCCTTAGTCTAAGACTTACTTGCTTGTCTGGGTTTATTTTCTAGTTGAACTACTTCAGACATTTATGCAAGTAATGGTCTTTGTTTTTTCAATTTTTCGACTTTTTTTGACACTTTTGAAGTGTATTTAAAGTTGTTCAATGTCTACTAATGTAATTTGCAGCACACGTTAGTTGCAAGTGTTGGCCATCAACTTGAAGATGATGGCACGTTCTGGCGGGGTGGCAGTTCTTGCAACTGGAGACAACTATGCATGTATGTATATATGTATGTATGTAAGTATATGTATATGTATAAGTGTGCATACAAGTACATGCATTTAACATAAGTGCAACACACAAACACAAGGAACGCCTGTCATATGTGCTGCTGGTAGATTTGTCTCACTGTGCACTGAAGTCGCTCATACGCTCCGTTGCACGTTGCAAACTGTTGGATGTTGGCTGTTGGTGCCGCAGTGTCCCCAAATGATGCTGCTGCTGCTGCCGCTGCTGCCACTGCTGTTGCTTCTACTACAACTGCTGCTGTTAATGTGACACTTGTGCTGCGCACAGGATATGTCTACAAATGTGCATAGCGTACTCACAGCTACACAGTTACACAGATACTCGGATACTCAAATACATAGATACTCAGCACACACACACACGCATACACAGTAACTAACTGTTTTTGTTTTTCATTGTTTGCTTGTTTGTTGTCAGTACAAACAATCACCGCTGGGAGTTGACGTTTTAATGCTCATTGGCAGCACTGCAGCCGGAGCCCGGCTCCATCTTCTCCATCTTCTCCAATGCCAAAATGCTAGCAAACTTGGGGCACATTTTTCTGCTGGTTGCACACACCGCTTCTCTACTCCCCTCTCATCTCGTCTCGTCTAGTTTGTCAGCTGGTCGGCCTGTTTATCCGTTTGAGCCCTTTACAGTTACACTCACTCACACTCAGTCACACTCACATATATATTTTGCAGCAAAATATTTGCATAAAATTAAGTCGGTTGTTTGCGTCACACATACGATGTTTCTGGGATTTTGTTTGGCTTGTACTTTTATATTTTATACCCTATAGTCATGGGGTCATGGATTTTACAGATTGGTGAAATTTTTATAACGGGCAGTAAAAGAAGTGGCGGGCCATAAAATCTTTACATCAAAATGCTTTCCATCACATAGGCTATCGATTGAGCAAAGCCCACTCAATCTCAAGCTAGAGCTCTGCCAGCTTAAGAGATGGGAAATACTAAAGTAGCAGCATTAATATCGAAAATAAGGAATTTATTTCTTACTTCGAATTTGATATCTACGCTTCAGGAACTCCTTACCTCTATAAAGAATTTTCCTTAATTACACCATCAACCATCCTCATCATCGTGTGGCCATCGTGTGGCTCGGGGTCGAAATACCAAGGGAGGATAGGTTCTCCACCACTTGATCATTCCATCGGAGTCTTGGTCGTCCCCTTCGTCTTCCTTCGTCGGCTTTCGCTTCGAATACCTTTTTCGCTGGAGCATCGTTATCCATACGTACGACATGCCCGAGCCAGCGCAGACGTCGTATTGTGATGCGCTGGACAACATCTACCTCGTCGTAGAGCTCGTACAGCTCGTGGTGCATCCGAAAACGAACGGGACCGAAGATTTGACGAAGAATGTTTCTATCAAACACCCCAAGAGCAGATGCATCTGTCTGTGACACAACCCATGCTTCCATCCTCAAAATATTAATTCTAAATTGACTGCAGGGTATCTAGAATCGCACAGCGTCCCAACTGATTCGCATTATTTATTTTTTTGTAGTCTTACTTGGTCGAGCGTATGAATTAGCATAGATTTTGTTAGCTATTCAATTCTGGGCATGTTTGAAGTTGTCTTATTTTCCAACTTGCCCCGCTGATAAAAGTGCATTTTTAAGCTTGACTGTCTGACTGTCGCAACTTTGACTAACTTTATTTGTGTGCTTTTTATTTTGGCTTTCTTGAAATTGATAAGGCAAAAGTTTTCATACATTCTTCGATAAAAGATTGCATGCAGCCGCCAGTCAATACACATGTATTTGGTAACAGTGAAAATTTTTTGCGCGTATACATAATAGATCAAGCATACGCACTGTGTATCTTCTAAAATCAAATATTTTCATATAAAAGTCAACAAAAAGCTGTATCCAAAATCCTTTATGCATATATATATATTTGAGTGTACAGTACAGGGTCTTTTATTAAGCGTGTCTCAACTTAAAATTGCCATCACCAAGAGCTGAAATTTTTAGTGGATATTGTATTATCTGAAATTGAAATTTTATGTTACATGTCAGTTGAAAGCTGATAGACAGTCTCTCCGGATGGTGGAGAGTGAAGACGCTTGGCATATTCGATTAGTTTTCTCGTCAAAAAAATTTTTCAATTGATAAAGCTCGTATGTAGCCATTGACAGACCCTATATACTGGAGTGTTTCGAATTGATTACTTGTATTTGCAAGTGCATGATATTTTGTCTACCTGCAATATAAACAAAATGGCTCCCACTTTGTAAACATGGTATATATGTATGTATGTATGAATGTATGTATAAGAGCGCTTATGTATACTGTTTGCATAAACAAGTATATATAAATACTTGCTGCTCTTTGAAATGCCGCACAGGAGCTTTATGCAAACAGTGCGTTTAATATTTCAATGAATGCCATCAAAAGTGATGATGAGCCAGCCTACTACTATTAAATGGAACTCAATTCCCAGAAAACGACTATTAATTAAAGTGCTTAGCCGTAGGCTACATCGAAAAAAAAAAGTAAAACGCCAGTAAACATGGCTTCAAGTTTTGTTTAGGGGAGGATATATGTGTACAAACAGCTTAGATGATAGGCAAAAGCTAAGCTGTCCGCCTGAGGTTTGCCAAGTCATCCTAAGCTATTTGACATACTACTTGTGGCTATACACATTTTGATATGTTCCAAGTAGCATAGGGAAATGAAATGTGGAAAGCTAAATGTCATAGACCAAATGAGTCTAAACAGAGCTAATTTTAGCCAAGTCAATGGCATGGCAGCAGCACTTAATAATGCTGTGTAACTGTTTAAGCGATACCAGATGGTTTTTGACACCAGCCCCCTTCGCTACCCGCCCCACAAATGCTGTCACTGGTAAATGGTAACGGGTGTGCCGCTCTATCTCTCGTCTGGCCATGTGCTTCGTTCGTTCGGTACGAGTATCTCTCATACAAAAGCCTCCGTTAACCAGATTCAAGTTTAGTTACAATACATTTAAGCGGCTTTTGCTTTGACAAGCGACAGCGCGCATGCTTAACCACAACAAAACACCAACAACAACAGCCACAACAACAACAGCAACAAAAACAATACATTAACCACATCCCATCAAGAGCTGCATGGAGAACCACCCGCAAGCGGCTGACAACACTGGCTGAAACAGAAAAAAAAAACAAAAACAAAATCCCAGAAAAAAAAGAAACAAGAAAAGAAGGTGACAACCTGAACAATTTTAAATGCCGCCAAGGGGCAAGAGGCCCGGGGCTAAGCAAAGCCAATAACAAGCAAATTGACATGATTAACGCGGCGGGTGCTGCGTGCGCCAACACGAGGCATGCAACAACGTGTCGTGGGGCATTCTCGAATATCGTACTACGTACTACTACTAAAGCAGTTGTAACACTAGACAACAAGGTATTCACGCCGCGAGCACCCAAAGTCTAGAGGTGCCTTTGGCATTGCTTTGATATACTATAGTAACATAAAATACTCTTCATAGATGATATTACAAAAAATATGTTGTCACTTAATCAATACAATCTTTAGGGGTCATGTTTTGGTTTTTTTGCTCTGAGAACTTTACGCTTCTTATTGTACACTGTATACAAGGTTTGTGAAATGTATACGAGGGTGGTCCTATAAGTACTTAGTCTACTAAAGAAAACCGAAATTTAGCTACGAGGCCGTTGCGGTCGAAAATTTAGACAGTAGGCATGGTAATACTAAACGACTAAGAATATTTATGTAACCATGTCCGTCTGTGTCTCCGTTCAGCCGTCCGTTAAAAGTGGTGTGTGGAAAACCTTACTGCAACCTTAGGATGTCTTGACCTTTTGTCCTTCTCAGCCAGTCCAATTCCAGAAATAAATTTAACTGTCTGGGATGGTTCTACCTAGTCTGATAATACTTAGGTCTTAATATAAAGGGTTTTCCAACAAGAGGTGTTATTTTGAATCACCTGTATTTCCGTAGCTGTCACTTTTGAAGCTTTTATTCTTTGACACTAAACCATTGCTCTTTTACGGGAAAATTTTCCGGACCGTGATCTTGTGATTTAACATCTTGCGACTTCTTCCTTTGGGGCCACGTGAAAGATAAGGTCTACGCCAACAGCCCAGCGTCGATTCAAGACCTCAAAAATAGAATTTTTTGCGATTTGGATATGGAAAATTTCATGAAAAGGATATGGTCCTGTAAGCGTGGTTGCAGTAGCCAATTGGCTGATGTTGTTTTTCATTATTAACGGCATACCTTCCTCTTTATTATGAAATAAACATCCGATCATTTATCTCAAAAAATTACAATTTCTTTGAATACCAAAATAACACCTCTTATTGGAGAACTCTTTACTTTATCAGCAATTGAAGCCTTAAAATCGATGAAACTGTAGAAATATTTGAAAATTGAATTTATAATCAAATATAATTCCGTCTATGTTTTGTGAACGATAAATAGTAAAATCTTTCGTACAATTTCTGAAGTTTTATTTAATTATTCGTTTTTGAAGAGTCTTGAAGGTACGAGAATATAAGTAAACAAATTGTTCAAATAAGAATCGTACATTAACACTTGGTAAATGAATATCAGAAGGAGCAGACAAATAATTTGTGTCTGAATAAAGTAAAATCTATCCAATTTCTTTTTAAGCGGTTTTAAAAATGGATTGAACTATAATACTTTGGCTAGCCACTAATTTTAGCAGTGATAATATGTATTTGTTTATTTTCCATATAAAAACTCAACTTCAATGCGTTTACTACTATTTTATGTTTATTATTTTTTTTATTTAAGTATAAATATTTTGAGAATATGCAAATTTGACAGTTCACGCGAGATTCGCAATGTGAGTCCAAAGTATGAAATTGCGTTGCCACTTTATTATAAAAAGACTTACAAGCAAATATAGTAAACAAATCATTGAACTTTATTTAAAAATTTGAGTTCTTTGAATAAATATAAACATCCGCTGTCATTGTTTTTTTTTTTTGCCATTGTAAGACATAAACGCGAAAAAAATCACCCTATAAGGTTATTGCAAACAATCTGTCTTTTATTGTCCCAAAGTTTTTAAAGGGCAGTTTATACCGGACAATGAGTATGCGGTGCTTATGTTCATGTTCATCCCCTCGTAAGTTTTATGGAGTTCATCGTAATTTGACAAATCAAGTAACTTTGATAGCGCATTGCTCTGGCGCAGCTCTTAAAGGCTAAGTGACGTCACATTACTCTGCACATGGCGACCTTAAGTGGACAGTATGTTATGAATCCAAAAAACTAAGATTAAATTAATATATCGTGTAATAAATATATATTTATTTTCATTATACCAAAACCTTTTTATTTTCCAAAAAACGTGTTTTTTAATAATCGTTAAATAATGATAACTTTATACAGAAAAATATGAGATGGGAAGGTTTTCGTGTCTATTAATTTTAAGAGCGTGATTCTACAGGCTAATAAGCTTACAAAATTATTTCAAATTATTTTGTTACTTATGTAAGTAAATTACAAATTTTCCTACCTTCCTAAGATCACTCCGTTTGTCATAATTTGTAATAACAAGTTGACAAATAATAAATACAATTGCAGTAGATCATTTTTATTTGTTACTCAACTGTACTCCATTAATTCGGTTCGACTGCATCCATCTGAATTTTGTAGGACAGTGTATTATGTTCATTTTTTTCTATCTGTATCTGTGTCTGGTCGGTCGGTTGCTGTTAGTCTTGGTTATGAGCCTCCTCATCATAATATTTGTCGGTGCGAAGCTATTATTTTGACATTTCTTTGGGTCTTTTGTGTTGTTGTCATATTTGTTATTATATTCAACAGCACAAAACGCTTTTGAATTCCAATTTACATAATTTTATTTCGTTTTTCCACCGCACAATTCCACACAATTCATGCAGTGTCGGCTTTTCCGGCTATGCCCCTGATTCGGGGATGGGGTTCTTCACTGCTGTTATTGCTGTTGCTGTTGTTGTTGTTGTTGTTGTTTTTCCTGTAGTTGCAGCATATTTTCGAGTGGTAAGCTCCGTTGACAGCTGGCAGACGGCAAGGTGTCAACTTCTGTCAATTGCGTGGAAGTTCTATAAAATTTATTGCGTAGTCGCACTTTGCATGTCCAAAGCATATTTTATTACGTATTACATTTAGTTGGTTGTGACAAACTTTCCTGAAACTGAAATCCCACAATTTAAAAGTTTAACTTTATTTGTCGGGCTCGCAATAAGAATGCAACTTGTGCGTAGTTGTTGACGTTAAAACTTTACGCTACTCTTTATTAACATATTAAGTAAGTACATTTAGCGAACATTTTTCGAGCACTGGATACCATACTTTGTTTTCAGCATAATTATGCAACAAATAATTGCTGTCCAGGGGCGCTTCATTAGAGAGCGTACATTGTATGCCAGAAACCCCTGTCATTTATTTTCTAGTGCCGCCACTGTCTGTACTTCATATCAATATCACAATTTATTGTAAAACTCTCATGTTAAATAATGCATTTATGTATGCATTACTATATAATAATTGCAAGTCAGCTGTTGCACTGAACCACTGAAGCTGTCCATTCCGCATAGACGCCAATGACAGCTCATCAGGCACAATTATCTGCGTGAGTGCCGTCTGTCCCAAGGTCCAGTAGTCACCCAGTCGGCCCGAGCATAACTCAAGTGAATACGACAGTTGAGCGTTTTTATTAGCACGCAGAGATTTCATTAAAATGTATGAATGAGCTGAGCTGGTTCCCCATGCCCACGTCTTGGCTGCTGGCAGCATCCCTACTTATACGAGTAGTACGAGTACCTACTACACATATACTATAGCTATAAGAACGTGCTAGAGATCTACTTTACTATACACATACATATTATATGGCTATGTGTCTGCCTAATGGGCTGCTTATTAGGAGACACAGTCGTTTTTTTTTTGAGTCGGCATACAAGATTTCAGCATCTTTCATTTAGAGCTCACTCGCGTGAGTTCACATCAGTTACAATTATGGGGTCTTTCATTTGAATGCTGTGAATTGTGGTTGCTCTTGTTTTTGTTGTGGTTGTTTTCGGTGTAGTTTGAATCTTGGGTCCATTGTGGAGCGAGCTGCTCTTGAACCGACCGCAACTGTCCGCGATTGCCGGACTGTCTGTCCAGTTGAGGAACTCATGATGACGTGTGTCGTGTTGACGACGACCATTTGGAGTATTCCGTCAATTCGGTTTTTAATGTGTCAAGTCCCACGCTTTCACTTTTAGACCAAACTGCAGTGGAAATCTAAGTTATGTGAATTTTTACACTAAAGTATATTTAATTCAATTAAGTCTTGCCAAGGTGCAAACATTCGTATTGATAAGCACTCTAAGCCTTGTAATCTTAATATAAATAGTATTGGATGTAAAGAGTATACTTACAATTAATTTTATAGCGTATATACTAATATTGTTATGTTAAAAAAAAAACAACAACAACATGCAAAAGATTAAAGAACTCCTGCTGTTTATACAAGACGAGTTTTTCAATCGTTTGTAGTTATTAGTGTCCATAAAATCGTAGTAATCTCTTGGTTAGTTAATAGGAAACATTAAAAAGTTATTACCAAGTTTTTGCCATGTTGTTTATAGGAATATTATCTCTGCTCAAGGTTTTTGACAGTGGTTTTTTTCAAATATCGCTTCATTTACGAGCTGCGACCATATTTCATTCAGCTTCATTAATAGACAAGCTAAGCCATTAAATTTGGTATAAAGTCTAATGTGAGCCTAACAATCAGTGCCATGTTGACTTAAAAAAACAATAATAATCATAACGCGTTGTGAGCTCTAATTACATTAGAAATTATTAGAAACGTAGGGAACTGATTTTGGCCGCGCTTCCACAGAGCGCTGACATGACCTGAACTTATCAGCGTGATCAGTCGCATATTTTTTTGTATCCTAATTTCAGCATCAGCTTATGCCCGCTATATTAGCACTGTTATAGATCTCAGTGTCCTTGACACTTTGAGCTGATATTTTCATTTCATGTAAGCTTAATTCTCTGTGGAAAAAAATGTAGATTTCCATCATATAAGTTAAAAGTATGTATCCTATTAAATATGACAAAAATGCATTATAATCTTTGCCATCTTTTGACGAAAAAAAAAATTGTATTTAAATTTTATTTAAAAAACATTAAAAATTCGTTACTATATTTATTTAACATTGTTCTGCCAAATCAATTGGATTCATATTTACAACAAATAAAGAATATATTGCTGTAAAAAATTGTGATTGACATATTTAAGGAACATACTTAAAAAAAGTTCATATTTTTTCAGGAACATGGGTTCTTTAAAAAATAACCTAATATTATTTTTAAAGAGCCCTGTGGCCACCCTATAATAAAAAATGGTTCAAAAATATTCTGTAGCTTATTCACAATAAAATTAAAATGAATAACGCGTTTTTTAAATTAAGCCGTAAGCCACAAATTTTAAAACTGACATTAATAAAAAAAATTATTTTGGCATATTCATTGAACTGTAATACCTTATTCAGCTAGACCCAGTGGCGGATTTAAGTATTTGCCGCCCCTAGGCAATCCATAATTTGCCGTCCTTTTTTCACAAAAAATCAAAAAAAGAAAACAAATATTAAATGCGATTGTGATTGTCATCATTGCTTTATTACAATATAGTTCGTTATTAATGAAATACATAACGGAATTAATCAATTCGACATCGGCATGGATAAGGATTCACGGATGATATCTTCACAACCGATAAATAGTAACAAATCTAACTCTATCGTTAACAACGCAAGTGCATTCAGTTTGTTTTCTCCCAATGAAGATCTGAGATAGTTTTTCACGCGTTTTAAAATAGAAAACGATCTTTCTGCGCTACAATTCAAAAAAGGAATTGAAACAAACATCCGTTGTTTGTTTTTTTTTTTTAATTCAGGTGACTCAAATTTTGCCGCCCCTTAATTCTGGCGCCCTAGTATTCAGCCTATGTTGCCTGTACGATAAATCCGCCACTGGCTAGACCCTTTCAGCCAATAAGGGCAATACAATTCACATAATAAAAAGCTATATTATGACCTTTCCAACAAGGAAATAGCTGTGAACATTGTAGGAATATAGTTTATTTGATACCCAATCTTATTTTTGGCATATTTTGGGATAATTTTTTTATTTTTAGTTTCAAGTAGTTACATATTGATGTAATACGTGTTTTTTTTTTTGTGGTATAAGCAAGTAGAGGAAAATTTAACTCTTTAACAGAAATAGTTTAATTCAAGTGAGTACGACTTCCATTAACATTTGATATATTAGGTATTCGAAAAAGTTCGTATACAAATATTATATGACCTGGTAGCATACCATTCACCTATCTGGCCACCACACAACAGAAAATTGGCCTATCGGACTCTTTAGAGTGCAGACTCTGTCTAGAAGATGACGAATCCACCAGACATATTCTCTGTGACTGCCCAGCGCTGGTATGGGACAGAGCCTGTCACATGGGAAAGGAACGGATTAGTCCCTTCCATCTTGGGTCAATACCAACAAAATACCTTTTCAAGCGGAAAGGGTATTGTACAAAAGACCTTTTGGCGCAGTCCTCTTTGTGAGGAACCCTTTTTCGAAAAAAAATTAATAAAAAGAAAACACTTTTTCTTATTTTTGAAACAAACTTTATCAAACGAATTATGTGCTGTTTTGATCGATAACCTTTTGCCACTTTGGGCTAAAACCATCATTCTATATGTACAGAACTTTTGACTTTATAAGCGAAAAACTGATCCAATGGTGTTTTGCAAACTTCCACGGAGAACATTTACACCATTAAGAGATTTGTGCAGAAATCGAAAGAAATGCTAATCTGAAGATACAAGATCCGGACTATATGGTGGATGGTTCAAAACTTCCCAGCCAAGCTCTCTCTGTTTAATTGAATTTCTTACTCAAATCTCTGTAATTGTTGACAGTAGAGAACAGAATAAATCGTTCGACCAGATTGTAGAAGATCATAATGAACAATTCCTTTAAATTTAAGATACACAGCATTACATAGTTATCAGATCGAAAGCGAGCAAACCACTTAGGTGCTGTCTTTCTGGTTACAGCATCGTTTACGTAAGCTTCACAATTCTTTTCAGCAACCTGCGACGCATTTTTACCTTTTTATAATAGAAAAGAAAAATATGTTTAAAATGTTTCAAAATTTGTAATTTTTGAATGTATATTACGTTTAACAGAGCAATTCGATTTGAATAATGTCTTCTAACAAAACAAAGCCTTAAATGTTACCCCTCAAACAAGCTATAGCTTGGCTACTTCCAATTTAGATTACCAGAGATATTACATTTAAGAGCTATCTAGCGACAATTTGTAACCGAACTTTTCCGAATACTTTATATATAAGGTCTATGTTTTTAGATCTAGGTCTATGAGCTAGGTATTATGATCATGTATTCTTATATACTATATATTGTGCTACTTCTACTTTATTCTTTTGAATCGTACAAATGTATATTTATATATCATTGTGCACTGTCATCTTGGAGCATCTCCTCCAGGATGGTTAAAGAATGCCATAACTACCTTCAAACCCTGTCCGCCCGGAACAAAGTCGTACTATGTTGGATGGTAACACGATCGCTGACGATCTAGTACGTATTGGTTGGTACACGATCAAAACCATGATAAACAAATGGGCTGCAGGAGAACATAGGAGATACTGGCTCTCCCTTCCGGGGCTTCATCAAGCAAAAGTGCTTGTCAAACCTCTGAATGCGATCAAGACAAAAGGTCTTGGCAGAGCGGACTTAAAGCTCCTGGTAGCTTACCTATCTGGCCACAAAAAATTGGCCTATGGGACTCTTTAGAGTCCAGGCTCTGTCTAGAAGATGATGAAACCACCACACATATTCCCTGTGATTGCCCAGCGTTGGTATGGGACAGAGGCTATCACATGGGAAAGGAACAGATTAGTCTCTTCCATCTTAGGTCAATACCAACAAGAGACTTATTGCTATTCATGAGGAAAGCGAAAGTCTTTTGCTTTAACCTTAGGATATGGTACAAAAGACCTTTTGGTCGCAGTGCCCAATTCTCTGTTATGTACCCTTTTACGGAAAAAAAAAATAAAAATATCATTGTAGAAAGTTACGTTTTAAATCTTTTCAGGCGATAAAATATTTAATATTGTTCACCGTATACATATAAGTTCAATTTAATCGATACAGATTTGATATAAGTGACATATACAGCTCACATGCCAAATAAATTTCTGAGCTTTAAGGATACATTTATCTTCTAAATTCGTTACATGTTACGGTCTTTATTGAAAAGTGACAACCTTGTCAATTTTCTAGAAAATATTTTTGTGCTACTTTAACTCCACTTAGGTTCAGCTGAAATTTCATTTCAGTGCATGCTACATGAGACACAAATGGAATCTAGACTAAAGGACTTTCAACATAGTCTGCTCTGCGCTCCTATGTGCTTCCTTTAAACTCGTTTATGTGTAGCTAAAATGCATTCAATTTCTATGTACTCGTATGTAAAGGAAAATGGCATATTTGATAAAATACCAGCAGCGTAGTATGCAAAAAAAAAAAAAAAACAGGTGGCATGCATAAGAAAACTAGCTGCATGCACCACAAATGCGCAGATCTCCACATCAAATATACAAAGATACAAAGTAGTGCATACAAGTGGCACATGTAATAACAGAAAGTGTAGAACAAACTCGAAAGATTTTAGCAAGGTACTTTCCTGAAAGCCATTTGAGCCATTTCTACCCACCCACATATGCGTTATAAAGAAGGCTTTTGTTTTGCTATTCCGAAAGAAGTTAAGCCTCCTTCGAATAAGTTTAATTGGCGTTATAGAGTACGTGGGACGATTTGGAAACAAAAGACTGGCTTTATTTGCTTGCAACAAGTCAGTTTTGTGCGTCAACAAAAGAGCCACTAGTATGGTCCATAAAGGAGCTGATGTAGTTTGGTAAGTCATTCACACGGTCGATTGGTTCCATTGGCAGGCGCGTCATTGTTCGATAAAACGTTGGATATCGTCGCTGTCGTGCTCGCTGGCGTCGGCGTCATCCGTCAGTGGCATTACTCAAGCGGGTTCCGTGCGCTCGAATTGATTTGCTTTTGTTGAGGTCCTTGCTTTAATTGGAAATATCAATCACAGGCGAGATTAAGTGACATTAGCGCATGAGCAAGCGTGATTTTGCAGTTTACCCTCGTATTCCCCTACCCCTACCCCATACGCCATTCTTTTTATATATAGTACAATATATAGTCCATATTGTATCTGTGTGCCACGCCATGTTGCTGCCTCATTCAATTTGCAGCGATTTCGTTAACTTACTTTTCGTGCGCAGTGCCATTTTTTTTTTGCCTTCTGCACGTCTTCGAATTTTTTGGTTCGTGGGCCATTTATTGGCCGACTGCTCCATTATGGCCATTGTGGTCGGTTAAGAGGTCGCGCTGACATGACTGCAGTCTGCTCTTGGCGCAATAATCGCATGCTTGGTTTCACTTAGCAGCCGCTCCTCTGACTTGTTCACTTTGCTGTCTTGATTTCTGTAGGTGACTCCATCGCCATCGCCATCAGAGAAGTCACACGCGTCGCAATTGTCTGCTTTTGTCATTGCTCTTATTGTTGGCCTCATTGAAATGTTAATTAGTCTTATTAGAGCTAGCACGTTTTCTGTGCCTACTCTGGACAGATTCTCATTTGGTTTAAGTGCTGCTCGCACGCTTTTTTTGTTTTTCCCTTTTGTATACCCTTATCGAGGGTGCCTTATGACTGCTTGGGAAATTATTGCAAGCCAAGGGATGGTGAATATAGCTGGTCTAGATAAATTTGGTTGGAAAGATTCAAATTTGTTTTTATTCGTCTTTAACGAAGACTCACACTTTATTTATTTAGAAAGCAAGTGTAAAAATATTATTTACCTCACTATTTGGTTTTAATATTTAGATTAAGACAGAATTTCCATTTAATTCGATCAATGCTTAAATTTTAAACATTTTTAAACAAGCTGTTCATGAGTAAACACTTCCCATTTCCATATTTCTTCGAGGGAACGATAAAATTCTAGAAAATGTTCCTAATCGATTTGGACAGATTTTATGGCCTACATTCCTTAAATGTTTTAAATGCGCGTGTGATAGTAACTATTGAGTTTGGCTATCTTGAGAAGTGGCTACCGATTTTGCGATATTCTTAGTCAAAACATGTGATAAATTAATATTTTCTGTACAACAAAAATAATAATAAATTTCTATAAGCTACTTTGCATTTTTCCTTTCGGAACTTTTTATAAGGTCTTGGGATGTTACGATATCTGATCCATCGATTTGTTTAAAGATAACGATTTAGAAATTGATTCAGTAAGATAATAAGAAAACAATTAAAAAAGAGTATGCAAACTTCGTATATTGTGATTTTAGCCTTCTCCAAGCTGGCTGACATTGATAATGGCCAGAGTCTGGGAATGAGCCGGAACACCAACTGCGTTGTCAAGGTGATGAAGATGTACTGGGTATACAATTTAATGACATGCAATTAGGCTGAATGACCAGTCGGTGACTTTAAAACCGTACAAACAGGCTAAGCAGATTTAAATATAAAGTTGATTTGCTTTTAAAACAAACTTTACATAAACGTTGCTGTGCTCTACTATATGTAAAAGGGCGTGTATATAATATATATAGTATATAATAAAATTTATGAGCAGACAAGCTTAGTACAGGGCTTGTGTATATACGAGGAGAGGAAATCGTAACATCAGCAGAGTAGCAACAGCCTGTTGCGCCTTTGGCTCTTTGAAAATATGTCAAAAGTGAAAACATACTCACAGATACATACACTAACAGATACGCACACTTACACACACACACACACACACTGACAGTAATAATAATAATAATGACATTTCAAGTCAATGGCCGGGCACTTAAGCCATAAAAATGAGTAAGCAATCTTTGAGAAAGCCAGGAGAGACGAGGGCACAAAAATATATAAATACGGTCGCCAGAGCTACACATAAAAAGGGACCTTCAACGCAGCTGATAAGGATTTTAGTTACGTTTATTTACGTGCCACAACAGATCTCATCGGGCAGCAGTCATTTAAAAATAACGACAAAAGCCAAAATGTCAACCGAAACAAAAAAGGAATGAAAACTGGAGGCTCAATTAGGCAGAAGTGACAGGGTCTTTTTTTTTGTTTTTGTTTTGAAGAAGTATTTAAGTATTTGTTTTATGCCTGCTTGGCCTTTGGTTGGCTTCTTAATGATTCATGTAAAAGATATTTACCTTTTAGGGTTTAATTTGGGTTTGCGGTAACTAACGTTTAGGTCGAGAAATCTACAAAGGCATTTTGTTGATCTTTCAATTTATCAGCTAAATACCACAATAATGCATTTTATTGTTGAAAATATTCTCAAAGATTTTCCGCTCAAGTGCCAAATAAAATAAAACGTATAATATTTACCAGCAAATGCAATTTTCAGCCCACTATGCCCCTATACACCATCATATCTGATGTCCAAACCTTGGCAACTTGCAACTTGCAACCACAACAAAAGTGAAAGATATTTCTTAGAGAACGTCCGGAAAAGTGCCGAAGTGCGCAACTACTACACATAGGACGACGTCGTCGTCTACGACGCTGATGACGACACTAGGAAAACTGCAATAAAAAAACTGCACACAAGCACAAAGCTAATAAAGTGAAATATGCTCCCAAAGCAGAGTGAAAAATGCAATAAAAATATGTACACAATAAAAGCAAAACAAAAAATAAAATAGAATAATAAAAGACTCCGTGAGAGTGGTTGTAAAAAAAAAAAAACGTATAGAATAAAATAGAATAGAAAAAAAAGATGCGGATTGGTCGTCGTGGCGACACACTGAAAGATTTTCCATTACATTTGTATGAGCTGCCTTTTCCATTTTCACGCGCACAGCGGAAAATTTTAATTTATGAACCTGCTCATAACTCTTTGACTTTGTGCTAGGCAACAAAAACATCCAACATCCCAGACGAAGCTGACGAACCGACGACCGTCTAACCCCAACGCCGCACACATAGCTCTCCTTCAAGCACTAAAGTGACAATTTAAATTGCCGTGCCTTGGCAACCCTGCCCAACGCCTGCGTCTCTTAACTTTGATGTTAGTTCTTTGGCTGAGAGGAAGCAAAGCACAGTGGTTCCTATCATCGGCGAAATGTAACAAAAAATTTAAATCCAGATTAATCAGCTTAAAGTAACCAACTGCACTGCCTAGACTTATCCAGTCGAAAAATCCACACTTGGCAGTATGGATAACTTTTCCAGAGAGACTGTTTGTCTTACGAGTACCCTTGCTAGTTTTTACATATTAAAAGAGAAGAAACGAAATTAAAAAACTGTAGTCTCAACAATCACTCAGTTTCTATGTATACAATACATGGTTGTGGTGTGGGGGGTGTGACACCCCCCCAAACATCTAACAGTTGGCAAATCTCGGGTATTTCACGCAATATTCAAGAAATAAAAATTCAGAATCGGTTATTTGTCGGTAATTTGTTGAATCGAGTCGGCATTTTGAGGCTCATCACCCCCCACATTCAACGCTCTCGCTTCGCCACTGTATGTATATAATATCATATTATTTGAAGCTATAATATCGCTTATTCATAGCTATAAATATGTCTGAAAAATCTTTAGAACTGTACCTCTGTCTAATCATATATTTTTCATAATAACTCTTTTTTAAACCGTTGCAGAACTTATACAATGATACAACTTTCATTTCCTTGTAACACTTATTAAATTTAATGATTATCCAGGCTCATGTAATCAATCCGTCTTTGAGGTTGTGACCTTCGAGCTTGCTTAAAGCTATGTTTAAGTGTTCGAATTTGTTCACAAAGCATTTTTATATATGTATGTAGCTATTAAAAAAAACAATTAATCAATATTGTGATTAAGGTATGAACAAAATTTTATTTTCTTTAAAATTTCCGATATTACATACAAAATTTATTAGACATACATAGGACATAGCCCTGAGGATAGCCTCTTGTTGTTACTACTGTGGTGGATTGTCCACCAATAGTTGCTGTAGCCTGTCTGGATGATAGCAGTGAAGCTATATCTGATGGTGGTTGTGTCTAGGCCCCTTTTGGCCAGTGATGCGTTGACAGCCTCGTGGGAGGCATTGTCGAAAGCGCCCTGTATATCCAGGAAAGCGCATAGTGCAACCTCCTTCTGAAGTCTACCAGCTTTTCCAACGTTTTCAGCAAAAATGAAGTTAGACTGATAGGTCTGTACAACTTTGGATTTGTGACATCTTTCTTCCTTTTTTGTCAAAGTACTGGATGCATACCATCCAGACCTGGAGATTAATAGGGCTGGAATGTGCCAATTGCCCATTTTCATCTCTCTGATGCTACCGTGGACTTGGCAATGGCCCAGTCAGTGGCACATGGTCTGTTGCTACCTGTCGGCAAATTACTGCCTTTTGTCTGGGGAGTGCTCACAGGGAAGTGTGTAGCCAAGAGGAGTTCTAGTTTCTCCTTATTGCTAATCGTAAAGGACTTATTTGATTTCTGGAGTGCCAGATTCACGTCTGACATTCCCTTTGACATTGCTTTGTAAAGTCTTGCGCCTTCACTAGCATTCTTGAAGATGATTCTTTAATTGCTTCGCTTGGCCTTTCTGATCTCCTTGTTATGCAAGGTCAGACTATCTCGGTAGGCATCCCACTGTCCAATGCACTTCGCGTTATTGAAGAGGTGCCGGGTCTCCTTCCAAAACTTTTCAAGTTTTACATTCCACCATGGGGCATCTTTCTCCTTGTTTGGGCATCTTTGCCTTTAAAGAGGGCAGCTTTTATTGAAGGCGTTCACTACACACGTTCAACTCCTCCATTGCGCATTCCAATCCAGCAGGGCTTCTAGGCTTTTCAGATGCCCTGCTGGACAGGTTCTGCGCTATAGAGAAATTTAAGTTTTTCCAGTCTGTGTTCCTGGGGTTACGTCTGCGTTTGCTACTCTCTAGGTGTAGCCCTAGGTTAAATCTAATAATTTTAGCTAACATACTATTTATTTACTAACATAGTTTTTGTAAATTTTTTTAATTCGATTTGGCATTAAGAATATCTGCAAAGATCTGGTTTTGATCCAGCTTGGTCTTTGACTTAAGTAACGATTTAGCGTGAAACTCTGCAACAAAATTCATTAAAAAAACTAAATTTATAAGTTTTTAATTAAAAAAAAATAATTTTTTGTACCTGGTCAAACAATGTCTCAATACGTTATATCTCGAACCACTGTGCTATGCTTGGTTATAGGGCACTCTGGCCTGATGTGCTGCTCATCTTTTGCTGGTTTCGTTCTAAACGCATAAAGATAAAAGGAATAGATAGACATAAGTTCAAGATACTAAAATCATAAGTATTGATGTTGCCTAACTAGCTCTATGATTGCTTTGACAGCCATAAAAACATTACAAAGTATTATTCGAATCATTAAAACTTATCAAACAAAATCTTTGCTTTTTATTTCCAGATAAACTACATTACTCCAGACCGTCATCGTTCCTCGCTCGTCGCATTTAAGTGTCGAAAAGCCCTTTGGGGGCACGGTATTGAAATACTGTCGTAGGCATTATGTCTCGATCGCCGCTTTGATTTATGATCCAAATACATAAGTATTATTGCATACGGTTTTTTAACATATACTCGTCTACACAAAATTTAAACCTCTTCGGTATGTGGTACAGCTTGTTTTTGTTGTTTGAAAAATTCACCACAATAAAATGTGATTAGTGTCAAAAATGAAAAATTACAAGAAATAAGTGATTTCCACATAATTTGCCCGGCTCTGCGCCGCTGAACAGTCGTCAACGTTGAGCAGGAAAATCGTTTTGAGGCGGGGGTAAAAAGAAAAAAAAAGTGAAACGAGTGTAACGAGTAAACCGAATATAAAGCGGTTCAGCGGAGTAAAGTAAAGTAAAGTAAAGCAACGAACCAACGTGGCAAAGTGATTAATAATGTGAGAATTTACAGGGCTAAGGTGAGCAAACGAAGAGCAAGAGCAAGAGCAACAAAGGAAAGGAAAGCCCTTTTAAAACGTGCAAACCCCGCATAACAGTTAGATCCCCTAACTAATAATAATAAGCAAAACTGGTAAACCTCAGTCAAGGCAACCCTGCCTGATTACTGCTGCTCTTTTGGACACTCGGTAGCGGTTCTCGCAACTCTCCATCATCGACTTTGACTGGGACTTCGACATCGACTTCGTCATCAACATCAACATCCACTAAGACCAAGACAGCACGAGCTTGGCTTGGCAAAATGGCATTCCTTAAAAGGCAGCATTTTTCATTGTGGATTATAACGACGACATTTCTGCTTCTGACCGCTGCCGGTTTGGATTCTGTGGTGGCGCTCCAGGGCGTGCCGACTTGGATGTAAGTACCCCCCACCACACCATTTTATGTTCATTCTTTATTGCAAAACTCTTTTTGTTTTTCCTTTTTTTTTTTCGCCAAGACAAGATGCCTTCCATAGCGTTGGCAGTCAAAGACCGCTTGGTTTTGGCTAATGATTTTTAAATTTCTTATGTACTAGTCTGTACATAAATCGTTTTATATGTATGCTTATGTATGTGCGAACTAGCATGTAATGCTGATGAGCGCAATTAGTTCGCAACTATGTGAAGGCTTTGGCTGCGCCTTTGCCCATAGTGGGCTTATCTAACATCTGCTCATTAATCACCTTAAGAGGATCTTAGCTTGACTTGGCGTTAAAATCGAAATCTGCATAGGTATACGCGTGTGTACATATATGCATTTGGGTTGCAGTCGATTAATTGATCATAATTTATACAAACAGCTTTATATGCATATGGGTAAGAATACACGAAACGGGTTACTTTAGAAATAAATCTCGCCAGCTTAGCGGTAATTGACATAGTTGAGATCCTACTAATATTACAAATTACCTAGCAATTTAAATAATGGTGTTGTCGAGTTATCGATAAAATATCGAAAGTAAATTTTAATCTTTAAAAACTTATTCGTAAACTGGCATGGTATTGATCAAAACTGCTAAAATTATATTTTAATTCCTAGGTTAGGCTAGGTTGAATAGGCTGCCCAATATAAAAATAGAGATCACCCGGAGATCATGTGGTTCATTGTGATGCCTAATTAAAGAATTGATTAAAAGTATAGATAAGGGGTAGGGGAGGATCAAAAACTGTTGGCATGTAGTCACCTAAGTCCTCTATTCTATTGCAGAACCTTTTCAAGGATTTGACAAAAGTATCTAGATCCGCTATAAGCAGATCTTCAAAAAATGGTTCACTTAGAAACTGGGTTTGTTTTCTTAGCAGCGACGGGTAGTCGTAGGGCAGTTTTTGTTTGCTTTCTGTCTTCTCCTAGTCTCCGCAGCTACTTACATTCTTAAGATCAGGGATTATTTGTCTGTATTATCTTTATAGAAGAAAACGACTTGAAATCACTAAATTTTTTGAGTGCAACCAAGAAGCACTTAACTAAAAGCTTTTATTGAAAACTCTTTAAAATTTGTAATAATAATAATAGTTTGTCAGAGTCCAAAGATCGATTTTATAATGTGGTTGCCTGCTTCACATATTTTCACCCATATTTATTACTTGCATCCTAGTCACAAGTCACTCAGACAACCAGTTACCATATTTACAACTCAGATGTTGTCGCTTGCAAGTTGCAACGTTTTGAAGCATAAAATAAAATACTTAAATGCAGCTTCAGAATTTAATGCTATTGATAAGGCCAATGCATTTGGATATTTATTGCAAGATCATTGTGGTTATAAAGGCAAAGACAGCTGAACTCAAGTTAGAGACTCGAATCTTTTGGCCAATTTGCATTAAGCCAAGCGTGAATACGCGATAAACACTTCGTTGCATTTAAAGTATGATAGTAACCATTATAAAGTCACCGTGGACATGGATGTATAATATAGAAATTCAGAGTAAAGTGGGATTATATATTTTGGTTTGGCTCCATAAAGCTTCCAATCTAGGAGGTATGTGTGCGTAACCTTAGATATATAAGTATATATATATTTTTTTTCCAAAAAGGGTTCCTAACAAAGAGGGAGCACTGCGACCAAATGGTCTTTTATACCATACCCTTAAATTAAAGCAAAAGACTTTCCGCTTTCCGCATGAATAGCAGCAGGTCTTTTGTTGGTATTGACCAAGGATCGAAGGGACTAATCCGTTCCTTTTCCATGTGAGAGGCTCTGTCCCATACCAGCGCTGTGCAGTCACAGAGAATATGTCTGGTGGATTCGTCATCTTCTAGACAGAGTCTGCACTCTGAAGAGTCCGATAGGCTAATTTTCTGTAGATGATATGTAACAGTGTGGTGGCCAAATAGGTATGCTACTAGGAGCTTTAGGTCCGCTTTGCCCAGCCCTTTTGTCTTGATCGCATCCACCGGCTTGACAAACAATTTTGCTTGACGAAGCCCCGGAAGGGAGAACCAGTATCTCCTATTTTCTCCTGTAGCTCATTTGTTTATCATACCACAAAACGGCGCAGGAGATGTAGTCAGGGTGGAGGCACCCTGTCGTGCTAAATCGTCAGCGATCGTGTGACCATCCACTCCCGAGTGTCCAGGCACAACTTTGTTCCGGGCGGACTGGGTTTGGAGGTAGTTATGGCATTCTTTAATAATCCTGGAGGAGCTGCTCCAGGATAACAATGCCGTAATAGCAGCAACCTTAGATATTAGATTTGTGATGATTGTTTGGTCCATCTCAACAAAATGTGGTAAACACAGTCTGCCATTAGATCTCTTTGCTATACAAGACCGATGGATTTTACATGTTTTTGCTTTAAAAAAAATCCTGGATTTAATAGGATTATTCAACCTGCCCTGCCAAGTTTGGGGACTTAGAACTTGGGCAACATACATACATATATTGTTCACTCATACCCCATTTATGCGCACATAATAAAAGTAGCTGAGAACTAAATTCTTAGCTCAGCCTTAATACCTTTAAATTGGGAAAACTCATTTGATTTGATGGGAATGACCGAATTTTCGTTCATCTTAGCTAGAACATAATTGTCTGTCGTTTAAGAAATTTGTTTTCCTAACTATTTACAAGCATTTAAATAACGTCTGGACTCAGGCGGAATTACTACAGTGGGGAGGAGCTATTTAGTTAATTTGTTTATCAACAATTGGTTAATTGACAGTCCCAACAGTGGAGTCTTTCAGATCTTGCTTGTCCACACCATGTTTGGGGGGAGAGCAGCTGTTTTCATATTCCAGACAAAGAGGCTGGCTGGCAGCTACTTGTGTCCATTGTCTAACTATCAAGTATTTAACCAATTAAGTATGCCGCAGACACCGAAATATTTAGTTCAAAAGAATACAAGTACTTAAGATATGTATCTTGGACAATCCATGGAAGCAGCCAACCAACCAACAACCTATGCCACAAACCAACCTAGCTTCAATGATCTTCTGACAGTCTGTCGTCCAATATTCCATTTAAGCATTTTGATGTTGGCGTTGATGTGGATCTGGATCTGGATGTGGATGTTGGCGTTGGCGTTTGAATGTTTCACTTAATCCACGCAGAGCACAAAGTACAAATTGAGCTGTTTGTCTATTTATCTCGTTAAAGTAAGTTTTTGCCGCTGTTTGTTGTTGCATTAGTGAAATATTTTCTCTCGTAGATTTTAGTTAGTTTGTGCGTTTTGCGTGGAGCAGCAGCAGGAGCTGCGTGTAGAAGGATAGACCTTGGACGGGGGAATAGGTGGGGGGAACATGGCAGCGCACGCCGTTTGACGCCCGCTGCGTTTAATTGAATCATTAATTAGCGCACAGCGGCAGGTCGCCGTGGCAACAGCTCCAACTACATCGAGCTGCTCTTTGTAGCTGCTGGAACTAAGATCTGAAGGGAGTTGGGGCGGTGGAGTTGCCTAATGGGCAAAGTTTTATGATTGCGTATTTATGAAGTACTATGTAGGTATACCCAGTCGCACAAAACTTTCTGTACATATTATTTTATTTGATTTACATTATAGACGTTAGATGAGACAGCCAAATATATGGTCAAAAAATATAAAATTTTGTTTAGATTTGGAAAATATTTATGAAATATTTAATGGCTTGTAGAAGCGCAGGATGAGACGTAAGCAACACAATATAAAAGCAAAATAAAACAAATCATAAAGTACGGGTTATAGTAAATGCTCCAGTAAATGCAAAGTTTCCCAAGGTGAAGTACCAGGATCCAACCAATACTAAAGTCAAGCTAAATTGTACTCTAGGCAATACTGCTGCTTCATTCAAATTTCTTGTCATGACGTCATGCATTAAGGGAGGAGCCCCTGTACTATTAAAGCTACAAAATACCAAAACATATATGTCCGGTTTCTGTTCCTAATGTCGTAACATTTGTTTATATAGCTAAACATACTTAGAGTTTTAAACACTAATAGCACTGCTTGTTACCCACTCTACCAAGCAGTGTTATTTCAATTATTTAAGTTACCACTCAACCAAATGACTGTACGACATATTTTGATGTATTATGCATTATTACGATAATGTTGCAATGGGGGCCTAGGAGTCCGCTGTATTGTGTTATTAGGTTCACTAGGGCATGTGCACTAAAGCGTGCCAAAGCTGTCCATTAAAATAACACTACCCCAACAGGGTATGCGTTTCCAAGAACGTGCCCGACACAATATAAAAATTTCCACACATGAAAAAACCGCAAACCACATGAGGTAAAGTGTATGAACCTAGCAAAGGCATTCAAAAAACTATTTCAAAATTACAAACAGTCTTGCAAATTGCACAACTTTTTCTAGCACTACCCTTATAAATTCCATATTTCAAATACAAATGAACCAAAAAAAAAATCAAATAATAATAAGAAAAAAAATATGGCTTTCACTTGCATGCAAAAGTTATCAAGGCCAATTTCAAGCCGCAACGAGGTCCTCACACGAGGTGTGTGCGTGTGTGAGGAATGTAATGTCCGTATATCCTGTTGGGTTAGTTGTTGGTCATGGTACGTGTGTTGGGTTGGGTAAAAGGTGCACGTCAAAAGTTTTTCAACTTTTTGCAACTGCAATTGACCAACGCTCCAATTTCTGAGAACAATTGCAAAGGTAAAAGTTGTTGTGCGAAAAATGCATTCTAGAAATTTTTATTAACCTGCACGTGCAATAAACTTTTGTGGGTCGTCGAGTTCCGTAATGCTGCCAACAATTAAAAACATAAAAATTAAGAGGCATGAGCAAAAAAAAAAATACAGGGAAGAACTAAAAGTTTCAACGAAAATAAATTGTTTTAGCGAGCTTGCGAGCATATTAAAAAGGCTTTGGTCGACTGCAGTTACGCATACGCACCGTTGCACATATAAAACTCTTTAAGCTGCCGCTAAAAGTGCGGCAAGGGGGAGTATATGAGATGTGTGGGAGGGCTTTCAAATGTATATGGGTGTTTCTTTAATAAATTCTAACCGATTTTGATTTTAGAATTTATTATGCTCATAACATTAAAGAACATTTTATGAAGATCATTGTGAATGGCTCATATTAAGAGCTACATCAACTCAGATTTGGTTTAAGCATCCAATCGATTTACTAAGGTTACATTTTTTATAAAGGGAAATTTATTTTTTAAACCTTGTGGTGGTCAAAATGTATGTAACATAAAAAACACGTCAGAGATAGTAAACTAAACTACGATCAGCGTGACTAGAGCAGTCGATATACCCATTTCCTAGATCTCAGATGGCAAGTTTTTTAACAGATTTTTAGTTTAGAATCGCGTTTATGTCAGGAAAGACAAGTTCAATTAATTTATTTAATAATAGAATGCCATATGGGAGAACTTCGAAAAAATACCAAAAGTTTTAGATGTATGATTCGTCTGTTTATGAAGACTTCGTAACAAAATATATCAATGGGAAGTTGCTTAGAGTTCCTAAGAACTACTATACTGCATCATATAGTCCCTAAAAAACCAGTTTGGTTCCAAAGTAGACTATGTATTGTAAGAAAATCCTTCAGCAATATCTCGGATTTAATAGCTATACCAATACCAAAGTCGTCCGCGAACAATTTTTACGAACGGCATCTTTTCAAACGCGATTTTTAAATGAGTGAATGCGACATATGCAAATAAGTGAACCCATATCTACAAAAACAAAAATAAAAAATTATTTGCAACAAACTTTGCAATATTACGTTGGTATTCAAGACGTATTACGCGAGATTTTGTAAAAAGTCAACCTTTTGCTTTTAAATTGGGCTCACATGATCTGCACGCTAGATTAGGTGACACTAAATAGTTTATAAAGGCAACAAATCGGATCATTATTATCATCGTTTAGCTCTACAACCCGGAGTGGGTTTTGGCTTTCTCTTTCTTTCATCCTCCATTCGTATCGATCTTGTTCAAGGTCCTTCCCATTTCTTATGCCGATTTTTCTATTGGGTCGTTGACTAAGTGATTTCGTTTGATGACAACAGCTGATCTTATTAAATTTTTTCGCAGCCAACTTCACATTTAACCGCTTAAACTTTATATATTCAAACAGCTGATAAAGTAAGGCTTTTTTGTAAAAAATGCTAAATTTTTTGGAACAGTTTTTATTAGGTGCCCTATCGAAGAAGGAAGATTGAAAACAACATTTTAAAACTTTTTACCTTTTACATTTTAACTTTTAAAAGGGTAAAAATGCAGTTCATGTAAGACGAAAATTATGTGATGTGTACGGAGAAGATGTGTTGACAGAACGCTAATGACAAATTTGGTTTGCAAAATTTCGTTTCGGTAATTTCGATTTTGAGGATGCACCACGTCCTGGAAGGCCTCTTGTAGCCGATTTGGATAAAATAAAGTCGTTGGTCGATGCAAATCGTCAAATAACAACTGGAGAGATTGGTGAAAGATTAAATTTATCTAACGCGAGCGTTCACAAGCTCATGAAACGTCTAGGATTCATTTCAAAGCTTGACATACATATGGGTTCCTCATCTTCTTACAGAAGGAAATTTGCTTCGTCGCACTAACGACTGTGATTTGCTTATCAAGCGTCAAAAAAGTGATTCATTTTTTATTCGCATTGTTTACAAGAATGTGAAGCCTAAGAGATCATGGTCTAAGAAGGATGAACCAGCTCACACCACTTCGAATGCCGATAGTCACAAAAAAAAAGTTATGTTGTCTGTTTGGTGGGATGTCCAGGGGATCGTTTATTTTGTGCTTTTGCCCGATAAGTTTTGAAGTTTATTGTGATCAGCTGGAGAAATTAAGTGATGTACTCAAAAAGAGTTCAGAATTGATGAATAGAAAAGGTATAGCGTTCCACCAAGATAATGCCAGACCTAATACAGAATTGATGACTCGCCAATAGGTTTTGCTGCTTGAATGGGAAGTGCTATTCTCCAGACTTAGCACTTTCGGACTATTACTTGTTCCGGTCTCTGCAAAATTGTTTGGATGGGAGAACTTTTACCTCAAATCAGTACGTCAAAAAGCACTTGGACCAGTTTTTTGCCTGCAAGGATAAACAATTTCACGAGCGTGGGATCAATCTCATCTCTCTCTCTCATCTCGCAAAAGGTATTGGATCAAAATGGAGAATATATAATTTCATAAAATGTTTTACACAATAACAAATTCGTATTTAAATTGCACTACAAAAATCGAAATTACTTAGTGAACGACCCAATAATATCATCTGTTATGTAATCGATTAATCTTTTTCGCTGACTTTAGTTTCAGTTTATAGGAGCGGATTGAAACTTAATCGTTGAAAATTACAAGCAATACATCGACATGGATTCAAATAATGAACCTTTTTTATACATCACACAAATCGATACTCCGCTTGGATTTTCATCCAAGGTAAAATAAATTAATACGTTTTATATGATGAAATAAATTTTCGTATATTTTTTGGCTTCGATTTGTAAAAGAACTTCTCATTGTAAATGCATGTATGAGTGTGTGTGTTTGTATGTGTGAGTGTGTGCGTACTTAATTGTTATACTGTTGCATGTTTGTTAATGGCTTTAAATGTAATAAAATAAAAATGGCGCTGTTAATGTTCACGCAAATTTCTTGGCCATTAAAACGGTGCGCGGTTCATGTTTGGTATTATTTGCGAAATAAGGGTTGAGTCTGTAACCTGAACCCAAAACGCTGGTAGGTTAATCCTGCAGCGTGACTGACTGGCTGCCGCCAAGTGGCTTGGCTTGGCTTGGCTGGGTCTGGCTGGGATTGGTATGACAGGCAGCCGGAGTAGCAGTTGTAAGTGAATTATTGCGTGTCGGCGACTGATTGCGTCAAGTTGGCGCTGTTTTAGTTGTTGCTGGAGTTGTTGGTGTTGTTGATGCCCCTGATGAACTCGGCGACACGAGGCTGCGCGTGGCAGGCCGCCAGTTAACAGACAGCTGGCTGACATGTCCTGGCGCGCTGTTGTTGTTGCCACTTTGAATTTTGAGTGACTGATGAATGAGCAGCGGTGTAAGGTGCAAAAATGTAAGCAGCGAGGTGTGTGTGGCAACATGTCGTATAAGAACAACAGCAGTGTTTAGCTGGCTGCTGCTGTCACGCACATCCGGACACCCATATACACATACAAACAAAAAAAAAAGATTCAATCGGGGATGTGGTGCACGATAGAGCAATACCCTATTGTTTCCAAAGGAAAATTGAAACTGAAAGTTTAAACTGCTTGAATGCAGTGCCACAAGCAGTTACCATTCGGAAAAGTTTCTTTTTATGCAAAATGGTACATTTGTAAATTTTGAAGACGAAGGGTAGGGAAACTATTGGACTGTATGCGATTTTGTTGCTCGAATTTCTATTGAATATATTGAAATATCGAATATCATCTCATCTTCTAATAAAATTTTGATCTCTTGGTAATCTATAAACAACTTTTAAGCTGTTGTGCACCTCTCTGTCTGTCACATGCATTGCCTGCATCCTTAATGTCCTGCACACTCTATATGTGTGCAGTGTATAACCAAGCCTGCTGCCACCGTGTTCATACAAACTATGACGCAGTTTGACAAACATTTCACACTCCCAATGACACATACAAACAGATCCAATCACAAACGCTGTGAAGGGATTGAAAACTTTTCGTACTTTGGATTTTCACAATTTTCCAGAATGTTACATCGTTTTTTCATGTCTTGCACATTGTCGTTGTGATTGTTTTTGTTCTTGTAGTTGTTCCGGTTCCTGGCAGTACTTGTTGTTATAGTTTTATTGCTTAAAACAATAAACAAGTGCGTCTGACGCAGTAACTTGGGGTCCTATGCAGAGTCCCCATAGACTGCATGGCCATTGTTAAGGGCAACGTCAGCAACAAATGTGCATTCAAATCATGATCGAGTTGGGAGATTATTTGTCGATAGCTTTTTACATTGACTCTACCAAATTTTACTGTGAATATGGCATACATGTAATAGAACCAAAACTTCAACAAGAATCAGAATGAAAAAGTGGATGCTGCTGGTCCAACAAGCCTTAGTTACCATCAAGCACCTTAAAACAACTTTTTGTGGCTTGGCTTGGCTTGGCCCAAAAAAAAAACAAATGCAATTTTTTTTTTGTTACATCCTTTTGGTCTGTTGAGGTTTTGCATTTCCGCTGCGGCAAATTTCATATTTGCATATAAACTTACCAAGAGTATGTTTCCTTTGTGATGCAGTTTATTAAAGAAACTTCAGACAGAACTCCTGTTTTTAAACGAGAATTTTTTTAAAGAAATACATATTTTTGAATAATTTATTTACTGTAAATAAATATTGTTTTTAATTAAATTGTAATAAAGAAGTAAAGGCCATTTATGCAGAAAGTAGTTTAATTTATAATAAAGCTTTATACATCTCAAGTGCTTAATTAAAAGTAAACATACACAAAAAGACTTTAAGTTTCCCGAAAAGCATAGCTCATCATTTTATTTATTTATTCAAAAAAATCTACTACAGCTCATAATATTATTTACTTACTCTGCTTTATACTTAACAAAAATAAAATTTGCCTTAAGCAATGTTGTTACTGAAATATTCCTGAAATATTTCCTGTAAAATGATTTGAAATTTAATTACATTTTACTACATTTTTTGGCCATGTTACTTCACTTTTGTTTTTCCGGGGACATAAAATGGTGTTTGCATTTTTACACTCTGTACTTAGAAAGAGTATATTAGACTGTAAGGACTAGATAGTGCACATAGTTTCTGGTTCCTAGTTGGATTGTCAATATCTTGTTCCTTTCCCTCAGGTAGAATTCTGTGCTTCTTCGCTCCACCCTTTAATTTTTTAATCTAAAACGTTTTACGTTACGTCTGTATTTCAAAAAAAAAAAAAGGGAAAACAAATACATCAAAGGGCTTAGTCAAAAATTTACTAATTCAACTAAAGGGTTGATTACCTTTGCCAATAAACTACGAAATTATTGTAAAAAAATACCAAAAGCCCCCAATCTTACGATTTTTCAAACCCACATCAAATTTTGTAATCATTTGGTTCCCCAAACTGCGCAATCGATTTGCCCACATACATATAAACATATCCACTTGAAACTTTCTTCATTTGTTTTAAATAACTTTTTTGACATAACTTTCGATTTTTATCAAATATTTACAAATATTTACAAAATATTTACGGAGTTAAATTGTTCTGCATCCAAGAAAAACGAACTCAAAAATTCTAAAAGTCTCTATCGACTGAATCACACATTTATTAATATTTTTTCTCAAACTTGGAAGCATAAAATTAATAATTTTATAAAAAATAAAAATATACAAATAAACATACAAAAATATTATTTAGTTGCTTTATTTGACTTTATTGGATTAAAAACTATTATTTTTAAGAATAATCTTAGCAAATCCTTTTTTAAATGATCAGGTTGAGTAAATTAAGGGTATTAAAATAGTGTACCATGAATAGATTTGAAAAATTATAAAATTCCATAAATAATAATAAAAAATATTTTACCTAAACAACAAACAAATTAGATAACTTTTTTTTTGTCTATCCGTGGATAATAAGTAAATTATTTGACATAATGCATTTACCGAACAGTATTGACTGTGGATCAGCAAAAATTTTGTACCGAAAGGGTATTTGAAGTTGTACCAATCGCACTTACTTTTATTTCAATACGTCCAGGTTAGTCTTGCTTTTTTATGGTCACACTTTTTTTGTTTCTTGTTGCGTTTAGCAACCCTTGCATATTCAAGTATTGCATAAAAGCATTTTCTCACACTTACTTTGCATTTCATCTGTGAAAGAGTGCTTCCTCCTCCATTCAGTGTGCACTCAGGCTGATCCCTTGCTAACTATGATGAAATATTTCGCATTTTCTCAGCATGCAAAGCTCTTACAATTAGCGATAGACAAATGTTGATTCTTTTGACGGCCAGTTACAAAATATGCGTTGTTATCACTCGGTGGTAACCACAATACCGCCAGAAACAAATACGAACCGCTTGTCACACGCTTACGCTTGTCGACCAGGCTGAAACCGTACCGAACCGAACCAAACCAAACCGAAAACCCTAAAAGAGAGACAAACTGTTGGCGGCAACAAAAGCTAAACTAATCACAGCAATTTATCTGCTGTCATGCAAAATTGTCGAAAATAAATTTTCACCACAGTGCGCAGCAACGAAATGAAAGGAGACGCAACGCCTCGCAGCAGCTTTACTCTTAACTATGTATCTCTGTGCTGTTGTTGTTGTTGTAGTTGTTGCTGTTGCTTGTTGTTTTGCATAAAACGTTGCAAGCAACAATTTGCCTGCTGTCTGTGGCAAACGCTGTTGCGGCAACCCCCCATCAAAGTTGCCTTACTTACCCCTAACTTAACCGCAAAAACAGTGTTCTCTCTACCTCACCCCTGCCCCTCTTGGGCATAGACTCACTTTTCACAGTTTGAGGCTAAACAGACTTGTCCAAACCTTTAACAAAAATTTAAAGGTTTTTAACTAATAGTGTATAGTTAAACTGAGTGATTAGCAAACTAATTAAGCCTAGTGTATAGTGCAGAGACCGTGTGCTTAACAATTCTCTAGAGATTTATGCGTGTGCGTATGTGTGCCTATGCGTGTGTGTGTGTGTGTGTGTGTGTGTGAAAGTGATTCGGGAGAGGATTATTTAGTACTAGACTTTGCACATGCTGCTCTTGGAATGCCACTTGACACAGTTCAAGGCATGCAGAACAGTGCATAACATGCATATATGCATGCATGTGTGTTAAAACAAATCTACAGTCAGAACAAAAAGTATTCGAACACCTTCATAATGAAAATATATAATTCATTTGCAAAGTGATAAAAAAAAGTTAACTAAACTAAGTTTTAAAAACTGGAAATGAACTAGTAAACCAACTCGCAAGAAACGGTGCAGCAACACCGCTAATCAGCCCTGAACCACACTGTGGGATTGGTAACCACGTGGTACGGGACCTACTTAGAATAGAGAAGAATAAAAAACAGGCTTAAACAGTCAAAAACCCTCCTCTCCAACTACAACCGTAAGAGGTTCAAAGCCATGATAACGCACAAGAAGAACATCGTGAGAATCATGACGGGTCTTTTGATGGGACATTGTAGGCTCCGCAGCCACCTTAACAAAATTGGCATTGTGGATAGTGGACTATGCCGCTTTTGTAGCATAGAGTAAAAAACTCTTCGCATATATTATGTGAATGTATGGCACTCGCCGGTTAAAGAAATAAGCTCCTGGACATGTACGTTCTCCCTCCAGAGACCGTTGTTACTAGAAGTGTGAATAAAATACTGCAATACATGCAGGCCTTAGGACTTTTGGGAGAGCTCTAAGCCATGAAGGGGTACAATAGGTCCACCTGGGTCGCAGTACACTTATACATGCAATAATTATAATAAAAAATAAAATCATCTTAGCTCATATTTTGTTTAGGGTCTGTATGCAGCAGTTGGAAATGGTTCCATACAATAACTGCGACTTAATTGTTTCAGGAATACACAGTGTGTGCATATTCATTAAATTTTGAATATTTTTGTTTACTTTTCGTTTACTTTTGTCGTGTTTTTTCAAAATTTATTTATGATATATTTTGTGCTGAAGATAAAACGATAAAAAATACTATATAAAAGCTCGAATTCTCTTCGAGGTTGCGCCGCTTAACTAAACAGGTGCTCATATTTATCACAAAATCATGGAGCAACACATTTTTTCTGCTTTACTAAGACCTTTGCGTACTGCTTTCGAACGTGTTCAGAAACAAATTTACGGAAGAAAATAATAATCATTGTAAGGGGAAACCTGCGCTCTGACCTTTGGGATCTATTGTGCTCTCATTTTGCTCTAGAGCTCATTGGCCCGTCCAATTATTGAAATAATTTTAAATTATATGGGATGATTCTATTCCCGTTGTCGTGCAGCTATATTTTTTAATCGCCGAATAGGGAAGCTCTTCTTCCTGCGAGAGGGTCTTACTCCGTAAGTATGTGCTGGGATGCTTCCTCCTTCATATCACAGTACGTACAGGTGTTCAGGTACTATAAATTGTCAGCTTGCCAGCCGTTTTGTTCCCAGGAATGTTTTTATGTCCCGGAATCCATCTAAGGTAAATGTTGTTCCAGGGTCTCAGATAGTTTAGTTTGGCTCTGGTTTCATGAACCAATTTTGAATTTATTTAGCGGCCTGACGATTTCTCTACCCTTATACCTTCTAGACAGGTTTAAATCCATATACACAGCTGTTTACGGCAGATATTTGGAACCATTTTGTCATATTTAAAGTTCGTTTTGGTTTGGCAGTATTTGAGCCTGTTCTATACAAGCCTTCAAAAAAAACTTAAAAACTTTTTGAATTTTTAACCGTTTTGTTTTTGACACTTAATATCTGATAATTAGTTTTACTTAATTATTAGCAATTTGTCGGAGACTAGATCTGCATGAAAAGTCGAGGAGTAGAAACACCATGCCTACCAAAGACTGGAGATTAATTATTATATGATTTATTTTTACTGTTTCCGATGATACTTTCTTCCCTTTTTTTCAAATACCCTTGGGATTCAATGGTAAGTATATACAGTCGCCACAAAAACTCAGAAATCTGAAGTTAAACAATGAGGACAAGCTATGATGAATGTTTAAAAAATTTAATCAACTGGCATCAACCCAAAACTGTGGGCCAAGTAGTTTTAAGCAATGAGTAAAGGGTGTCTGAATAAAGTTTGTACCGACTGTATATACTTACCATGTAACTCGATGTGTGTGTGTTGCTTTAAGCACAACACATGCAAAACAAAACACGTTCTCAGTTCATTGGTGCTGATTTGCATGCAAATTGTTCCGACTGTAACAAAATTTTTCGTAATCTAATCAGACCCTAAGGACTTATTTGGTTTGGACATACATATAAACTAAATGTTGAGCCTGACTGGTCGCTCGGTTGGGGTTTTGCCATTTTCGCCGAATCGGCTTTGCATGTTTGCACTGGTTCTAAAAACACCAACAACAACAGCAACAGCAACAATAACAGCAGTAACTGCCTTGGGCAACAGCAACTGCAATGGCTACTTCACGTACACAGCAACAAGGCCAAAACGACAGGACCCTCCTAAACGGGTTAACGAGCTGACGTATGAGTTCCGAAATGAACGAAGTTGTAAAGCGATTTATGCGCTTGACGAATTTAGCTCAAATGTCGTTTAAAATAGAAGAGCGCAGATTTCGAATGGACCCAGTCCTGCCTAAGTTCTATATGTATTATACTAATGGGACTGTGTTTGTGTGTGGGAGGGAGTTCGGGCACTTAGTGTGCACTGGTTGCAGATGTAGATTTTGGGTAACTCTTGTTGAGTGTCAAGTTTAAGTGACATGAAAGGATTTAACTAAGGCGATTAGCCCATTAAAGTTGATTTATTCAAATGTAAAACTCAAAAAAAAAAGGCAAATGAAAATCTAAAAGTTCGCAATAGTAAGGAGGAAGAGATTTGAACCTTTTCCATGGCTGACAGATGGAAGGCATTAGACCAGGCACTTATGTATGTAGCTACAGCTGAACAGTATTAATCAAACAAATCAATCATTGCTTTGAAAAGCAAATTGCTTTAAAATTATACTCCTTAAACGAAGAATAATTTTTGATAAATGACATACAATATAAGACTTTAAAAAAAAGTCAGTTTAGTACATACAACCACAGATATTTGCTATTAAATGGAGATAAAAATGGGGTTTTCGCAATATCTTGAAATCTGTTCCACGAAAAAATGATTTGACCGTATTTTGTTGAGGATTTTCGCAAATATTCGTACAACAATCCGAGCAGACGCGAAATCCAAGAAAGAAATATGTAAACATGCATTTTGTGTTTGAAAACCCATATATCTTTTTCATAATTGGATCTATTTTAAAAGCCTACCACTTGCTTATCAAAAATATTTCGTAAAAATTATTATTTTGACATATTTAGAGCAAAAATTTAAATTTACTACAACTTTTAAATATATGTATGGTATATAAAACTTATTAATTGCTTCCTTTCACAATGGGCATACAAACAAATTGTTTTAAATTTAAGCATAGTTTCTAAGAGCTGACAATGGGTATCATGGGGCCGCCGTAGTTTATTGTTTAGAAAATATTAATGGTGTTCGTGGAAAAAGCAACCTACAAATTTATGATCGCGGCGACTTGAAAACTATGTAAGAGCATAATATATAAAATATGTAGAGCGGTATTCTACCAAGAGACCCGGCAACACACACGCGCACACACATACACACACGATGATCTTAACAGACACATCTGTCATTAGAGCCATATAATTATGGCTTTCAAACAGGCCAACAGCCGCAGCAATCATAGCAATTTCCGTCGAACTATCTAGGAGTAGATAGAGAGCCGCCGGTGTTTAAAGGCAGCTGTCCAGATGGCCAGATGGCCTAGTGGACTCACTATATAAAAATAAACCAAGTCATTGACTTAATCTCTGGCCGCATTTGTAGCACGTCGAACAATATCAAAGGAGTCAGACTGCCAGACAAAAAGAAACAAACAACATCTACAATATGCCCGCAATTAATATAATTATATTTATGCCACAAAAACAACAAGCGGCCGAACACAGGTCGTTGCAACTGTTGCAAGTTGCCTGCTTGCTGCATGTTGCCTGCTACCCGCCAACTGCTCACCAGAGTTCATTAAGAAATTTATTTGATCTTCTTGCTGCGCTACCACGCGGCCAAGTAACCACTCAGCAGACGGCTATCATTGGGATGGTTGCTACAAGAGCGGGCCTAATGAACAAGACGATTTATTTACAGTGATTCAAAAAAGTATAGGCAGAGGCAGCAAAAGTTAGCTGACAATCGATTTTTTCTTATGGACACCTATACCAGGCTTAAGTCCTCTTGATCGTGTTTGACATTTCGAGAGCGCTTTATAACTTTAGGAAATGCGTGCGTATCCGAAGTTCTAGGGTTCTTCGCTGCACCTTACAGACAAAACTGAAATTGAAAAGAACTATGAAATATGACATCCTCAAGAATTTCGAATGTTACTAAGTGGAACAAACTTTGAACAAAATTGCGATGAGCCAAAACTTATTTGGTTGACTGTAGCTGGGACCGCATATAGAGTGATCTCAACGGAAGAGGCGACTGCACCGGGCAAGCGACAGACTAATGCATCTTTCAGCAAGTCTTCCGTTTGCAATTCAAGTTCAGTTTGATGATGGCCAATGCAGTAATGCATCAGATGCATCAGAGGCATCCGCGAGGCAGCTAGGCGTACAACATGGCATCAAAAAAATTGCTGCAACTTGAAAACTCTTTAGCCAGTAGCGTCGTCTGCCTTCCGCCCCACTGTCCATTTCAGAGGAATTCACTTCAATTTATTTGTACTGACAGGCCAAAAGACAGACAAATGGACGGACGTACAGTATACATTGGCTTGATCGTACTGAGTCTCTTTCAGCTGTCTGTCAGAGTTTATCTACTTTTCCGCTCACTGATGCCTTCGACTGCGATAAACATTGACTCCGATTATTGACATACGGACGTATTGACGCTGTACGAACTTGAACTTCACCAAAGTGCAGCACGTATTGCTTATCTATTTGATTACACAGTTTAAGGCATAATTAATCATAAACTGCTGGTAGCTGCGAAACGATTTACAAACTACAAATGCATTGAGTTGTCGGTGCAGTGTTGCATTTAGATTGATCGAATAGTTCAGCGTGCAACACGAGTTGAGGAATTAATTAAAATGGTTTGAGTATTTGTCATGATCAGCTGCAAATGTTGTGTTTGCTTTAACAGCTGTTGTGCTAATGATCACAACCAGACGAGGTGGACGAAAGACAAACAGCAAGAGGTCTTGAGAGAACACTTGGTATATATGGCTTAGCAATCAATCTGTGTAAACATGTGCATTAGGAATTAAAGGGGTACCCAAATTTACCTAAAGAATGCAGATACTGGGTGCATCGAATAGAATTTTAATTTTCGTCGCGCCTGATTGGAGCCCCGTTTGCAAGAGCTCGTTAAGATTGCTTAGTTGGTGGTCTAAAAAACGGGAAGAATTATCACAATTTCTGTACATTGTCATTGCCACTTGGCTAAACGTTCAACTGCGATTCCAAGAGTTTTTGAATTAGTTCATTTCTAACCTAAAAAACACAGATAGTGGGGTATCGTATAAAATTTTTATTTTCTTGTCGACTGGTTGGAGCCTTTTTTTGTAGGTGAGATTGCTCAGCAGAACAAATTATCACAATTTCTGTAAGTTATCATTATTTCACTTAGCTAATGGTTCATCTGAGATTCCATTATGCTTTGAACTAGTTCATTTCAAACTTCAAGAGCCGCTTTTGAAAAACTTTATCTAAAAATTAAAAATAGGCGAAAGGTGTTATGATTTTTGGCTCAGTTCGCCAGTAACCTGTACGAACACACTGAAGGATGTTACCGACTCGAAGGCAAACGAAACATGATAACGTGATTAAAAAAAAGGAAAAAATTAAAAACTTAGTTGCCTATATACTCTATACACTCTTTTTTTTTTTCGGAAAAGTTAAAGGTACTTGCTGGTTACCTTCTCAGCTTTTATGTTGCACGCTACAAGTCATTTATAATATGGATTCCTTTCTAGAGGTCTACTCTGTCAAAAGCCTACATTTGTCATAAAATAAAATTAATTAGCGCCCAAATGCCAGCGAAAGTGCCACGCCCCTGACCTACAGCTTAAAATCGTTGGATCCCTTGGAAAACATTTGCAGAACAATAAAACCTCAACAACAAACTAAGCGCCACCAAAAAAGATACAATGCCTAAATCGTGAATCCATTCAACTTTATTTATGGACTTTACAAGTTTGTATATAACTAATTGGTCAACATGTGAGTGTGCGTGATTGTGCGTGAGTGTGAATGAGTGTGTCAGTGTATGCGTGTGGATGTGACATGTTGTGGTAGTGGTGGCAAAGTCGTCGGTAGCACCAATGGCTGTGGGAAACGCAGCTGTCATTTCAACCGCCATGGAGCGCCTCCCTCCTTCCACATATGTACAAAAACTAAGACATATAGACAGCAGATATGTACATAACATATGTATACATAATATATCTAACATCATATGCCGATGCTAACACTCTCAAAGTATTTAAGAGAACGCGAAGCTTTTAGCGGAAAACAATTTGAAATTCATTTCAAATTCAATTCAATTTGTTTCAGCTGAGTTAAATTTTGATGTTTTAGTTTTTCCATCAAGCAATTTCAGTCGACGTTTTTATAATTAGCAAATTAACACTTTTATGCAAATTTGATGAGCCTAATAAAAAATTGTCGCAGCCATTTTGTGAGAGTTTTTATGATGGCTTCTTTTTTTTCCTGAATTGATGACAAAATTTTAGAGGCTATGTTAATTTTAATACGCAGAGTTGAATGAGATATGAGCAGCTTTGCTTCAGGATATTATAGCAATTTTTAAGCCGGAAGAAAATGTATTCATGCCATTATGCCAATTCAGCCAAATTGAGGCTACTATCTCCAATGTTTATGATCCGATTTTTATGATTTTTGTAAAAACGGAAAATATATTTCCAAATAATAATAATATTAAAACCAAAATTTTTCCACCTTGCACATAACCTCAAAATTACAAAAAAATTTTGTTTTTCGGGTGCATAACCTCAATATCTCAATATTCTGAAGTAGTGGGCCAATTCCGAGCCCTGGATCGGATTTAACACAGCAAATTACTTCGGAAATATCCCTTAGCTTTCCAACAACTAAACCATGTTGACCTGTGTAATTGAAAAGTGTAACGCTGTATATACAAAATTGATCGAAAACAATAATGGAAATTGAGAAGTTATCGTCAACACATAATATGAAACTGAGAGACACTCTTCTTATTTGAAACCTATAGCAATACATGGATCTTTTCTGTGGTATCCCCTTGTGACTACTTTTTATACTTCACCCAAAAGATCAGAAGAAGGCAAAATGCTTATCATAACCTCAGAAATTAATTTTTCTGAATGAACATCTAGAATTCGGACACCAGCAAAGCAATAAGACTTTTTCAATAGATGCATATAAGTTTTCTAAATTAATTTTTAAACGATTTCAAAATTGGTTACAAGCAAATCGAGCGCAAATAATATTTTTCGGTCTGTACCACATTTTTTTAATTGCCTTAAAACAGTGAATTAAAAATTAGTTGTTAATTTTTGAAAGCCGCCAACTCGATAAATATCGCTTATCGGCGACAATTCGCTACACATTTCGATTTTCTGGGCTTAAATTAATAATTATGTAAATTTTTTTGTGAAAAACCTAACGATTTTCTACATCGATACTATGCATCGTTTTTTTGAAATGGATGGGCTTTCAGAATGAAATAAATAGCTGAGAAATCAAAAATTTTTAAAGTAGAAAAGTTCATTCTTTAATTACTAATTATTTAGGAAAACAAAATTGATCTTTACTGCCACAACGAACATAAATGGGATCTTAAACCATAACATCATGCTCGAATTGTGATTTATCAAGTTGAGAAATTTGTTTTATATGTTTATTTAAAAATTAGAGTGCTAGTAAAGTTGTTTACATTTTATTTTATTTTGGGGAAAACTAAGAATACACTTTATTAGCTTTTGTTATGCTTGAGCTGCAGGGAGAGCTGATGACCTCGCAAGTAAATGCAACTTTAGATGTCAAAAAAATTAATAAAAAATAATTTAGGGTATTTCATTTTAAACGCACACACCGTAACGCTTCATTTACATAGCTATTTTTTTTTTATATTTTTGTGGCATGAAGCAAATGAAAATAAAACCCAAATCAGATAAAAGCCGTCTTCATTTTCCCAACTTAAACTTTGCAGCGAGTTTCGTTTTCTCAACAGAAACTTGAACGAAGTTGCCGGGCAGCTGCAACTGCAGCATGGAATCGTGGATCGTGGCTAATCTTAAAGTGTTTTTAATTGCGTTTTGTCTACGTTGAAATATGTAAAGTGTTTTTCGAAAATGTGCCCATTTACCTGAGGCCAAGCGGGTCTCTGGAGTCAGTGGATGCCGTGGCCACAGACGCGTGGTCGTCAATTTGATAAAGCCGCAAACAAGAGTCGAGTGATAGGTTGTCTATGCGGCAGGTTTCGAATTTCATATGCCCGAATATACCTCGCGATTACTATGGACATATCAATTTTTGAGCTGCAGTGCAGCTAATTGAAAAAATATGTCGGGTTCGAAGCCATTAAGATAACCTAACCCAATAGTTTTAAAAAAAAGAACACACACATAATGCAGGTTTGTCACATGGTTTGCTGCAGGATGCAGCTAGTGGGAAAAGTTTGCTCTAGCGCAAGTTGGGACAAGAACGACTACAATATGCTCAGACGCCTTAAGATTTGTTTGGAAATTGACTAAAGAGCCAAAATTGAGAAAAGTACTATGATGCCTAACTAACGTGCCTTTTGATTAAAAGTTCAGTTCAACTCAATTAGTAATAGGACAAGCCCACAGATTTGACTAAAATAATCCGTGTTCCGGAAAACGAAAACGAATAAAATGTTCGGATTCGATTTGATTTCACATATTTGACGTTACCAATTTCACCAAATCGTATTTTTTATGTGTTATTTGAATTCGTTGACTTATTTGCAAGAAAAATTAAAACAAATTCTCGAATATTCTATTCATGTCAATTTAAAGAATATTTTATATTATACATAATAATAATGTACAACCTAAAAAAGTTTTGGCCGGGTTAATTAAGTGCAAAAAAATATCATGAAATCATGCCTGAATTTTCAGTACCAGACATGAATCTACGCATTCATTTGTCACTGAATTTAGGACTGGGCCTTAACCACACGAATCCGCTATGATTTCAGTGCTTATTGATTTTAGAATATCACACCTGAAATCACAGGTGAATTTTAAGAATCTGGCTGAATTAAGTTCTGGTTCGTTTTTGGGAGTCAGTTCTGAAATCATTGGTGAGTACAATGGAAAAAATATTCTTCAATTATTTTTAACAACATTTTATTATCGATTTTAATTGAAAATTATAAACTACACTGGATAGGGCATTGATTCCGAAATCGAAAACTTTTTTTATATGTTACAAAACTAGGATTTTTGACCTACCAAGTCAAGAGGAATAAAATTGCTTCAATTATATGACAAAGGCATCAACTGATTTTTTTTGTCTTTCTTACAAATTCGCCAACATTTTTCATATTTCCTTCTTTCCAGTGAGCCTTTAAAATTAATTGGAATATTTTATTTATCATTGTGTAGATCCAACTAATCTTCGGCCCTATCACTTAACTTCATCATTGTTATAATTTTATGAATAATTTTGAAAAAAAGTCAATTATTCAACTTGTGTTTAAATATAAATATGGCTTTCCCTTAAAAAAAAATATATATATATTTTACGATGGTAGTTGAAATAAGTTTTGAGCCACTGTGCATCATTTCCTGCGTTGCAATCTTTACACATTTCCTTTAGTACAAAAATTGTTTTCCATTAAACTTATATGCTCTTTACGCCTTTGCTTTAGGGTATTAAAATCACAGACTTTATCTTTTGGCCCACGGTAACTCGCACAGTGGGGCAGCGTCAAAGCTAAAGTTTAAATTTTTCAAATAGTGATTACAGTTAACGGCTGCAACGGTTCTTATCGTTGCTTCAAAATCTGCTTCACGAACATTTCCTAAAGATTTCCAGCTGCAATTGTTTGTTGTGTACCGTGCAGGACAGCTACAGTGAGCTCCATTTGTGTGCAGCCAAGAAGCTTTATACGGGGCGCTAGGCAATAATCAAATTAAATTTTATTTCATTTTATTTGGAGTTTATCTGGCGCTCCTTTGGCTGCCACTGCCGTCTGGCTCAGTATTGTCTTCAATCAATCAGTTGGCCAAGTTGGTCTAGCTCCACCGTAGAACTAGCAAAAGGTTTAACTTGCTACAAGATGCTCGCTCAGCTTGCAGCGTGGGTTTTGGTTGCCCTCCACCGCAGGCTATGCGGTCTTATTATGGTCTTATGGTCGCGTGTGGGCGTCAAGCGCGCGATTTTAACCACGTTGATTTCGTGGACTTGATTTTTTGTTGTTTCCTTCTTTATTTATTTTTTTTTTTTGGAGTTGAGAGTTGCACTTTTTGTGGCAATTGTTGCCAGTCATGCAATGCAATGCATGGCAGGCGGGCAACCATTTGGGCCAGTTGGGCCTGGGCCGTTGGTGTGGTTGCTGGTTTATTGGATTTTCAGACTGTTCCATACGCCCTGGCAAAACCGCACCCGCTGAGCAAAGGCATTCCAACTGTTGGCGCAGTTTTCATACCATTTTCACCTTAATATTTCAGATTTTCATTTGAAAAGTACACAGTTAAGCTGCTGCTCCGGTCTTTGTCACTGCCTTGAACAAATCATATACGATTTGTGGCAACTGCCTGCTAACGAAATCACTTCAAATATTCCAAACAATATTTAAATGATTTGGGCTTTCGTGATGTGGCTTCTTCTTGGCAATGCAATTGAAATGAGTTTGGAATGTAAAATGATGGCTGCTTGGCTCTTCAAATTGAACATTATGTGGAGCGTGGAATGCCTGTTGAACTCATTAAAATTGCATTTCAATTGATTCAACTGATTTTGAAAATGAATTGAATTAAATTGTGAACCCTAACCTTATGCTTTTGTAGCATTGAGTGTTTTAGATACATACAATCCAATCAAAGTCATAACAAAAAGATGAATTTGTGTCTATACGAATAAAAGTACATGCTGATTTTCCCAAGAATTTTCCATCTGTATAATAGGCATTTAAGCAGTTTAGTCTTGTTTGCATTTCATTAAATCTGTTTTGTTTAACCATTTTTCATTTAAATTGGCATATCTGCTAACTTTTGTAGAAAATGTCTTAACTTTTGTTTCAGCAAATTAAATACCACCGACAAAAAGTACACCTTAAACTTAAACAGAGATATTTCAATGTGGTTCGTAAACGAAAGATGCAGACAATTTTATACCAAAATGATTCTTAACAACTCGGATAATAATTGAGCCATCGCTTTCCATATCATTACTCAAAGCTCCTCGACTATATGCAAGTGAAGTCTATTACTTAATTTATATATTAAAGGTTAAAAAGTACTATATCCTGTGTATTTTTATGCCGATAGTATTGGCTATCGTCGGGCTTGTGATCTTTCTTTAGGAAGTGGTAGCATTGCGGAATTGGTGCGGTCAGTGATTATTTGCTGGCTGAAGCGAGTTACATCGATCCAGACGGCAAGATTTTTTTTATTGACGAAGTAACATTATTATTTTTATTAAGTATTAAAGTTATTATACGACATGCGAGTGCCAAAAACATATTATATAATTTAAGATAGCCCAATTTCTAAGCACTGTTGTTCACATTTTCTACAATCTTTTCAACATCTTGATCTTTCAGATATTTGTACTATGTTTTACAATGGTGGATTAATGGGGTTTCTGGGTCTATGGCTATTTAAACAATAGTTTTAATATATTTACTCTACTGCGTAATAATTAATGTAATAATTGTGTGAATAAAATTCGCCGTGGAAATTTCTGGCTTCGCTCCTGGTTGCCGGCCTTGTATATTTTATGTTCGAAGTCGATCTATTTACTTTATTAATTTTATGAAAGCTAGCGTATAATATATTGTGGCATACCATATATGCCAAAAATTTCTTTTAAACTTCTGGTTGCAAAGAGAAAAGTTATTGTAAAAGCTTAGCTTGGATTGCTTGGCAACCCTGAAGTAGAATACAAAACAATATTTTTGGAAACCCACTATGGCCAAACATTTTTAATAACGATTAAATTACAACAGCCAAGGGAAAATGTATTGATGTTGCCATTTGTTACAACACAAAACAATACCAAAGGTGTTCGCAAATTTTATCGGATATTTTTCCCAATTCCAATTACAAATGTAATGGAAAAAAATTCTCAACTCCATTTTATTTGCTTGAGGAATTGTGTCTGGTCTCCCAATGCACACCATATATCTATTTTACACAAGTTAAATAAAAAACTTTTTTATCGCAATGCTCTTATTTTTTTATGTTGTTTCTAAAATTAACTATTCTTTTAGTATAGCTAGCAATAGCTAAAATTAATTGTAAATCCATATATCCCTTTTATCTATTTATGTCCATAAAATGCCATCAAATAAAAAAATGAATTCCCTGAATTAATAATTAAAAATTCACTTTATTATTATTATTTCAACTTTTTATGCACTTGTTTATTTTTAGTAGACACTGACGACAACCCGACTATAATATACCCTTTATTTTTAAAGTTTTGTACCAATGCTAAGTCTACATATCTTTTTTCGTTAGCATCTTTACTAATAATTGTGAAAAAATAAATTTTTTTTATCTTTTAGGCAGAAATAGATCTTATTTAATCAGCTTAAAAAGTTCCCAAAGGATTTGATTAATCGTAAAATCGATTAAATTAAATTGAGACAATTTATATAATATTAGTGAACCCGGCAGACGTTGTCCTGCCCAAACTTTTTGAATACTCTTAAAGTGAATAAACATCGTAAGATTCTCTAGCTAGCTTATCTGGAAAATACAAATACATTTTGCATTGACCGATTAGGAGACGGCATTCCCAATTGTCCTAATGGGTTATTAGCCATTGCCAAGCATAGATCTTCAATATGAATTAAAGCTTCATTGTAAACTTCCGGCGTAATCCATTACTGGATTACGTTTTGCTTGACGTACTCGAAACAAAATATTCAGATAAATAATCTTGATATTTAATCCACAGTTTAGGTGGACTTGATGGAAAACATATAGCCGAAATACAACACACACAACGCCATACACTATTCTCAATGATTGAAACAATGTTGAACCTCGAACATTGATTAACAACAATACCAGTTTTGTATGTATGTATATATGGCAATATACACACAAAAACCTATATTCAGAAAAATGCGTATATCTCACGAACCAATAAACACAAACACATCAAAATAGACTTAAAACTTCCGTATCAAAAACCTCTAGCACAAGCAAATTTCAGATTTGAAATTCATCGATGCTTTCATGAGAACACACGTAACACGTAAAACATAAGTTTCTTTTATTTATATAGAATAGTAGTTTCCTTTTGAGTCACAAATTGCTTGACTCATTATTACCTTAGATTTAGATTAACTAATAAACTAATAAAAATACTCTTTATTATCTTTATTCTGTGCCGGAAGTTATTGAAAAGACTGAAATTTAGAATAAAAAGTACCTAATTGAATTGATAATGTTTTACAAAGGAACGTTCGCCTAAGGCCACAGTGGAAGGACACAAAGTTAAGGTGTATGATAATCTTGCCTGGGGCATTGCTTATTTGATTTACTATTTGGTTTCCGAATGTTTTTAAAACAATAACTTGTAAACTTTTATCCATTGCATATAAAGAAAAGCCCTTCTAGCATTCGAAATAAACTCATTTCTTTGTTATTCACTCCAACAACTTTTAATTATGACACACATGAAAGTTGAAGCACAAACCTAGCAATCCAAGCCGAGAAAGTTGGAGTCGTCTACAAAACCATTTTAATCAAGAAGCAAATATTTGCCACATTTTCACAAATGGAAAATGGCGAGTGAGTTTTGTTTTAGTAAATCTCTGCATCTTTTTGCCACACCAGGCGGCAACAGAAAATCGCATATCTACTCATAGTATTTAAGCCCAAGTCTGAGTCACTTATTCATAATCCAGAAAATAATAGCTCCAAGAGCAGCACGAAGCTGCAGCAGCCATATGGTGCATGTCAATATGAATCTTGCGGCATTTCTGTAAGAAAATTGAAGCTGCTTGAAAGATGTCGTTTCGTAAATTTTGCAAATTGCGCGAAAATTTTGCACAACACAGTAAATGCATTTTCCTATTTTAAGCAAAAACATCAACAAAAATATCCAACTTTGAATGGATCCATCGGCCGCCCACGTAGTTGGTTGGATATTGACACTCCACACGCGGAGGCATGAAATATTTAGCACATTTTAAGTGCTGCGTGCAACGAGCTGTGGCAACAACAAAAGCGGTCCATCAGTCCAAAGAAATCCAGACTAGAAGCATTTTCAATCAAAATGCGCTGTCAAAACGCAGTACAACAACAATGACAAGAGCTTAACTTGAAGTCCTGGCAATTTTGTTTACACATGGAATACCTCTTGAACCAAACATAACTTGGTATGGTCGGAGGAGTTATCCGAAAATGGTATACCCTCTAACAGATGGAAGCCGGAACAGGCAGCTCTCAATTAAGTGCCTACCTATAAGCAATTTCGAAATATTCTAATCGACAGCGCATTCAATTTTATCATTTGGAGATGATGGCGTTCGACAAAAAAGAGTTTCAACAGATTCCGTCGCCTTTTAAAATAGAATGGCCTGCTGAATCCGCGAATCGGTCGTCCCATTGAAGCTAATTGATCTTAGAGAGCATCTCAAGCATCGATTTCTTACGTTTAGGATTCATGAATAGAGTGGCTAACTCAATTTTGAGCAAAACCCGTACATTTTCTGAATAAATTACTAAAATCCGCATCTTTGCAACTCAAAATCGTGCTATTTATTTTAGGAAAAAACTTAAGATAATTTAAATCTATTTTTCTGTTCCTTTTTGTTTAAAATCAAATTTGTTTTGTAATCATCGGTACATTACTTCCAAAACCGGGCTATATCCTGGTTTCTCCGAGCCAGTCGGTCATACTATTCATGAAGCACATTAACTTTTCTTCCCTACCCACAATTCGATACATGAAAGCTTTACCTTTTTTTTCTAGTAATAGTCCATTGCTCCTTTTCTTTATTGTTTAAATTAGCTGCAATTATTTTCCGATATTTCGAACTTTTTCTATGCCGCGGAAATTGCTGCATGACTCAATAACTCGACATCCGTTTTCATCTTAAGAAACCTGCATTCCTATTATAACTTTTCCATTCCGATTTTCATTTTTCTGTCGCTTAGTGCAAAATTAATATCTCTTTGTGAAATCAAATTTTTGTAGCTTTTGTTCGTAGAATTCGTCAATCATGCTCAACATTTTTGGCCATGTCAGAGAAAGTGATGGTTCATATCGAATTGACTAATGGAGACACCATAATAAAATACATCAAGAGCAAAAGATTAAAATGGACAGGCCAATGCAACACGATTGCCCAAAGATTGGCCACAAAAGAAAATTTTTATGTGCAGCTTATCAGGTAACAGAAGAAGAAGTCTACCACGTAAGAGATGGGTAGACAGAGTATAGGAGGGTCTACGAAGAATTGGGGTCACGAATTGGAAAGACAGAGCGGGAAATAGAGAAGAGTGAAATTATGTTAGGCTTACTTCCTACGCGGACTGCCGACGCCCTGGAAGATAAAGAATTAAATTCTACTAAGTCTGAAAAAAGGTGTTTCTACGGTCTCAGTAAGCAGATTTGTAGCAGAGACCTCTCTCGACCAACAAAAGTTACACTCTACAAGACGGTCATCTTGCCAGTGCTCTTATACGGAGCAGAAGCATGGGTAGTGTCACGGACAGATGCATCTGTTCTTGGGGTGTTTGACAGAAAAATTCTTCGTAAAATCTTCGGTCCCGTTCGTTTTGAGGACGACTATCGCATACGGATGAACCACGAGCAGTACGAGCTCTACGACTACAAAGATGCTGTCCAGGGCATCACAATACAACGTCTGCGCTGGCTCGGGCATGTCGTACGTATGGATAACGATGCTCCAGCGAAAAAAGTACTCTGAGCGAAAGCCGACGAAGGAAGACTAAGGGGACGACCACGACCCCGATGGATAAACTAAATAAATGTATTCTCTTACCCAAACCATAATCCAAAAGCGGGTTGATGATCAAAGTTCTGGTATATAATGTTAATCTGTGGCTTTGGGCACCTACCTTAGATAGATAACAGATTTAGATTTTTTTGGATTAACTTTAAACTCTGTTAAAAGAGTTCTGTTCTCATAGCTCTTGCGTATTTTGCGAGACAATGATGCTGATGCAAGTCTATAGTCTTGACCCTCTTCTGAGGAAAGGGTACAAAAATGACAACAACAACGAGGAAGCCCACCATACAAGATCGTCCGAAGTAAAATGTTGTGCAAACTGCAGATTTATGAGTCTTAGCCTTAAATGCCACTATGCTACTTGGACTGTGCCCCACCAGAGTATGCAGCTCCAAGCTCCGAGCTGGCCTAGCTGCTACGCATGCGATTGAGGCACGAAATGGTCTTGCCCCGTGCCTGCCCGCTGCGTGTCAAATAAATTTGTGGCAAGTGCAATGGAGTGGAGTGGCACGCGGCAGCGCCGGGGGACGATTTAAGTAAATTTTTTGGTTTTTTTTTCGAGCGAATCCCAGCAGCTGAGTAGAAGCAGCAACAGCAGCAGTGCAAATGGGTCGTAAAAAGAGCGGATTGAGTTAATTGCATTCGATATCAGCGGAGACGCGTTTTAACGAGTCTTTAACGACTTGCATGTTTACATTTGTTTGACATACGTTGGCCAATAAATGTTGCATTCAACTCAGCTGGTAATTAAAATGTATCTAATGATTGTGCCAAAGATATTTAGTTATCCATAAAAGTGTCTTTCGTTTGTTTTGGTTTAAACATAAAAAGTATTGTAAAAGGTAGAATCACAAATTAACGTCCCCAAATCTCAACGGTGGAGTTGAGACCGCTGCTAGCCTGGCCGCGCAGCAACAATCGAGCCCAACGATAAAGTGGTCCACCGGAGGTTAGACTGGGTATGGCGCCAGAGCTGTTTCTGAAGTTGTCATAGACATAGACGGCCGTGATGTTGACGTAATTGTCGCTGCCCTGTTAACAAAAAAAAAACCTAAAATAAGTAATTTGCTCCAGATAATAAGCTGGGCTTAACTTACGACAAGTGGGAAGTCCACATTGACGTTCCAGTAGTAGTTCTTGATGGGATTACGGACTTCTGTTTGACGGGAGAGCAAATAGTCGCCATTACTATAGGTTCCCCAGCTGGCATTATAGCAGTAACTGCTGCTGGCCAAGGCCAGAAGGAAAACACAGGAAAGTAGAAATTTCATATTGTCTGTAAGGCGAACTTGTTTTGATTGTACGAATTCTTCAAAAGTTTGTGCTTTTATAGCTCCAAAGTTGCCTCTTTTGATTAGCCACTCTTAGCTTAATCTTATCAGAGTTCCCACCTGCTTGCTCATTCCCAGCGAAAAAGAGACTCGCTTTATACATATTATTATATATGTACATATGTATAAGATAATTGCAATGTTTTTTGTTTCGTAGCGCCAAGCTTATAAAAAGTCTATTTCGAGTTGTAATAACAATGAATCATATGGCCAACAAACATTTGGGCTATTTCATTTAAGACAGTCAGGAACTGATTAGAACGGTGATTTTTAATATGCTCAGTTCCGATTATTTTGATTTGAGCACACTTCACAGTTATCGAGAGGTTCCTAAGAACCCCAATAGAGATAAGTTTGATTCGATTCTGAAATCTGCATCAGTTTTTCCCGGAATTTAAATCAGCTTATGTTAAAAATAGTTATAGATATAATAGAAAGACAATGCCAAAAGAAATCAATTTAAATGCAAGTAGTTAAATATTACAAGCTGGATAAATATATACCAATTACTTCTAAGGGCGTAGATATTTTGGGTGGGTGTGACAGCTTGTATAAACAAGTAATTTGTTTAAATGATGGGATAGTCTCTTCGTTTCCAAGGTGTAGGCAGACGAACGAACGCAAATGGGTTATAAGTAGTAAATATTGCTTTTTAACGTGCCTTTTATAGTGTTTCGTAATATCCGTCAATTGGATCAAGTCTCGTATTTGGTAAAGACCATTTGTAAAATTGTATTATTTATTCATAAAAATTTACATATTTCTTTAATTTGTATTATTTTGTAAAAAAATGTTTTGATTTCTATAGCAATACAAATTTAAATCAATCATTAAGAAAAAGGTTACGATGCCAACTTTTAGCCAAGTATTTTAATCAAAGGTCTAAAGACCTGGTAGATCTATAAATGTAAAATTTTGTTAGCGGTTATATGCTTTGGCAAAGCATACGAAACATTTTGCATTAGAATATTGTTATCTCAAGAACTCAAAAGATATGGGTTTTGCAAAAAAGGCTTCTTAATATCTTAATCCCAAAAAGTCGTTTACTAATTTATGTTTATTTTTTTAAATATTATATTTAGTTCTACTATTATTACGCTATTGTGACTTCTTCGAATCATTCACTTCCAAAATATTCCAACAAAAATTTTGGATTTTGTCAGTTATATTTAAAAACAAATATTTTTTGGGCTTAAAACGGAAATAAAAAAAATTCTAATTAAAATTCGTTCTAAAAAATGTTTTTTTTTTTAATTTCTATTAGATATTTATCTTTAATAATGAAAACTTTGGTCAATAAAAGAAATTTAGTTAGACAAGTTCCAAGTAAATATTTTCAAGTTATTGATTAATTTATTTTTTCCAGAAGCAAACGCAAAACTATAATGTATGGGTGTACAAATAGAAATCCGCCGTTTTTTTTTTTCATGATTTGAGGCTTTATTGTAAAAACTCGTTACATACTCATTCTTCAAAATAATTTCCATTGTTAGCCAAAGTATTTCCCATCTTTTTGGCAGCTTCTGAATTCCTCGTCGGAAAAACTGTTCTTCTTTTGACGCGATCCACGAATCGATCCTATTTTTGGCTTCCTCGAAAGAACGGAAGTGCTGTTCGGCCAGATCATGCGTCATCAATTGGAATAAGTGAAAATCAGAAGGGGCGATGTCAGAAGAATACGGCGGGTGTGGTAGGAGCCCCATTTCAAAGTTTCCAGGTATGTTTTCACTACCTTGGAAACATGTGGCCTAGTCATGTAGAAGTAAGACCTTATTGTGTCTTTCCGAGTATTGCGGGTGTTTGTCCTTTAACGCTCGACTCAGGCGTATTAGTTGCGTCCGATGCAGGGCTCCTGCAATGGTTGCGTTCATAGTACACCACGCCGAGCTGGTCCCACCAAATACAGAGCATCAGCTTCGAGCCATGAATGTTCGGTTTCGTTGTTGAAGTTGTTGCAACCGGGAAGCCCCCACGATTTTTTCCGCTTCGGAACTTATAATTTGTATTTTAAGCATACTCGGGATTTTTTATCAGACCTTTCATAATTAATAATGCAATAATCAGGGCAGAGATTTAGTCTCGTCCTTTGTTATTTTTATAATTTATAACAAACTTATTTATGTGAAATTCCCAAAAAAAAATGTGAAATGCCTCTTTGTGAAAACCATTTTTTTTTCGTCGGTTTCGGAGACCCAACTAGTTTGAAGATGTGGACAGTTACCATTATAAATATAAACAATTTATTTTATTGATATTTAAGTTCTAATCTATTTAATTTTTTTTTTTTCTAAGAACTTATTTTGATTATTTATTTATAGATAAGTTATATTAATAAATTTATCACACTCACAAATTAATGATTTTTACACATATATAAACTGAACATTTTCCCAGGATTAAGTTCGGGTTAGAGAACTGGCGATTTTTCATTTTTCGTATATTTCGTGTATTTGAAAAACGTTAAAATGAACTAAGTTCAATTCAGAGTGCCATACAAATCATACCGTTTGCTTAGAGTTTTTTCTCGGCCATTTCTTTGAACCAAAGCTAGCAAATGTTATCTTTCTTGCTGACGGTACAAAGTTTGCCTGGTCTACGAGTAGTTTATAGAGATAGTGAATTTAACACTTGAAGTAGTTCATATCAAATTTTGATATAAAAAACGAAAAAAAAATTGATTTATAATTCTGAAATTGTTTATTTTTTTAATACATTTTTATTATTATTTCCATTATCCAACGATTTCGGTAATTAGTTCATAACCCAGAATTGGGCAGTCACATTAACTCCTTGGCTTAATTGACTTTTGACATTGATGGTGGCAAAAGTGAAGCCGGGACCACCGGACCATAAAGTAGAGGTTGGTCCAGAGCTGTTGGTAAATCTATCGGTCACATTGATGTAGGAAATAATCTTGGTGTTTATCTGGCCCTGTTTGGTTTATAACAAATTAATTATTAGTTTCTTTTAATTTGAAGATTTACTTACATTGGCTGGAAAATTAATGGTTTGGGTCAAATATTGATTAGCCTGCTTGTTTTGTGTCAGGTTCTGGGTGCTGGCCAAAATGCTGGAGGTCGTTTTGCTGCCCCAACTGGCATTGGCGGCATAGGCAATGGCCAAAATGCTCGAGACAAGAATAACAATCTGCAGTACCTTCATTTTCGTTCAAATCTTACCGACACTTTCTTAAATGCAAAACTGCCAATAATTTCGAGCACAACTCGCTTTTTATGGAAAACTCAACAAGTTCTATATACTAAATAAAGATATCTTATTTTGCTGATTGGCTACTATCTCACATTTTAAGTATTTGCTGAATAATTGGCGGTTTAATTCAAATGAAGTGAGTGTACTTCACTTATCAGCTAGACAATAAGCGAGTCGCAAGAACTTACAATCTTATCCAATTAATTGCAACTTTCGGAAAAAAAAGTCCGAAAATACATTTTTCGTGGGATTTGTGCCGAATTTAGTCGACTAAACACTGATAGTATGGCTTTCAGTGAAGTTACTATTGGTACAGTGGGCGAAAAGTCGATCTAAAAAAACAATAATTTTTTTTAATATAAACAAAAAGAAGTATTGAATAAGTTATTTATGTTGAAATGTTGTTTATGCTCAAAAATAACTTCAAAAGTTTTAAATAAAATTTTAAATATACTAAAATAACTGAATATGTACCAAAACTTGATGTTAGATCAAATATTTCAGTTGAATAGTATAAAGCATTTACTAAGTCTTTGGGCGGATTTCTTATGTTCCATTCTTTTATCCTCACTGGTTTGAAATCCATCTTCTTGTGATGGAGCCTTGCCATCTTGCAGAGGCGGCACCAAGCAATAAATCGTTCTCTCTTGTATATATCGGCGAATCCTAGCCACATCTGATTCAAGAAAATCGATTTGGATCTAGACCCCTTTGAGATTCGCATTTTGATAAGTCGACAATCAGTACAATAATGCCTAATTATTAATGCATTTTCAAATGCAGACGAGTTTTTTTTATTAGATCTTTTAGGCCTATTACAAAATCAATAAACTTAGAAGTGCATTTAAGCCTTAAAACATTAATGTACTGTGCATTTAATATACTATATGGCTAATTAACTTTCTCGACCGCCTCAAGTTTGCAGGCAAATTTTCTGAGAAGAGGCTATTTAGTTTTGAGTGCTTTGCTGAGTGGTTTGGGTTTGAGTCACTTTTACTGCTGATAAGCACTTGAGTGTTGTTCTCAGCTTCATTGACTTACAGTGTTGCCTTTCGATTCTAAATAAATAAAGCGAGATATCGCTATGTTGATGTTTTTTTTTTGTTTTTTTTCGTATAACAAAGACTTTAAACCAATTTGCGCTCAGAGCGTCGAATTAGTTTCAAATCTGTACTTAACAAGAGCGCTACCAGCGGCTGCAACGCGTTAAATAAGTTAGAAAAAAAAACGCGCAGCATATTTTTGAAAAAACTTACAAAAAAAAGTCTACCAATATCAGAAAACAACAACAATAACAAGATCTACAACAACTTTAACTTAGCGAAGACTACGCAGCGCTGATAGTAGCCTCTTCCCGAACACACACGCACATGAGCCGATAATAATAATAATAAAAAAATAATAAAAATAATACGTATCGGACGGCGTCTAAATACTTGTTGTACATAGAAACCAGCACCAAGTTCAACAAATTCTATAAATAGTTATTGGACTGGTCAGTAGGGGAGTGTGCTGCTTGTACTGCATCCGGAAATGGAATTGTGCCGCAGTCTGCCAATTTCGGGAATCCTGTTTGTGGCCTGCTACTTGGTCACTGCCTATGCCGTCTCCAGCACATGGGGCAATATCTCAAGTACAGCACAGCTGCTGCATGCCGAGAACGTTGCAAATGCCTCATCGCCGGGCAAATATGTGAATCACGATATAAAATATCCCAAAAACGTAAGCAAGATTCAAGACTACTCAACTCATCGCATCTCATCTCAGTTAGTTACACTCATAAACAAGCTCGAGCTCATAGACCACGTGTCTGGTTTTGTGCGTTGTCTCAAGTGCAAGAGCGCTGCAGGCTAAAAGTGATCTAATTGAGTCTCGTGACGCATGCAGCCCTTAGACACTCAATCTCTCAGAGCGACTCTCTCTGTCTCTCTGTGCAATCGCGCTTTCTCTCGCGATTTGTTTGGGCTCAGCTTTAGTGCTTCTTGTGGTCGGTCTGTGGTCTGGTCTTATCTGCCAAACTTGGGGTTTCGTTTTTTCCCAACATCATTTGCGCATTTTTTGTGGTTTTGTATCTCAAGGTTGCCTTTTGCATTTATGAGATTTTAATTGTCTGGCGGCTGCCCCGAAATGCGTAAATGCTTTAGAACTGCCAAAATTTGTAATTTAAATGGCGCACTCAGCTGGCATTATGTACTTTATATTTATATAATTTCATATTTTTTTTTTGCTTTTTATAAGCTACTATGGCTTTCATTTAGATTTGCGTTTGTGTATTTGCCCCCAAGCTGCTGCTATTTACTCTGTATATAAGCTCGTACATACATTCATATTGCAAATTGTTTTCGTTGAAGCGGAAATGTTTTTGCGAATTTGCGAAAAGAAACAGATTTTGATAAGCTTTCAGGAAGTGGCGTATTTGGTTTGTGTGTTTGAGGGGCACTCTTACATACTTCTATCTTCGTTGAGCTTTAACAAATATGCAGCATTCTCTCTGGCAGTGGCTTTAAGAACGTTGATAATAGGACGAATATGACTTCCGATTTAAAATCACCCTAACTTCACCCATGAATGACATCACATTTTTTATGAATAAGCATTTAAATAATCCATTTATGCTTCTCCTACCTCCTGCTCCAGGGCATCGGTAATGGACGCATCATAACAGGTATACGAGCATTCGATCAAGTCACCAACAACACCGGAGGACATGCTACGATCTACTCCGGCGGTCCTGGTTTCAATTTTGTACACATTAAATTGCAATCGCAATACAATTATGGTTTAATATTTCGCGTTGAAATTTATGGAAAATAAATTAACATATTTCAATGCAAACAAACCGTATACCACTAAGAATGTTTTAAAATTAATTAATTATTATACATAATACAATAAACTATTGCATAAGCAAACATCCACAACAACAACAACAACAATAATAATAGTAACAATATTAATAAAAACGAAAACAATCATGAATCCAAACATAAACATTAAATACAATACAAACAAAAACCATAAGTCCATATTAAAATAAATTTAAGCATTAACTCCTATTAAAAGCATAAAAGTGAAATGCTTAATTGAATCAAATTATTGACAAAGTTGTGAAAAATTGTTTTTATAAAGGATATAATTGTTTCAACTAAAGTGCAACTTTATAAACAAACAAGTTGGTTGATGATTTTTATACCCTCTTCAATGGCTGGGTGGTTAGTACCAAGCCATTTATGAGCACAGCCTAAAACTATGCTTTAATTTTTTACCAATTCGCCAAATACTTTAAGGTCCTAAATGTGAGCTTGTTTTTACAAATGGCTAATTTTTTAATTAATAATTTGTTTACGTCATTTACGAAATAGAGTAAAAGCAAGGTTCTTGAAATGCCACCCAATCATTTTTAAGATAATTGGTTGAATTAATTGTATTTATTTATGAATGGAAATATCTCTATCAATGGCAAATAACCAATTAGATAAACTTTTTTTTTTAAATATTGTAGGGGAAATAGATTTTAAAAATGAAGCTTGCCCAACAGTGCAATACCCAGCAAAAAAATAATTACATTATATTAATTTTAACAACTTACAAAGTGGTTATTTCCAAAAAATTAAAGTATATGGGGTAAGTTTCAAGTTCGTATGTTTAGGGATGTGAAAGAAAACACTATAAATCGAAAATTTGGCTTTGAATTCACTCATTAGAAATTTGTACATTTTTGGCTATAGCTTTTGTCGCAGATCTCTATGGCATGAATCACCGCTTGAAAGACGCTGGGCCAGGGGCCCATTGCGGTAGAGATTCTGGTGTTGGGTCCAACCATTCTAACACCTACACCCTGCTCAGTTTTGGACCCATCCGTGAACCATTGTTGCCTCCGGGGGTTTCCACAGGGGTCTCCCGACTTGGGAGAAGAGATCTAAATATCTTGTTATGAAAAAATTCCGTGATCATAAGATCCGATCTAGAGCAGACCGATACGTCAGGAAGTAAGTTACTCTTTTAAGTTTCAGATAAAAATATTAAACAGTGTGGAACGGGATGCGATATGATTTAAGAAACTTTATCTGCTTAAGGAATATGTGCATCAGCTGGTTAAATTTCGCGTCTACAGCTCATATAGTTCTCAAAGGCTAGGTGTTCAAACAGTCGGACATGCTGACGGACAGACAAATATGGCTCAATTGTTACCCGTGCTTTCGATAAGCATTTCGGCATAAAGGACATGGGCTCTACCATGCCTCCTTCTGTATAGATACATTGTAGAGAGTGTTAGGCAGATTAAGACCTAAAGGAATAGGTAATTGTAAATCCAGACAAGATTCTTAATTCTAGTTAAATATTTTTTTAGTTGTGTGTTTGAGTCGTTTTTTTCTCTAAGTCCTGAGAGCAATACTATCCATCCTTAACAACAATATTATAGCTTTGGGCACTCACAAATAAAGTAAATAAGCTTGAAAGTCCTAAGTTGCTATCTAATAATAAAGTATTTTAGCCAAATAACTCGAAAAGTTAAACAGTGGATTGGTTCCAAACACTACTTAATTCAAAATTGACTTGGAAGTCTAGCTTATCTTAAAGTATCAGGTAAAAGTAAACCAAATAAAGTTGTAAATGCCAATAATGAGGCCTAATACCACGTCGTAAAAGGGGTAAGCAATATATATACACATGTCTATATGTATCAAGCGTGATGCTTAAAACAAAACCTGGAACTAAAAAATTGTTGACTTTTTTTGTTAAACAAAATGTATTTCCTTTATATGTAATTTCTTAAGGAGTGAGTCTTTATCAGCCAGTACAACTTTACAACTCTTAGAAATTGTTATTTGAAGTCTGCACATTAAAGGATTTTGAAATTTCCAATTCTTATAATTTCTTTTATTGATATCAAACGCTTTGTAAATCTTGTGCCACAAGAAATGGAAAAAATTATCTTAAATTATTTATTACTAAAGCACTTCTTATAATAATATAATTGTACTATGATGGCGGAAAGGCGGATCCTCCCTAGGCTCCATAGATTTCAACCCTTGACTTGATGCCAGCGCCACGTGCCGAAGTAAATGTGATTGTCACAGTTGTATCTCCCACGCCTCCAGAGGTGATCGTAGCCGTGGCACCCCGCTTTCGTTTTTGATCTGTTATTCTTATGTAGCTTATGGTCAATGCTGTTCCGGCCTGTGTCAAAGTGTATGTCTGTGTCTGGGTCTGGAATAGTCTCTTGTTTTTGGTAACAATTTGATCCGCAATCAGGGTGTCGGTGGTTGCCCTGGTGCCGTAAGTGTCCACGTTACTGGTACCACTATTACCACCGCCTATGCTGTGCACCAGGCAGATGCAGCCCAGCAGAACCACAAAAATAGAACTGAGATACATGTTGGCTAAGTTTGACTTTAAAAACGAAATGCTACTGATGAGTTTTCCCTAATGCTTTCGGCTTTTATAGCCGCACAAATGGGTGCTGTAGCAATATGGCCTAAATTGATAGTAAGACATTAAAAATTTCTTGGCCCATTCGAAAAGACAAATGTGAGAGTGTTGCAACAAATTGTGACTGTTGTTTAACAAAAGAACAAGATTGCCTAATGAAACGTATCTGATTGAATTTTGGGAATAACAAATGAAAGAAGTAGACAAAGTTCAAGACGGCGAAGTTTACATACACTAACGTAGTAAGTTGATGACAACTCTCATACTTAATAAATGAATGAATAAGATCTTTTAACCGATTTTATATATATTTATTTGCAACTTAACGTCCCCAAATCTCAACGACGTCATTAATGCTGTGGCCGCGCTCTGAGGTAAAGTATAAAGTGGCGCCTTTAGAGCCGGGACCGCCACTGGTAAGCTGCACAGTCGCGCCGTTAGACTTCTTCTTATCCGTAACCAGAATAGCCGTAATAGTCAGAGCATTCAGATCGTTCTGTAAGAAGCGTAACAAACTTTGTAGTTAAACGTTACATGGAAAATGTATTTTCTTTTAGCGCACCTTTTGTTGAAAGACATATTTCTTGGTGACCGTGAGTCCCACCCAGAATGCCTTCTTTACTGTCTCCTTGGACAACTTGTAGTCATTGTCACCAATCTCTCCCCAACGATAGTCATTGCCGGCTTGTACAGTAGTCAAAACAGCGCAGAACACAAAACCCAACACTAAAAGTGTCACAATACTGGGGCACAAAAGCTTCATTTTGTAATTGCAATCGAAAATAGACTTCTAGAATGCACATGAAGCGTTCTACACGGTCTTTATATTTCGAAATCTTCTGCCCTATCAGCTCAGTATCACCCACTTGAAATTGCCTAAACGTGTCTATAGAAATGTGCGGATATCTTCAATACATATTTTTTCTATTTTTAACAATTAACATTATATGTAATATTTTATCTTATCCAGGTTTCCCAATTAAAAGACAGTTATTAAATTGCTGGGTACAAAACAATTGACATGTTGCAAAATTTAATTAAGTTTTAATTGCGAAAAACAAGTCACAGTTTGCTTATATACTTTAGTGGCCATATATATCAACTGTTAAGTTAAGGCCTTTGGTGAATTGAGATGTGAACAGGATGGTGGCGGAAGTGTTGCCTGGACCACCCTCTATCAACTCGGCCTTGGGATCATTTTGTCCTACATCAGTAACTTGAATCATAGTAATTACCGCAGATAAAGCCTATTATATTAAGAAATTATAATTTCAGTTTTTTATCGAAAGTTCTGTTTCTTAACTTACATCTTTTGGTTGCCAGAATACGTATTTATGGGTGGTGCTTCGTAACATACGCCAAGGTTCAATTACGGTGTCGGAACGTAGGTGTTTGTCAAATCTATGACGTGCGCCCCAAGAAATGCCTTTAGTGTTCGATGCCACTAACAAAGGCGCCAAAGCTAGGCAGGCAATATAGATCAAAATCTTTTGCATATCCATAGATATCTTTATCTTTTGTAAAATAGTTTAAAACACGTCTTTGTAAACTATTTATATAAAATGTTGTATAATTATATTATTTAATATTTAACGCTTTGAAGTGCTGTTCAAGTGTGAAATTCGGATACACTGAGAAAAATGAACAATGAGTTTCCTTTACACCCCTATCGCTATACAAATAGCATTCTACTCGAATTAACAAAATCTAATGGAAACTTTTAAAAATATTGGCAACCACTTATTGATTTTAAAGACCATAACTTGCACCTTTTTTTTTGACGAAACGTTGAATTTTTCTCATAATATACCTATATTGCCTCCATACACCCTTGAATTCCGTTAAAGGATTGTTTTGAAATAATATAAGATAGTAACTTAATTGTTTTATTCTTCTATTAATAATAAGTGGATAAATAGAAATTACAATCCTTTTGAAAAACAATGGATATAAAGTAAAAATATTATATATATATATTCTACAAATACAATGATTTCTCTAAAAATTGTCATTCTTAAAGGAACTAAAATCCTTTCAAATCAAACTTTCTCAAAACGGAATTCTTATTTGATCTTTTTTAGAAATATATTAAGTATTGTGAAAGCCGAAAATGTATGTAACATATAGAAGGAGTCGTCGTTCTTTTGCTTTTGGTTTTTATGAAGGAACCGGACTTTATTGCAAGCTAGTGGAAAAGGGTATCCCAAAGTCGTCCGCGCTCAACTTTACGCACGCCATTTTTTAAATACGATCTCAGTGGATACCTTGCAATAAATATTTTATCTATAAAACCGATTCAGTGAAACGTCGTGTTTAAAACCTTTAAACCGATTATATATATATTTTAAACTTAAATTCCCCAAATCTCAACGATATCTTTAATGCTGTGGCCACGCTCTGAGGTCAAGTATAAAGTGGCGCCCTGAGTTCTGATACCGCCATGGGTTAGCTGCACAGTCGCGCCATTAGCCATCTTTTTATCCGTAACCTTAATAGCCGTAATGGTCATAGAATTCAGATCGTTCTGTAAGAAGCATAATAAACTTTGTACTTGAAAACTTCATGAAAAGTGTTTTTTTTTTAACGCACCTTTTGTTTGAAGACATATTTCTTGGTGACCTTGAGTCCCACAAAAAAGGGCTTCTCTACTGTCTCTTTGGACAATTTGTAGTCATTGTCACCAATCTCTCCCCAAAGATAGTCATGACTGGCTTGTGCAGTTGTCAAACCACCACAAAACACATAACCCACCAATAAAAGTGTCACAATACTGGGGCACAAAAGTTTCATTTTGTAACTTCAATAGTAAAGAGACTTCCAAACTGTACACAAAGCATTCTAGACGGTCTTTATATTTCGAAATCATCAGGCCTATTAGCCAAGTATCACAAACTTGGTATTTTTTTTTTGCTATTTCAAACAATTAACATTATATGTAATATAATTCCAACTAAAAGGTAGTTTCGTAAATTTTTTATACAAATCTTACGAAACAGTTCTGTTAGTACAGCAAGTAAATGTTAGGACACTAACACTGATTTCGTTACTTTTTGACTTGACTATAGATTGTAATTGAATTGATTTTGTCAATCTTACGATTTTTTTTTTTTAAATTTATACCTATTTTAGCGTTACTCAAATTCTTTTGAATCATCTTTAAACTTTACCCGTATATAAGCAAAAATGAAACATTTCAGGCGATGGCTTTAGAGATATCGTGGCTACCCTAATATCCATTTTGTTTTAAAAAAAAAGCACACTTTATTTTAGCACGTTTTTTATTTTTCAATGTAAACATTTCTGGTTTTGTAATGTGCTCAGGCCACAATCTTGGGTATCATATCAATTCAAGTATTATATTTAAAAATCTTTTCAAGAGCTTTGTTCGCGCGTTTACTACTACAGCCAACAAAGTACTTTAGTCTTTTTTTAATTAATTGCATCTCTGATTGTGATAGGCAGTTACTCGAGACGTTCTAAAGTTTCTTTTATATCAAAGAACGTCGAGCATAAATCAATATCCATTAGAGCTGAGTTGCTCTGACCGCGAATGACTTTCTATAGATTTCACTGGCGCCATTTCCATTTAATTAAATGATTGCTTTTGGGAAAGCGCCTTAAAGCATTAATTTATGATACATGCTCGTTCCTTTACCTATACGACAGAATGTTTCCCAAAGTTATGTAAAATAAATAAATCATGCCCAGATACATGCATCAACATGCCGCTGATAAAGCGGTGCTGGCATTTGAAGGTACTGCTGATAAGTTGAGAAATTCATCGAATTATTGTGGGCGGGGTGGCAAGAACGTCGTGACGTCTCTAGAAGCTGCGCAGCCAACCAACCAAGCGGCAAAAACTATGAAATACCCAAAAACTATTCTTTTAAATCAACCAAAAGAAAAATGATGAAAAAGTTGTGCAAGAAAAATGAAACTTCTAAAAACTTTGGCAGCAGCTTTTGAGTGAGTGTGTGTGTGTGTGTGCATCTGTGTATCTGTGTATATGAATGTGTGAGATAGTGTCTGGTTTAGTCTAAAATTTTCAATTTCACATTTCCACAATTTTATTTAACGCTTTGCTGGTTTGAGTGCCCCCAAAGAGACCTGCCTGTGCGCGCTTAAGCACATAAAACTGACATTTAAACAAATCAAAAGATATCTTTTGGAACAACTGCCCAAAAGTGTCGATTCATCAATAATTCAATTTATTGGGATTTCCAATACTCATGCATATTTTTCTGCTCTCCTTCTCATTCTAGCTGTCTGGGCTTAAAGTCACCGTTCATAGAGTTCAGCAACCAGCCAGAGCTGCTGGCCAATACTAGCATTCCCCTGAATATAACCAAAGATGAGCAGGCCTATATGCATCAGGAGGGTCTGCGTAAGTTGGGCACTTTCATCAAGCCCGTGGATCTACGTGATTCTGAGACGGGCTATGTCAAGGCGGATTTGACAAAGAAACTGCCGCTGGAGCCACCTAGCGCGCAGGCTAGACGTGTGCATCCCATTCAGGAGGAAATGGATCAAAAGCAAATCATATTGCTTGATGAGGACACTGATGAGAATGGCTTGCCCGCCAGTCTTACCGATGAGGATCGCAAGTTCATTGTGCCTATGGCGCTGAAGAACGCCTCACCCGATCCACGCTGGGCAGGACCAGCACCTACACCTGCACGACTGACCAGCACACAGCGCTCCACAGTGTCCAGCACGCGGCGGCGCAGCACAACGAGCACAACAACCACCACACTGCCGCCAGATCCCACCTCGGACATTGATGATCTTAAAAAGCATATTTTATTTTTGCACAATATGACCAAGAGTAACAACAATTTTGAATCAAAATTTGTCAAATTCCCCAGCCTGCAAAAGGACAAAGCGAAGCAGCCCTCGGCGGCAGCGCCAGCTTCCAAGCGCCCTCAGCGGCCAGTATTTCAATATGCGGCACCAATAGCGCCACCTACGCGTAAGGTGCCGCAGGGTGCACATACACCGGGCCAGCAGCCCTTTGGTGGTTACTATCATAACGAAGATGATGGCGACAGCTTATCTACGTTTCTGCAGCCCATTGGTGCTGGTGCCGCAGCTGGAGCCGACGCTGGCGGCAAGGAACGTGGCAGCATTGCCATAGTACCGCAGGTGCATCTGCTGCATGAAACAGATGCTACAACTCCCTCTAGCCCCACCACATACACTATGCCGCCCACAACTACAACGCCCACTACTACTACCGAGCTGCCTAAACGCACTACCAAACGTCCAGTTTGCCTACGCAATCCCGATTCACCCAAATGCATACGTCAGCGACGCCGCGAGGAGCAGCAACGACAGCGCGAACGAGACGAATGGTTCCGCGCTCAGTCCGAGTTCATTAGACCACATTTTGAGCCCATCATTCAGACGATTAATAACACAAAACGCTTTGCGGTTTCCATAGAGATACCTGATTCATTCAAAGTGCATCTGCACGCTAATGACACTGCCATGCCCGCCGAGGAAACCGAGCTGCAGCTACTCTCGCGTGTGGCACGCTCACAGCACCGGCGGCGCAATATTGGCGCTGGTCTGCCCGGACGCACTCTCATATCGGTGGAAAAGTCTCGTGCCGCGCCGCCATCAGATTATTTTGAGCAGGACATTGTGATGACATCGGCGGGCGTTGCAAGCGGTCGGGAGTTCCTGCTGGCTAACATGGAACAATACGGCATGGGACCAAACAATGAACATGACAACGAGACAACTCCAAGTCCTACGGTGCCGGCATACTCCGAACCAATTGATTTAAACCCGGATAACTGCTATCATGTTGATGGCATGACCTACGGCCAGAAAAAGCAATGTGTGCTTCATACCAGCGTCATGCCTGCGATTAGCAGAGGAGCGCGTGCTGCCATACAGGTGAGTTTTATTTTTAATTTTTTATACACATATGATGCGGATACGAAAAGCGGAACAAATGCGATAGATTTGAAAAAACTCCGGACATAAGCCTCAACTGAAAGTACACATTACCATTTTTGACATTAGTTCAGTTAAAATCTTAACCAGTGTTGTTCTACTGGTTCTATTGTCAACAGTGTGACGTCAGGAATACGTTGAAAATATCGACAATTGTGTCGTTTATGCCGATGCTTTAAATCAGCTGATTCTTGTAAGTGATGAGAATTTAAAGCTAAAACTGATTTTTATCTGATTTAGAATCACAATTTTGTAGTCTATGTTACACTGATTAGTTTACGCGGCACTTTTTGAAATGTTACTTAAATGTAAACTTTTTGCTACAAACAAATGCCTATTATTTTATAGTGCAAATTGGTCCCCTTACCCATTTACCATTTGGCACTCAAACCAGATAAGTGAACACCCCAAAAGTTTTTTTGGATTTTCGAAGGGAGTAACTTTAAAATTTTTTAAACACGAAAAATTTTAGATTCGATGAGTTTGTTTGGATTATTCTCTTCCACAATGATGAAGTTCGATGCTGACTTTGCAAAGCAGCAAACACGAAGTTGATGGTGCTGACGGTGGACTGCGGTCACGGTAAAGAGAGGAGAGTAAAGTGGCTTGCTTTTCAAACTTTGTTATTTTAATTCTACATCATTTTAATGATCCTATCGAACTAGGGACGCTTATAAGGTCATAGCCATTTGGCAATCCTTATTTGCTATAATCTAAGGTCAACTCCCCTTTCTTGTCTCCTTTAACTAAATAACATTTAAGATTGCTTTTTTGCAATGTAATAGAGTCTTAATTTGTTTGGTATAAAAGTCACACTTTTGGCTAGCTTGCTGCCCTTTAGACCAAAGTTAACATTTGAAAAAGAATTTTTTAAAGTCAACTGTTAAGAAAGTAAAACAGAACTTAATAACATAATTTAGTTGCTCTATACTATTTTGTTCCACTTGACCCCACTGGGAGCTTCAAAAGAGTAGGTCAAACTATTTATGTCTCAACTGTTGAGCTCCTGCTTTAATCTCTGTTTATTTTCTTAGATTAAATCTGCATTAAGTCCTAAAATGTGCGAGGCAAAATATTATGCGCTTATTCCCTGACTCTAACTCAAACATAACAGATCCGTAACAATGAAAGTTGTGCACGTCGTCAAAAGAGCTGCTAGAGTATACCTTAAAAGTGGAAAGCAGAAGTTTCGTTTGTGCTTTTTCCAAGTGGCTCCCACATGACTAAAGTCGTGCACAAAGACTTGGCTTCTAGTACAACATGGTTAAACTTTGGGATACACTCAACTTAAAGCCTTTGCAGTCGTAATATGTCGGCTAAGAACGAGAATTTTTAGATGTTTTTAACGTAGAGTTATAAGTTTCACCTGAGTAAGAAAGTTTTATAATTTTTGCTTTGTGGATCAATTCGACAAAGATATACCCTGCACACACTTTTTCCAACGTCGCTGTAAATGAAAAACTGTTACACTTCTGCAAGAGATACAGTCACATGTGTCTAAATTATATAATATATTCGTAATAATTACACCCTATGCTCAGCATTAGGTGTCCCTAGCTCCTATGGTCTCAACCGCCATTACCAAGTTCAGACACGCCTTCTTCCGGCTTTTAGGTGCATTACACAAATCTATAATCTCCTTGCTCTTTTGGTTACAGTGTATTTGAAATGTTTATAGCCTTATTTAAAGCAGCAGCTGTTCCGTTACGCTGCCTAGCGAAACTACAAACTATTATCAGGATCTCTTTGAAACCTATGTTCACACCCAAAGAACAAATGCCAGGCGAGGCGAGCACCAACTACAACTGCTATGTTCTACAAATACCTCTTTTACAAATGCACACATGTAACTATGTATCTATGTAGTAACACATATATACACACACACACATACCCGTCTGACGCAATGTCCTAGTAAAACACCCTTTTGTCCTTTGGGCGTTTTGAAAAGAAAAGCAAAAGTAAAAAATAAAATCCAACTGCAGTACGGCCCGTACATAATAGCAGTAGATGAGTCGGGAAAGCCGCGTCTCCTAACGCCTAACAGTTGGCCACCTTTCCTCAATGCCTTGCACTTTCTCGCCATATTTCAGTTCTTTTGGACTTGGTCTTTACCGCGACCTCTGACTCGACTCCTGCGCCTGTCCTGCTCCCGCTCCCGACTCCACTGCGTCAGCGACTGCTCTCATTTCGCATTCGCATTCTCACAGTTGGTTAAACAAACAAACAAACAGTGAATATTTTTCATGTTTTTTGTGGCTATTGCTGCAGTGGAAACGCCCCTGTTTATTTGCCTTTGTCGCAATTATGCGGTCGCTGTTGCAGTCAGCGTTGGTTCAACATAAATACCACATTTATTTTTGCAGCTGGGCTGCTGCAATGACCGCTTACCCTTGTCCGAGATTTGGATGGGTGCAGTCTCCTCGTACACATCTCGGTTTTGCTTGGGGGTAGTTATTAAATATTAAGGCGTACTATGTGCAGCAACTTGTAATAGTTGCAAATTTTATTTGAATGCACCATAGTTTTTACTCAGCAAGCTCTATTTGTGTTTACCACCTTGACCCCGGAAGCAGACTTTGGGAACGCAACTCATAAATATGGAAGTGCAAACACAAAATATATAAAAGTTCTGCAGAACAACGAGATTTATTGTGAGGATCGGTTCATAAATTCTCTTAAGTTGTTGTTTTTTTTTTTAACTTCTAATGAGGGCTACTAGAATGGAAGTTTATAACTTGAAATTAAAACAACAAAAAGCATGGGATAAAAATAGGATACGAACAGACTGGAAAGAAAATCTGATAATACCAATACACAAGAAGGGTAGTAGCTAAGACTGTAACAACTACAGGCCAATAACATTATTACCTACAATGTATAAGCTATATACCAAGGTGCTGGAAAAGCGACTTAGGTGAGTAATAGAAGAAGACCTTCACTTTAAGAGCCATCATGGAAAAATGGATGGCTAAGGGGAAGGATCTTTTCCTAGCGTTCGTTTGATAGTGTGCCAAGACAACATGTATTAAAAGTGTCTATGACAAGCCGACGGGGAAAGTAAGACTAGAGGGCGAGAAGTCACAAGTTTTTGAAATTTGCAAAGGATTAAAGCAAGGAGACAGTCTTAGCCCACTACTGTTCATCTTATTCATGGATGAAATAGCTAAATTGTGTCAGAGGCAAACAGAAAAAACAAAGATTGGGAACTGGAGACTTCAACCCATCTACCTGCAATTCCTATTATAAGCGGACGACATTGTTATCATAGCAAACAATCCGGAAAGGCTACGAAATGTATTAGACAAGTGGTCCAACAATCTAAAAAGAAATGGAATGGAGGTCAATATAACCAATAGCAAAGTAATGTGGGTCTCTAAAGAGGATAGGTCGACAGACAATGTGCATATAACATGCAACGGCATTGAATTAGATAGAGCTGAATCCTATGAATACCTCGGAGCCATTGTTAGTTGTAAGGGAAAAAAAAGACCTAGAAGTGCTAAGCCGGACCAAGAAAGCGGTCTCAGCGTGCTATCAGATAAGTAACACAATAGTGGGTAAACAAGAGATAAACACAAAAACAAAACTCAAGCTTTACAACACGGTTATAGTACCAATAGCACTGTGCGGTACCGAGTGTTTGCCGCTATTTGAAAAACATCTTTCAGGCAACAGAAATGAAGTACGTACGAAGGGTCGCAGGAAAAGCCAGGAGAGATATGGTCAGAAATGAAAGAATACGTTCAAAAGTCGGGCATAAGAAGTCGATTATACAAGAAATCGAGGAGAGACAGCTAAAATGGTTCGGACGTCTACATCGGATGGACGAGTCAAGAAAAGCCAAACAGGTACTGGAAATGAGAACGAAAGGCAATGCACCGAGAGGAAGACCCCGAAAAACTTTTGAAAATCGCGTCCAGGATATGGGAAGGATGCAGAAACCTGGCAGAGATGAGAAAAGAGAGCAGGGATCGACCTCATTGGAGAAGATGGATATCCCGAGGCTACCCCGACGCCTAAGAGCAAATGGGGATTAAAGAAGAAGAAAATAACCCGAGTGGAGTTGTTTAAAGAGTTTTTGCATTCGTGATTAACACTACTTAATACTATTTAAATATAGTGAAAGGCTTTTTAGGCACAGAAAAGAACATAGATTCCCTTTAGAAAGTGTGACACTGTGATTTACGTTTCAGTTATTTTCTAAAAAGTTTCACTTAACCCTCTAGTACTGCTCACTGGTGAGTATACCAATATTGGTTACCCGATGTATTACATTTTTGATGTATTTAACATGGGGATCTCATTGGCGATTATGTCTACCAACAGTCACCACTATCGGTGAATTGCTTATAAAAAGGAAATCCACATTTTTGGTTACCTACTGGCTTATTATTATAAAATAAAAATTAAACTTAAACTTAAAGAAAAGCATATTAGACCAATGCCTTGTTCCTTTTTCAATATGCCTATTGGAGTGCAATTTCTAATTCAATTAATGACTTCGTCATGTCTGAGAGGTCTCCTCCGACTCCGTACTCATCTGATTTATAAATTCGTAAATGAAGCAAAGCATAATGAATGTATTCCGACAACCAGTGCCCGACACTTTTGCTACATCTCTCTGATAATCTGATACTCGTACTGCCGCAATATGTCACAGACGAAAAAGCACCCCAGATCTGAGAGACTGACATTCAATTGCATTTGATTGATGATTGGCTTGGCAATTATTATGCATGCTGTAAGGGGTTGAGCTCTTGAGTTCAAACACTGCGTTGGATAATACACGCACTCCCGACTCCCGAAAGCACATTGCTAAGCAGCGTCTGTTGTAGCTGGATGCTTCAAAGGAAATTCAAGAGAGCGCAGTTCCGGCCAACTTTTTTGCTTGTCAAAATTTTAGCTCAATGTCAACAAAAGTAGCAAGATAATTTATAACAAAAACAAGGCAGTTGACGAATGTTAGATGCACTTTCGGCGACTGTCTTTAAATGCAAATGTTTTTGGTCTGCTCTACTTTGATGCACAAGAATGTTTTTTTTTTTTTGTTTTCTATCTTTTGCGACATATTTTGCAAAACTGCTCCAAAGCATTCCATTTTGCTTACATTCTAACTCTATAGAGTACAGAAAATATGCCATTAGTGTCATCCGCAGCGCTCGGAGTACAGTGCCAGCAAAAAGTGCTTAGCATAATTACAAAGCAAAAAGTAGCTCAAAAAAATTAAAATAAAAATATTCAAAAAACAAAACACAAATAATAATACTGTCGCTGTTGGCCCTAGACCGTCAGACTAAAACTGACCAAAGGATAAAATTGGTGCAACAGTTCTCAGACTCTTTAGAAAAAATGGAGCATACAAATTCTATATATTTCCACTTTTTCCGACTTTGTCCTTCCTTGCTCTTATTTTTTTGCGGTTTTTGTGTTTGTAGTTTTCGTTGCTGCGGTTTAACCGACACAAAATTATGAATATTAAAAAGTAGAGCGTTTTTCGTGGTTAATTAGAAGAACCGCTGCAAGTCTCAAACAAACAACATTGGCCCACTGCTGCTCCAGCTCCTGCTGCCCCACAGCGGCGAACTGACAGACCACACTGGACCAAAGATCTGCAATTTAAACTTACTTTATAGTACGTTCTGCCAGCATCAAGATACTTGCCACATTTAATGTCGCAGAGGAAAAAAATGTTAAAGGTAAAAAAGGCAGCCACTTTTTGCTTGCCAACCAACAGACACGCACACAAATACCTTGCGGTCAACAGGAATACAAAATAATTTATGCAGGAAGTGGAGCATCTATATATCCAAGGGTGGCAACCCTACTGTGAACAGGAACTCTTGGCTGGCTGGCTTGGCTAGGTGACTTTTTGCTCATTAATGCAAGATTTTGTTTTTGTTTTTTATCAATTTCTCTTAAGGCAGCTGCCAGACGCATTAAGTAGTTATATAAAAGCCAGACAGACAGTAAGTACATAACACACACACACATGCACAAGTGTGCACAGTGTACATCAGCCTACATATGCATATGTACGAATGTAAAGGGTGTTTTTTTTGGTTACAAGTTTAAATCATAATAAAACATGGAAATATAGTTTTAATATCAATAAAACGGGCTTTATTGAATAGAAAATTTTATGACATAAATGTGGATTACGGAACACTACTCTTCACTAACAGTAACATCGTTTTTATCCTTACTCCAAGTGCTTATTACGTATCCAAAATCGATTATTTTGATAACAAGTTTCAACAATTTGCAAGCGTGGCTTCGGTAAAGGTCTATCTATACTGAACTGTCAACAAAAAGCAACTATCAACTGTTAAATGGGAACCTCTAAAAAAAACACGCTGTACTGTAGCTCATGCAAATTATAAAGCCGCTGCAATACCGTAAAAACCATACACATATTGGTTTCCAAGACAAAAACATTAAGAGCAATATAATCAAACATTTCGAGCTGCCGAAAGCCGTAGCAATCGAAAAGCCACTGGAAGCTCACGGGGATCAGGCGGGTCTAAGGGAGCTGGCTAAAGCTGCTGCTGTTGTGGTGGCATTTACCAAAAAAAAAATAAAGGAAATGCAAATTGGCAATAAACGTAAATTGTTGCAGCGACGAAATAAATGACACCATTTGTTTTGTTGTTGCTCTTGAGGTGCTGTTTATATGGGTGATGTTGTTTTTTTTTTATTATACTTTTTATTTACTTTCCATACGGACGAACCTTTTGCTCTTTAAGAGAGCAACGGAAAATATAAGGAAAGTCGTTTGATGCGTAAGATGTGCAGGGGTTTCAAGACGGAAAGCTGGTTTTTTAAGATATTCGTTTGAACCGTTAAAGCCGGAATATATTTACAGATTGCAAGCCGCAGAAGAGCCTGAGTGTTGGTATTTATACCAAAATATTTTATTTCAGAACAAAGTTTAATCAAGCATGGGTGCAAAGCAAATAGTTTTGGAGGTTATTTAGCTCACAAGATAATTTGAAGCTAAATTTTTCGAAAAATGCGTTTGAGGCAATATCCGCTTAGAAAATTTGTGCACTTTATTCCTGATTTTTTGACAACGTTAATCAATTACACACGACTCAAAATAGCGGGGTCATTTCAGTTGTTCCAAAGCTATGGGTCATTTCCGAAGTAATTTGCTATGTAGAATCCGAATCCGGAGTCTGAATTTGACCATCACATTAGTGTGTTATTTTGAGATTTTGAAATTTGTATGGTCTGACTCTCCAGTTACATTATTTAGTCCCACTCTTACCCTTTAATTTAATAGTTCAAGAAATTAATAAACTATTTTTTCGCATAGATATGGCTATTGAATGCTACGTAAAAAAACTTTTCTACGTCATTAGAATTTGCATTAAATCTTTGAGACAATAATGTTTTACTGCGTAATTTCTCTTGAAAATTTTTACTTGGGCGTTTGTTTATCTGATTCACGGGCGTAACGAGGCGGGAGAGTGTGGGGTGTGTGACACCCCCAAACATCCAGCAGTCGGCAAATCTCGAATATTTCACGTAATATTCGAGCAATTAAAATTCAGAATCGTTTATTTGAAACGTATTTGTTGAATCGAGTCGGTATTTTGAGGCTCATCACCCCCACATTCAACGCTCTTGCTACGCCCCTGATCTGATCTTCATAAACAAACGATCTATCTATCTAAAACTTTTTTTTTTGTCGATGGAATTTTAATTTCCTTGTTTACAATAAGCGTCGTAACTTAAACATTTATCGACCGATTTTAATAAACCATGACTTTTCTTACTCGGAATTAATATTTCTTTAAGATCAAATGTAAAAAAGTAAAGCAGTTTTAACAAAATGTTATATAAAAATGACTTCAAAGTGTGAAAAACGAAAAAAAAAGTGTAAATCTTAGATAACTTTTTAAAAATATCGTCGGTGCTTTATATGAAGTATAAACAAGTGTATATCATCTTAAAGCTTGAATCTTCTTTTTTCCAAAACCGTAAAACAATCGAAAATCGGTTGCAAAATGGCGACGTTGTGATTGTGGGAGTGATCGCAGTACCCGAAAAACGGTTTTTAAGCAATAACTTGCGATTTTGGGGGTGTTAGACAATTTTGAAACACACTATCGTGATCTACTCGTCAAGACCTACAACGTACACTAGGTCACTTGAAAAGTTCTTTGATTTTTTTGATTTTGTAATACTGTGTAATTAATCTTTTCATCCGAAACATTGTACGAAATAGTAAGAATAATATTTCAAATTTATCGTTAGGCAGCCAAAGGAAAGTGATCACAAATCCTTGGTCCAAAGAACGGTGTATATTTTAATTGTGTTTGAATATTTTAACCAAATTGAGATGATTCTTAATCTATAGCATTTTTCTAAAGTTTCCCAAATTAAAAACTTTTATTTAGTTTTTTGTTATGTAGACCTTTACATCGAGAAAAGTGCAATTAATATATTTATATCATCCAGCTTTTGTATGGTTGCTGATTAGCTGCTTTAGCATTCGCATTTTGCGTTAACATCAATCGTTAGAAGCAGTTTCCAGTGCCAACGTTTTGGGCTTAGTTTTTTTAAACAATAGACATCAGTAAGGTTTTGTACTATGGAAAGCAGCTAACTTTTTAAAGAAAAGTAACTTCCAGGCTTTTATTGACCGTCTTGCATAAGAATTTATAAAAAATTGCTTATGATTCACAAGGGGTTTAAGGATAATATAAGATATCACATTTTTTAATTGAATATGTTCCCATTGAGAGTTTTGTTTCTTGTTTATTAAAAATGTATTATATTTATGCAATGTATTGTGTTTGTTGGATCATTTTTTTTTTACATTTTATGTGGTGTTTTCGTGTTTGCTGCTTGTTACTTTTATGAATGAGTTGTCGATTTATTATAATTGGTACAACATCTTACAAGTGCAAGTGCAATCCTTATTAGGAATTTTTTTTTTAATAATAGTCGAAATTTTTCTTATTTGACGCGCGTTTGATAATTGGAGTTGTTGTTTACACAGCTAGTTATTACTAGTATTCCAGTTGATAAAAATCATTAATAAAATATTTCAGTCTCTTCAAGGCAAAATGTATTACGATTGACAACACTTTAAAGAACTGTGGAGTAATACTTAAGACTGCTTAAATAAAAGCCGCTTCAAAAATAATAAAACGTCATTAGCCACTTTAATTGCATTATTGTCACAAAGTTTGCAACCCCAGCCATTTTTTTTTCGACTTGCCAATGCAGTTCGATGGCGTTTTCGAATTTTCCTACACTGGTTGTGGATACATTTCATGTTGCTGGCACTTAAAACTTGCGCATACATCAAATGCGTGGCCCGCCCAGCCCCTGGCATGCATGCATAAAATTACCAAAATGCAATTGATGCTGCCAACTTGACAAACAAGCACACATCAGCAACAACAACAATGATGGATCTTGTGGACTCCATGCTGTCTGCTATTGCAGTGTTGTACAGTGCAGTACGATGCAGTGCGCCATAATCAATTTATGCACAGCGCGAATGTTGATTATGATTTATTGTTCATGTTTTTGACCACTCGGCCACAATGCGTAACTTTCAGTCGAAGACGTGACATGGCCGCACATGTGCGCCTTTCCTGAGCTGGAGCTGGAGTTTTTGCTTCCAATCAGTAACACAGAAGCCAGCCACCGCACCTCGTCGCCAAGTGAGCTGCTAAACCCACCCACACATAATATTCTAGAAAAGAAATATCGCTTGTCATAAATCATGAGATAAAGTTAGGTGCTCCACAAGTTTAGTGCCCTGCCTCAAGTCTGAGTCACAAAAATATTGTTTAATGGGTTTGGATGGATGGATGCACTTTTTGGTGGAACGTGAAATCAATCCGAGTGGCTTGAAAACGAGTTTAATGCCAATTAGAATGTTGCTGTTGTGAAATCGAATAAACGATTAGTAATTTTTTTTTTTAATTGGTTTACTTTTATATTTATAATAATAAATGGTAAAAAGCTGACCATTAAAATAAATAATAAAAAATTACTAGTAGAGTAGCAAAGTTTCTGGGTACCCTTTGCACCACTGCAAAGGACTGTCCAATGTCAAATCGCCATCAACAATCTGGTGGACACTCAAAGCTCTATAAGATCAGCACAGTAGTTCATTAGGTGATTGCCGCTGATGTTTCGGAACTGGTTGCATGTAGTGAAAATCCTTTTAAAGCATCGCAACACTTCCAAAACAGATTTCCCTGGTCGATAAATGATTAATCGATTAGAGGATAGGTTAGTATAGCTAAAATTAGGAAAATGGCGTCAAGGTCTTAGCTAAGCATCGGCTTAGGTTGGGCTACAGCTCTGGGGAATATCGAGCACTTCTAACTTCAAAGACTGTTAAAACTTAATAGAACTGACATAAGAAACCTATTTGGGGTGTTAACAGGGCACTGCCTAATCGGAAGACACGCCAGTAGATTGGGGGCGCCTTACAACGACTACTGCAGAAGTTGTAGAGACGCTGAAGAAGAAGAAACGGCAGAACACCTTCTATGCGGGTGCATGGCTCTGTGTAGAAGAAGGCAGTTCGGAAGTTTAGCACAAACTTTTGGGCAAAGCTTTCTGGATGATATGACAGAAGTTGCAAGAATAAAACTAACAAAGATTGTTAGCTATATAAAGACCGCAGGTTGGTTTAACGAGGACAGCGTAGAGTGAGGAGTGGGATAGCCCCGGTGGCATCACAAAGGGCCTACAACAGGCCTAGGTGCGTCTAATGACAGCCACTATACCTACCTACCTACTTCAAAGACATTCGGAAGTTTAGCACCTGCTCCATGTTTTTACGAAGTGTCCCATTAGGTTGAAAGGGTACATTAAGATGAAAGGAGCTACAGCAACCAAACTTTTGAATTCCATCACGGGAGACAAGTTTACCTTTTTTCCGATATATATGTTATATTATATAGCTCCAATATGGACACTACAAAACACCACAATAAAAAAAATGTTTTTAATTTATTTAGTCAAACATATAATAAGGTAAAATATTATGAATCATAAAAAAAGATAATTTCTTATATTGCAAATGGCTAATTTCGTAAAATTTTTTATTTTAAACATTTTAATTGAATTTGCGTCATGTAATGGAAAAAATTTAAAAATCGTTTGTTGAGCAATGTTATTGTTTTTATTTTTACCTGCAAAATAAATAATTTTTTTCATCAGTATGCATTCATTTAAATAGTATACAAATTTATTATAATAAGAGTCAACTTTTGACCAAATAAAAATAACTTTTTTATACATTGTTTTTTATTTTTAAACGTTGTTTCACCAAATCGATTTGATTCATATTCACTGCAAATAAAAAGCATGTTAAAATAATTAGTGATTGACATATTTAATGAAAAAAAATACAATTTCATATTTATTTTTTAAGAAAATGTTTTAGTAAAACATAATTAAATATATATTTTTTTTAATAGCCCTGTTGCCAGCGTAAACCAACAAAAATTTGTTCAAAATTCAGTAGCTTCAATAAATAAAAACGAAAAAAACTTATTTTTTTTAAATTAAGCCGTAAGGAGTTAAGTTATTATGCATCGTTATTATTCAAAAATCGCTGGGGCCAGTTTCTATTATCTGGCCAGGTGACGCTTTGGTGTCTTTTCTTAGATTTCCCAAGAAGTAGGCAAAATTTGATCAGAATTGGCTTAACACATCAGCCACTATCAGCCTTCGTAAACTTAAATTTTATATACTTCCACTCGTATAACAAATTAACCATGTTATACTTCAATAAAAGTAATAACAAAATAAAGTTACTATCGAGTGGAATAAATCATAGTCTTTTTAATTGCTGTTTTCAACTGTAATTTATTGTAAAATAATGGATAACCCAAATAAATGTATTATACATGAAATTGTTTTAAAAGTAGAACTCATAAAAGTCAAAAAGTGAAATGTATAGCATACTTTTGGGCACTTGTTTTATGTACATATTTATATGCCTAGAGGAAGCGGAAAATGATTCATAAAAATACTCTTAATAATCTAAACCATATTTGTCTTTAAATAATCTGTTGTTATCATTGTTTAATCTGCATTTGGTGACAATTTATTAAAGATACACAAGGCACACATTTGTATACTATGTGAAGACAATCTTATAGTGAGATGATCCACTATTGTTTTATGTCTATACCTTCAGACCATTAGAGCTAGCTTTCTCAGATCTCAGTCCCTATCTGATTTACTAGAAACAGAATCTAACATTTTAAAAATATAAAAGCAACAAAATTAAATATATAGTATCTATTCGGCTTTGAAGACCATATGGTGAGTCCAAGGCCCCAATAGCTTGTGGAATTAATATTAAGTTAAGTATTAAATATTAGACCTAATTTGTTAAAATAAAAATAAAAAAAAAAATAAATTTTATAAATAGGCTTAGTAAGGTAGATTGGGTATAAAAATTCAATTTCATTTTTGATGTTCGTTTACATAAAATTGTGCCTTAACTCTTATTGAAACAATTAAAAATTTAAAACTAAAAAGTGCAAGAAAATTTAGTTTATACAAATTTTTTGTTAGCAATAGTTTCAGCAAATAAAAGATATTTGAGGAAATCAGATGAGCTGTTATCGAAGTCTGTAATTTTTCACTGCTTTAAAATGTATTTTATAAAATATACGGCATAAAGCCATATATCTCTATTTAACCATGCTATTACAAACTGAAATTATTTTACATATAGTTGTTAACTCGAAAAATATATATTATTTTAGCTTATTTTTATGGAAATGGGAAGGTAGTTTTACATGAAACATTTGTTTGATTTTCTTTCGCTTGGTTCCCATTCTGAAGCAATTAAAATCTCGTAACTATTCCCACACATTACGCACACAGAGCCAGACAAATGAAAACAGTAAAATATTTACAATTATGGGTAGTTTTTTTTGTATGTGTGTGCGTGTGTGTGTTTGCATTTTGATGTAAAACATTTTAAAATATTGCAGTTAAAAATCGGCAACTGCATCCGTAGAACTCGAAAATACACAAAAAGAGAAAAAAATACTCTACAATGTAGAGCTACATTTGAATTTATCGTAAAAGTTAATTTGTTGCATTCGTTTTGCATTGCAATCGACCAAATTGTCATGGAAATAAAACGGAAATTATTTTTTGCTGCAGGTTATGAGCAGTAAAGCCCCGGGACTCGGGACTTTAAGCCCTCCCATATGCTCGTTACATACTATATATGAATGCCATTAAAATCCGCTTTATAAGCTAGCTGCCTTTGCGCTGTTGTAAATAATAATAATATTTCCTCAATCTAATTGCATGCAGATTGGCTTTTGTTTATAGATTTTTTCGTGGGCCCAGGAGCATTCAGTTCTGAAATACATCCTTAAGTAAGCGGGAGTGGTAATACGAGGAGTAATCAAATTGGGGCACTTGTTGAGATTTGCTGATGTTGATAAGCTGCAAGTTTCGGGCTGCTGTTGGTGCAACTTGAGCATGCTTTGGCTGTTGCACAATATCACAGCTAAATCGGGTTGCAAGAACATTAATTAAAATTTAATTGCATATGAGAGGCAAGTGACAAAGCACACAAAAGTGTGCGAGTGTGCGGGTGTGCGGGTCGGGTGTGTGTAGTGTTTGTGTGTTAATAAAAAGGCATTGAGATCTGGGAGATGCCTCAAAAAGATATGCTGCTCAACTCAGTAGCAACTTGAGTGAATTTTTTGGCATATATTGACAGGAAATATGCAAGACACACACACACACGCACACACACTTAAGCCTACGAAAAATGTTCATTATTAACCCCTTTCTGCGCACTTAACCCCAATCAGCACACACACAAACACACAAAAGCCAAACGATGCTATGTTGACACCGACAACAGTAGCAGCGCGAGAGTTGGCCTAAATAATTCCGACCTTGGTAACGTTAATGTGATGCTTGACATTTATCAGCACAGATACGATCACTTTTAGCATATCTTGTTTATCTTGTCGTGCAGAAATACTCAAGTGCTTGACTTAAACCGTCAGCAATGCAGAAATGCAAAAGTGCCAGAGTGACAGCTGTTTATGAGTATTATTGCTTTTAACCAACCTTTTTTATATTTCTCTCGTCCGCCTAGTTTTGAAATAGAGCTCATGCGTTTGGAGTCCTCAATAGCGCTTTTATCAGGATAGGATTGAGTCTATTCCATGACAATTCCTCCTCTTCGCACCTCGTGACTTAAATTGGGATCCACTTATCCGACTTTTCTTGCATTAGCTATTACTCGTTCTTATTGATTTTACTCAACTTCTTTATAAAGTCGTACCTACCAGAGTAACTCGTAATTTTCGCCCCTTGCTACTTTGTAGATCTGCATAAACCGTTCCGTGTCTTCTTTAATTATAATCGCCCCCTTAACAGTCTCTCCTTTTAATGGTCTATTGCTTCTATCACGTCTTCTCTTCTGTCATATTGACTTGCCCCTTTGAACATCTATGACGATTTCAGTATTATGAGGCACCTATTTGGTCAAAGATGCTGTTTTACGACACTGTATTGTGTATTGAAGAAAAATATAATTTTTCAAGTGTATCTTGTTAGCGGGCATTTCTGCCCGTGAAGTCCCTTATTATAGTTAACAAAATATTCGCATAACGATGTATGAAAGGAATACTTTAATCGTCTTACTTTGACTGGTGAACTACCGTGAAAGCCTGAAACAAAGATTTTCATCTTGTCCCCGCTGTATATTATGCCCGCATAACATGACAATCGGTCAAAACAAATCGATTGTTGTAAAGAATTCTAAGACATAGTCCCGAATATAATTTTTTAGTTTTTCAAAACAAGACGATTCCAATGAAAACTCGCTTTAGTAGCATTTTCAAGAAACTGAGCGCCTTTTTATTTTTGAAAAAAACTCATGGGACATCTATTTTTTTGGAGCAAATAAAGACGGTGAATTCTAAATTTATTATTAAATTATTAGTGATGGATGCAAATATGTACTGCGACCCAAGCGGATCATTATTGTTCCCCCTTCATGGCTTAGAGCTCTCCCAAAAGCCCAATGGCTTGTTTCTTTTACTGATTCCAAGTAGTATGTAGCCATTCTCGAAACACTTGAAAGATTTAATTGATGAGCTCTGACTTGGCACCTAATAACATTTTATTTTTTATTTCCCAGTAGTGCATTCTTCTTAGTAGAAAGTGCTTTGATAAATAATTGCTTATGCCATTATTAAGCCAGATTTATAGGACAACCCTCGTAGCAGCAGCAGCAGTAGCAACAATCATGCTGCAACTCAGCAGCGTTGCTAGCGGAGCAAGCTGTTCCTGCTCCAGTTGAGCATACATACACTGTCAGTGCCACAGTTGCCTGTCATTTGGCAGCTTCCGTCTATAACGTCCTCGAGGAGCGGAGACGCCTCGGCTTGAAGTGACACTGGCGACAACACTGGCAGCAAGACATCAGCAGGGCAACAGCAGGGATCAAATTAAATTAAATTGCCAATTTGCACAGAATACACACACAGAGAGAGTGTAGAGAGAAGGTGTAGGACGCATAGATGCAGTCAGTGCCTGCGTTTTTGGAACGCCCATAAACACACACACACACACGCAGACGGTGTCAAATGAACATACATAGAGCCAGAGTCATCACCATCACCATCGCCATCACCATCAACAGGAGTGGCATGCTCATCCGCATCATCGTCTGTCAAATGCGAAAACAATTACAGTCAAATTTGTAATTAGTTTGTCGAAATAACGAAATTTTGATGTGATTATGTATTATAAGAGCGGCAAACATTAAGCGACAGCGCTACTCCTATGCATACTATATATATATATATAGTATACCATATATGTACCTACTATATATAGATTTGGGTAGCTTGCTGCCAGGAATCCATATAATTAAATTGTTTGTGCAGTTGATTGTATTACTGCGATTGAGATTTTCACATTAGCATGCAGAGAGCATAGACACCTTAGTTACTTGATTCCGAGTTGATTTTGGAGTAGCCGGATTAGCAGTTGCAGCCAAGTGCACTTGGCAATTGGTAGGCGACACATGGCCAAGTTGCTTTCATGTATTGTATGCACTACTTCAGTGTGTACTTATTTGTTGGCAAGTGCAAATTGGATTTCAGCTGCTTTAAGGCCCAATCCCGAATGAAATTTAAATTAATTTTTTGGGCAGCGGATGTGCATTGAAATGTTGCAAGCTCAAGTGCAGCCACGCGAGCACAGTGCAGCTTCAAAAAGGAGAAAAAAAATATAAAGCAATTGGGGTGATGTGTTTTTTTTTTTATGATTTTTTTGAAAGGGTGCGAAAAGTCGGTTTGTACTCAAAGCCGGAAGGGAGGCATGACGAACTTTTCGCGCTTCTAAGTGCATTTTGCAAGGCTTTTAGTAAAGCGTGCCAACAAAAAATAACAAAAAATATATGTATATAGAAAAAAATAATCTGGCAAGTATGTCTTAATTAGTGTTACTTGAGGGTGGCTTCAAAAAAATGCATTAACGCGCATTTTTTAATCATTCGAGCGTTGCAAATTTTGAGCTTAACCCTCTAAATGCCAAATCCATCTGTTCTTTTTTAAACCAAAAAATACGAAAATACTTAAGAAATATATATGTGTTGCGTAGTACAATTTGGAAATTATTAGATTAAATTACTTTTGAATTATTTGGCCGATGTTATTTAATGAAAAATACTAAAAATACCAAGCGTAAAAGATTGTGCAGCTAATTCGGTTTTTACAAGTTATAAAGACATGCTTAAGCTGTTATAAAATGAAATTAATAAGAGTAATTTCCTAACAATATTTCTAAAATATTTCGTTATGCTTTATTATTCATGCTGAATCGAATCAAGTCGTCTACAGAATGCAGTTTTTTTTTCTGAATCGTGATGATTCAAAACCGTGTAAAAAAGATCGTTTTAAAACAGATTTGCGTAGATGACGCACGGGCATCAGCTGTCTGTAAGTTAGCTAAATTACAGTTTAGAGTATTGTTTACAAGCGCACGAAAGCATTTTGCCGTGAGTAAACGCGAAAAAAAATCAGTAATGGATTTCAAACGTAATAGTGTAGTTGCATTATATTTAGCTGGAAAATCACAACCAGCGATTGTTCGTGAGCTCGAACACCTTAAAGTAAATAAAGTTTTCGTTTATCGCACCATAACTCGTTACAATGATACTGGTAGCATCGCAAAACGTCATGGAGGTGGTCATCAAAAGACTGCAACGTCACGTGAGATGGTTCAAAAAGTGAAGAAGCGACTTGAGCGAAATCCCCGACGAAGTGCCAATCAAATGGCGAAAGAACTGAAAATATCTGACCGTAGCATCCGTCGCATACTGAAAAATGATCTCAAGGTCAAGCCTTACAAGATCCAAAAGGCACATGATCTCACACCGAAGCAGCAACAAGTCAGACTTGAGAGAGCGAAGGAGTTGCTTCGCTTGGCCGAAAGCGGTCAATTGCCGAACATTGTGTTTTCTGACGAGAAAATTTTTACAATTGAGCAATTCGTAAACTCTCAAAACGATAGGGTTTACTTGAGGGACCGTTCATACGAGAATTTGAGTCATCGATTGGCCACCAGGAGGCAGCACCCGCCACAGATAATGGTTTGGGCCGCTGTAACCGCAGATGGGCGATCGTTTTCATCGAGCCTGGCGTCAAGGTTAATGCGCAATATTATCGGGAAAGTATTCTGGAGGTTGCTTTGAAGCCGTGGGCAGACAAACATTTCGGTGGCAGACCATGGACGTTTCAACAGGACTCGGCACCGTCTCACAAAGCTCGAGTGAACCAAGAATGGCTGAAAAACAACGTTCCGAACTTCATAACGTCCACACAATGGCTCTCGAATTCACCAGACGCGAATCCAATGGATTATTCTCTTTGGGCCATTTTGGAGAGCAAGGTCCGAACTAAAAGATACAACAGTCTCGAGGCGCTGAAAAAAGCCATTGTCCACGAGTGGGCCAAAATACCTGCAAGCCACATTCGGGCAGCTTGCGATTCATTTTTGGACCGTCTCAAGGCCATAGTGAAGGCAAAAGGTGGCCATATTGAGCGAAAGTAAATTGTTTCTAAATTTCGTATTATTTTTACACATTTTGTACCTTGAATTGAGTAAAGGTAATTTTCCAAAATGAATTTATGGCCTTTTTAATTGGTTAAAAGATAATTCGATAATAATAATTCCTCAACGAATCTGGGATCTCATACCTCTTCTCTCGCTATAATGATTAAGAACATTTTTTTATACGCCTGCTTCCAATTGCCTTATTTCATTTGACGCTAAATAATATAAAAATTAGTTTAAAAATATATTCTTCTCTGTAAATATTAGCGTATGTTAAAAACACTATTTTGGGCAAGAATGCTCAACTTTGGATACTTTGCCCTTCTGCCATTATGCATTATGCCCGACAAGTGAGAACACCCCAACCGATTAACCAGGCAGATTCTGGTATTTGCATAACATAATTTAAATTAGTTTTCAATGTAAAAATTAAACTTGGGAGTTTACTTAATAACATATTTGACAGTTGATAACAAACTTTTTGAAATTATTTCCTAACTATTTCGACAGTCCTATATAGACCGGAAAAGTAATCCAAACTCATGTTGATGCGTACCAACTATTTTTAGAGGGTTAAGTTAAAAAAAAAAATAAATCAAAATCAGTGTTGAAATGCAAAATTAAAAAAGTTTCTATATACAGTCAAAAAATAATTAACTAATTAAGATACGTACATTTCTCTCTTTCTCTCTCTCTATCCAGGAATGCCAATTTCAATTTAAAAATCGCCGCTGGAATTGCAGCACCACAGATGATAATGATAGCAGCGTATTTGGTCCCATGACTGGGTTGGGTAAGTTTTTCACATTTTCATTATGAATAAATTATGGCTGATAAAAAGTGCTGAAAATGAAGTCAACAACAGCAGCAGCAGTTCGCGAAAGATAAGTTCTTAACATTATAACAGGCCAAAAACACTATCCAGTTAATCGATTTTAATAACATTTGCAAGAAGGTTGCACGACGACCAAAAAGCAAAAAGCCAAGGCAACAAAATGCTGCTCTGCTGCCAACAAGTTTAGGTTGAAATTTTTGGCTTAATTAAATGATGATGAATAATATTTCCTGTCTGCAAAGTTTTGCTTGTTTGTACAACAATCAGTTGATACAATGCTATTCCTGGCATGTGCGTGTGTGTGTGGGTGTACGTGTGCTGAGATTTGATCCTTTGTGAGTAGTGGCAACGTGCCAGGCTTAGAGACAGACGGACAAACGGAGAGATGAGACTGACAGACAGACAGACAGACAGACCTACAGACAGATAAAGCAACATGCTGCAATCTAATTGAAAACTTCAAATATTTCATTGTTGCTTATCTGTTGTCTTAATCTGCGCCACACGGCAGCCCATTAACATTAACTCCTTTCCAACCAGCTCTTACCCAGGTTTGAGTTTTGCACTCAGGTCTTATGGCAAGAATTTTCCTTAAACTTTTCCCCAAGTTTGTTTTAGTCTTGGCTTTTTGTCTGTTACAAACTTGCTGTCTTTCCCTGCTCACCCCGTTGCCGAAAATTGATTTAAAGCTATCAAAATGCTCTCCAATGAACATTCATTCATTTATGGAGCACATCTCGGGCTGCAGGGTGTCCAATGGCCAATGGATGTGGCTTTCCCTCCCAGCTGCTGCTGGTCAAGGTAGAGCATTTAAATTAATTAAAAGTCGTTTATAGCTGCCAATGCGCTCACATCTTGGCAACAAATTGGAAAACTTGCACAGCTGTCCATATAAAAAGTCTTAGTTTGTAGCACCTTGTAAGACCAAGAGTATCTATAGAAGGTACGAGTTGAAAGTATTGAATTGGTTGGTCAATTTGTCGGACAACAAATTAAGCTGTCTGGAAGTCAATATGGATGGCATTAAAAGATGTGGCTACAAAACTTTTAATTGATATGCATGTTCGGACCAGGGATCTCAATTATAAATTGCTTGTAAACACAGGGGTTACTCAAACACACAAAGTAAGCTGTTTTTGTTGGCAATTTTGAAAAATTGGAATCCATAAAAGGTGAAATTGAGAATCAAAGCGAATAATGTAATCGAATATCAATCGGTTGCAATAACAAAGGCGAATATCCCTACAGTTTTGGATTCAAAGGTACGACGCAGGAGCGCAAATATCCTTTCTAGTTTACACCTCGCATTTTAAATACTTTTATTTTGACACTTTTGAGAATTGAAAAATATAAAATACTGGTTTTACTGTCATCAAGAGTTCTTTTGAAAGTTGCTAATTCAGGAAGCCCCTATGGAAAAAAATCCATTTTAAATATTTAGATAAGCAGCAAATTTTCATAACTATCTACCGAAGTATAATTTGCTTGTTTTAATAAAAGTAATAATAGAAGTATCTCTTAGTAGAGTATGTATAGGGCCGCAACCATTCTCCTGTAGCGAACTCTATTACGGTATGCACGACAGATATTATTCCATGAGTAGCTGGCGTCTTGTAATTAATAATCAATAGATCTTCTCCATGTTCCTACTGGCGCACCAACATAACGACCTTTCCCTTGAGGGTCCCAACGAGTTGCCTGTCGAATGATGTTCTCGTTGGATCTCAAATAGGTGCAATTTTTTAGAGGTAGATCATGCAACAAATGTTCTTCTTTAAGTCCTATTATTCAAAAAACTTAGATTTGAATTTGGAAAGTGAGGAACTCAAATAAAGCTGGTAATAGGTATTAAAATCTGGTTATAAAGTTAATTTATAGCTTATTATATTAAGTGCATATAATGCTTTTATTTAATTTTATTAAAAAATTTATTCAGACTTAGTCCTTCACAAAATTCAAAAAATTTGGCATTACTTTATAAATCTTTTACGTATTCAATATTTAAAGCTTTAATATTTTGGCTACTAAATAATTCTAATTACAATCGTAGTCTACATTTATGTAAGTAGAAAATAACTCCGACCCTGCATTAGAACCACCGAAGCACACAAAAAACCCAGAAAATTCTCATATTTGCTTTTTTGCATCATATTTCCACAGCTGGGGCAGCCCTATATGAGTTTACACATGTGTATTTATGTAAATAAAGGCTGGCTTTATGCTGGCATCTCCTCCTTCTGGCGATACCCTATATATAAAGCGTAAGGAGCATATTATTTAGAAATAAAGCTTGTGATTTGGTTTTATGTTTAACTATTCGTACTCTCTCCTCTCCATATGCCCCTAGTTTGTTGTTATGGAAGCCACAGGCACCCAAATTACGAGTACAATGTTTTGGTGTGGCATATAATTATCATAGAGAGCATCTACCCCAAAACAAAAAATAATGTTTCTCTTTGGCTCATATGAATGCATTGTACACCATATTTGAGTAGAGTAAATTAGAGTACTGCATTAGAGTACAGTACAGTACAGCAGAGTTCAAGAAGAGAATTCACTCTAGTTTCATGGACGAATAGTATATTCCCTTGCCGGTGTGTGCCAACGGCCGACTTGCTTTGGATTGACTTCATCCACATCACGCCGGTGTTTGTCAAACTGTTGGCATTGTTGGCTCTGTTGTTGTTGGTAAGCAATATCCTTGAATGTTAATCTCTGTCGGCAATCTGTGTCGGGTGCCGCCATCATTCTTTTGCTGCAGCTTAGGAGGACTTGATTTGAGTTTTGTAATGTGCTATACTGTTTATTTGCTACCTCTTCAAGTTGCAAAAGAAGCATTCAATCATTCCTGCTGTCAGCTTTTACAAGGCAGATGGCTGCCATATACCAGCATATTCGATAAATATGTGCGTATTTTGATTAAAACTGTGATTATCGAGTGACTGTGTAAACTTCAAATCGCTGAGGAGAAACCGAAAGTGTTTTCCACTCGATTGGACAGGCGAATGGTACTCATATGTGATATACAAAATTTGACGTATTTGCAGCAAGCCTAAGACCCAAGCACAAGCTCTGGCAATCATTTCTACCCTGCTCCTCCATGAGGCAATGCTTTTGTGGGATTGTTCGCAAGCGTCCGTCAACATTTTTTTTTTTTTGGCATGGATTGCGCTGTTCTTCTCGTTTTTCAATTTTACTGGAATATGGATTTTCTGTTTGTATATTTGATGGATTTTGCATAACGAATGGCGGTAATCGGGCATGTCAGTCGGTTTAATGTGCCACAACTTTGCAGCTGCCCCATGGGTGCTGCAATGGGTTTTCATTTTTATTAGAATGGTGTGAGTTATTTTGTGTTTCGTTAAACCCATTACAGACGGGTCACTGTTTTTTGGCAGGACCTGCTCGAGAAAAAGGTCGAGCACGCGTTACGACCATTACAAGTCGTATAGGCGGCAATTACATCTTGAAAGCTGCATATTCAAACTAATGGAAATTTTATAATATGATTTAGTTGGAGTAACTTACCGTCATCATTGTATGATTTATGGAACAGGCAGTAGGGCACCTGTTAGCCAGAAAGCAATCTTAAATAGTTAGAGACTCCAAAAGAAATATCTGGATTCTTGTGGCTTTAATAATCAAAACTGGATATACACTTTTTTCAGTACTTTTAAAGTAGGGTTCTGAGACTGTGCTAACTACATAAATCTTAGAAATTTAAGAAAGTTGTGGGTATTAAACTGTTTTTGCACTTTATAATAATAAACTTAGACGTTGCGAACTGCTGGATAGACTGCAAGTAGACGACTTTAATGCTCAAAAAGTGACCAAAGGAGGATTTCTATTCAGTACCTAGAATGACGTATTCCTGCATGCTCGAAATAAATCGAGAATTCAATAAATACCCTGAGGTATATTAAGCTAGTGCAAATGTGTATGATACAGAGAAATGACATATCAGGAGGATAAAAGGGCTTCAGCGAGACAAGAACGTCTGTCTGAATGACTTCATTTTACGTGCATATTATGTCAAAGGAATCAAGTATAATACATTTTTTGATCGGCTAATTCTGACCCCAGGTTCGGATTCTACAAAGAAAATTACTTCGTGAATGACCCTTAGCTTTCCAAAAAAGAACATGATCCCGAAGGGCAACTTCGAATAGCTATAACTTTAAAAAAAAAATCGCAATTGATCTCTTGAACTCCTGAATTAAAAGGTAGTGATATAACTGGAGAGACACTCTACAAAAATGGTTTGCACACTGAATATATTATAAGTTCAAAAGTACGAAAAAACGCCTTTTATCCGGTACATAACCTCAAATACCCCGGATACGGATTCTATGCAGGAAATTACTTCGCAAATGACTCTTATCTTTCCAACAACTGACACGAATCTGGTATTTATAGACTTGATATTATGGGCATAATTTCTTTCTAAAGATATTCTTACCGAATTTTGCGTTTGAAAATTTTATACAAATCGGTTTAATGTATCATATAGCCCCCATAGGACTGATTGGACAAAAAACGATTACTAGGGCAGTTACTTTTTTTTGGGGGTCTAAGCACTTTGTCAAAATCAAAAAAAAAAGAAGGTCTTAAGCAAAGCAAAATTTCCAACTAAAAGTGCCCAAAGAAAATATAACCCTGTTCTCCAAATCCTTTTTTCATACAAATCCAAATAATGTGCTATGTACGAACATGTTCTATAAGTTTAACACTCGTCTTAAGACTACCCCCTCGGACTCTCAGATTAGCAATTAAAAGCACACACACAATTTCGATTAGTATGTCCAGAAGTTTTGCTTTAATTGATTCGGTACTAATACCCAAAACACCAATTCAAGTCTTAACTGAATGCATTAAAGTCGAATGGTTGGAGGAATATGTTAAGCTTTAGCATTATGGCCATGGCTTATGTAATCTAATTTATGCTCACTCCAAATTGTTTAGAATTACCCAACATTTAGTTCGTATTAAATGGACGCCCCATAACCATTACCCACAGATAAACTAACAAAAGCTTTGGCAAACTTTTACGAGATTCAGAATATGCGTAGCGCACTTCTCACCTACTTGTTTCCTTCCGTGCTGTAGTTAATCGCGGCTGGAAAGTTTGTGAGCCAGGAAAACCTTGCAAATCCCATAAAAGCTTTTATCGGCGCATTAAGCTTGACATTATGGCGGCAGCCATTGGAACAATCCTAGCCTAATACACATTTCATAATTATTAAAATAAGTTTGAAAAATTTGTGCGCACTACGAGTGACTGGCTTTTACATTTTAAGTGTCTATTAGAACTACACGCGCCATTTAATTAATTCCATTTTGGGCGAGGGAAGGTTGGCCAAAACTTTTTGACAGGGTAGTGTGTTATTTTTACGCTTGATTTAAGCTTTCTACAACTTTGCCTCCTTTTCCGCGTCACTTGCACGTTGGAAACCGACCAGAACCAACTGGCTCGGGCAGTGAGATACAAAAACCATCAGACAAAATGGCAGCCAGTAGAGTTTTCAACTTGAGTACACCTTTTGCGTGGGATACAGCCAGGCGCCCCTTTGGAACCCACCAGGAATGCCTGCCTGTCAGCCATTGCCGGCATTCATTTAGCCACGGCACATTACGAATTAATTATTCAGCTGCTCAATCCGTGTGCGTCGCCCCGCTGCAAACTGCCAGAAACAAAAGCACGGGTGGGCACACTGGCAGTTGAGAGTTGCTTTGACGACGACCTCGCCGTCGCATAAACATAACCATTAGTAGGAGCAGATAAAATCAAAACGATGGCTTCAATTCCCATGGAGTTGACATGAGTGCACATGGCGTGAAAAAGTCAGGCGGGTATGGGAGCTGGCTGGAATGGGTGGCTGGGTGGCTGGGGGGCTGGGCTTGGCTGAGTAAGAGTAACATACAAAATGTTTCATTAAATAATAAAACGCATATTAGCTGAAACAAAAGGTTGAAAGGGTCGATAGAAATGCGTCTGTCTGTTTCGAGGCATCCTTCATCACAATGCTGCCAAACGATTGCCACAAGTGGTAAGCCTACTCCTGTGGACCTATGGGCTTAACAAAGTGTCATATGACTGCGTCGAGTCGAGTCTGTCAGATGTGGTGAATTAAATTTAGAGCACCCGCGACGCAGTTTCACTGCCAAAACCTGCGTAGAACCAGACCCCGAACAACAACAACAGCAGCTTGAAGCCGGCACCAGTCTATAAGCGCTGAGATTTAGGACTAAACAACCCCCACACAGCTTCAGCGACCCCTAACCCAGCAGTCAGCGCACACCTTTGTTGTTTTGGCCTTGTTTGTACCCTTGCGTTCTTCAAATGCAAATAATCTCAGCGACCCACAAAAGGCCAACAGCAAACAATTTGTGTAAGCTATCTGCTTGTGTTTTGTGCCCAACTGGAGATGGCGCCGGAGACGGAGCTGTAACTGAGCCAACCAACCACCCTGCCCTGTTAGTTTCTGCTCTTTCAGCCGTTCAGCCGGTGCGGCACGACGCCGCCCTAACCTCACTTAAGTCCTAAAATGTAATAAACGCTCGCACTAATTTAACAATTTGTTGCGGTTTTGAAGTTATGATCCCGATGCTAATATTTATATGTGTGCCCGAAACAAGAGCAAAAGCGGAAACCGGAAAAGGGGCGGTAGCTCCTTGTGGGTTGTGGGCCTCCTGCTAATGTCGTCCCAGTCGAGCTCTATGTCCTCTTATTCTGCTGTGTTGTGTTGTGTTGTGTTGTGTCGTGCTCGTGTGTGTACGGGGTGTGCTTTTAATAATAACAAAAATAACGCATATCATGATTTAAAATATGTGCGCAGACCCTTCTTTCGATTCGTTACGCTCGTAAAAAGTTCCAGGCCATCCATCCCTTACACTTGTGTGCGTGTGTGTGTATTTATGTACTATTTTTGAGTTGTTTGCTCTTTTTTTTATTTTTATTTTAATTTACTTTAAGTTTATGCATAAAATTGTTTTGGGTCTAAAGAATTCGGCACATAAATGGACATTACCTAATTGATGAACCTTTCAACGCAGTCACAGCAATGGCTGGTATCCAAGGCCCAGGCCCAGGAACGGGTCATGTGCCTATGTCATGTGCCCACTTTCAAAAGTTTTACTTGCAGTTTTGGCCAAAAGGGCAAACCCGAATCAGCTAACAAATCAAAAACTTGGCAGCAAAAGAGATAAACTGCTAGATAAATACAAGATAAAGTTGGCTTTTAAATGGATTAATAATTTTCCACTTAGGCTAAGCTTTTAGTTTTGTTAAAGAAACAGTTTGCATAAGTTGTGCTAAAACGGAAAGCTACCATATAACATATGCATTTAATTTTAGTAAATTCCAATTTTAATGATGACAGGAAAAGTTATTACACAGTTGCCATGCAATTTATTCGTACACCTTTGCATGCTCAGGTGTCATAATGGAACTGGAAACTTTATTCTTTGTATTTGTACTATATATGTCCGCTCTTCAGGCGGCCCTATTCTGAACCTGGAATTAGTTAGCACTTTCCTGGAGGCCCCGGCAGCTAGAAGCGCAGCAAGACTGCGGGCACTGAATCTACTTTTGGTCACAGCAATATTCTACCTCAGTTAGCCCTACTTGTTGGGACCGCGGATAATGATTACTGCTCCTCGGTTCACAAATGGAACGATACGGTTGGAATCAAAAAGCCCTTTTAAAAGGGATCGTAGCGTTTTTCAAGCAGAGATATATGCAATCTGGCAATCGATTCGTTTCCATTCTTGTTGATGGCCAGTCTGCAATCAAGACTCTGACATTGTATACCAAAAAGTATAAACTTATCCGTAATACGGTGATGGCGATCAACAGTGTCCATCATTACCCAATAACCCTCTTTTGGATACCGGGGCACTAAACCATTCTTTGAGTTGTCAGGCTTTTTGCCCAAAGCCGATCTGCCTACTTTTGTCGAATCCGCGAAATGGACTACAATAAGAATGACTAGAGATGCCCAATAGCTTTAATATCCCCTACCCCCTCCCCCACACGAAGCAGAAACAAAAGTATAGCACTCTTGCACAAAAAGTTTTGCAAAAAGAAACAATATCTGTTAGGGTGGCCACATTTTGTGTACTTAGGGTATTCACGCTATGTGTTGAGGAGTTGAAAAGTTGTGGGCATTAACAAAAAAAAAAAAAATAATGCTGTAAATCAGCCAAATCAACCAATCAAAAAGCATTTCAACTTTTCCTCGAACCAGCCCCTATTCTACTTTTTGGTTGTTGAGTTGTTAAGAAAGTGTTGTACAATATTGTAATTCGCTGTTTTTCATCAAGGCAAAATTTGTAATTTTTTAGCCATTTCGTGATATGAAAAGCAACGAGTTACTTTACACTCGTTTAAAAAATGTAAAAAAAGTTGTGTGAAATTAACTGAGTTTGATAGTTTTACTTGTTCGAGTTCACGAACTTGAAAAAGTAAAAATAGATGCGAATTGTAAAATTTTGGGTCTGTTCTAGGCTGAAATTATTGTGGAGTTACCCTGAACAATTCTGGTTTCGTCGAACTGGCCACGTTTTGACGCCAGTCAGTTGAGTTTGGGATGTAGAAGTGGTTACCAAGATGCGAGCGTATAATTGCATTGATGTCCTTATGATAATTATCTAGAACTTAATCAATTTATTTCATGTTAACCTTCAATAAAATTTTTTGGTCCAAAGCCACTTTGGCATTTTTAAATCAAAATTTGTAATTTTAATGATTTGCAACAATTTAAAAATGTACACAAACACACGAAAGAAGAAGCACAAACCTAAATTTGGGCTTTCTACAATTATATAAATTTTGCTACAATAATACAAATCTGTGTAATTCGTAGCTACTTTAGCTACAAATTCTACGTGTTTAGATTTTACTCTTCTTCTTAAAGTTTTTAATATTTAATGTCATTTGTACCAATATACAGATGTAATCAAACTCTGGAATAATGATAAAACTCAACTCATACAACTCGACATTTACACATTGGCCTGACGAGTCTTTCAATAAATTTTCAACTCCCCAATTCAACACAAAGCGTAAATACCCTGTTTCATGAATTATTTAGTGTCTATAAGCAATTACTATATACTAAAGTTCCATTTCTTTGCATTTGATAATCAGAAAATATATACTGTACCAAAATATTTTTCGTAGTCGTTGATCTTGCATTCCTGTCATTTTGTTATAAGACAAGTGAACACCCTAATTGTTCCTTTGTGAGAAATGATAGTAAGGAATGTATGAATCAATTCCATAAGAGCTGTAAATCGTTGGCAGCTTACAATTTTATATTCTCACTGTCCATTTCTTTACGATTTATATTTAATTTAATTTAACAAAATGTTTTTGTGTTGCTGTTGTGTTTACACGTTTAATTACTCTGTATTTAGAAAATATAACAATGTTTGAAATTAGATTTATTAAAATTTGTTTAATTAATGGTCACCCCCTGTATTCGGAATCATGTAATTATCTCTAGTAGTTCCCAAGTTAGAAGTCTTCTCGCGTTTTGAAATACATAAGATGTATTAGGAGCTATTTTGGATCTATTAACTATTGTCCAAAGTCGAATACCATGGAGGATGTGAAGCTAGTTCGTATCGCAATTCATAGCATATTACCGTTACAGCTAAGCTGTCAGTGCATTATCTTGGTAAAAATTATTCAAAATTACGAACTCGAACTGACAAATCTGTCCAAAAACATGTTTTTTTTTTTTTTAAATCCCAAAAACGACAATTTCTATTCGTTACTGTGATCCTGCATGAACGTTCGATTCATATTTTCAACTATCCAAGGACGTTTCCATTTTATATTGATTCCATAATTTGCTCTCGGTCCTCAATGTTGTATGAAGTTTTGTAAAACTAGCTTCTTTGCCGTTGTACGGCTGCTTCTAATCTTGCCCCTGCACTCCACATCCATTACTTAAGATTTGAAATCGATTTCCATCTTTTGTAATAACCCGAAAAATAGACATCATAAGGTTATTTTCAAGGTATTTTAAAATCAAAAACTAAACGAACAATTTGTCATTTGCAAGTACATGTCCTAAATGAAAAAAGGATTGTGTATGCATGTACGATAGGATACTTGGCGCTTAAACCTTAGGCTGTGAAAATAAATAATAAATTAAAGAAAAGATTAAAATTTGTTATTCAACTATTTTCGTTATATTTATTGTTAAAGCTTTGGTAGTTTGATTGGCTTAAATAAATTTGGGGACTTATTGCGACTTGGAGCGAGTTGTGTGCAGTCAAATATCAAATCATACGCAGGAAGAACTACTGCTAACTTATGCAAAAGCAATTTCAAATAAAATTTCATTACCAAAATGATATTACGTGCTTTGCACACACACACACACACGCACACGGAAATATTATTTGCCACAAATAAATAAGAAATATGGCAGTAATATTAGCAAATTTATTTACATCCATCCCTTGGTGGCTCTCTATTTCCAAAGACCAAGGACAAGCGGGATATTAATGCATACACAAAGCAAATATTTGCGCACTCTGTTAGTCCGTCAGTGAGTCACTCCGTCACTCCGTCAGTCGACTGACTGACTGACTGACTAGTCATTCATGCAGTCACTTAGTCAGTCAAGCATTCATTCATAGTTTGAAAAACAAGTTGGCCTGGCCGACGCTCTTTTCTTCATTCTACAATATAAATACTTACTTATTAGGTTGCTCATACTCGCGTATAATCGGCTTAAAAGAGCAGAAGTTTTCATTAAAATTTATTCAACCGCAATTCGATAAAAGTCAAAATCAATAGCATTATGCGCGGACGAACTGACTCACCCTAATTTAGAGGCTGCAGGATGGACGAGACTCTCTATGGGACTTTAGCAGTCACCTGAAATCAGACTCACTTTTTCGCATGCGTTGGCCTCCCAAAAGAAATCCGAATCTTCGAAAAGAATGAGCTAAACTTTTTTGATCAAGTGTCTATGCTTGTTTAATGTTGGCACAAGGTTTGCCGCCACTTTGGCGCCTTTTGTTGCCATTTTTGTTGCCCTTGTTGAATTGCACTTCTGGCCACTTAAACGCTTAAGGCGGCAAATGGTGCGGCATCCGAACTGGCCAAAACAAAATGGCAAAAACAAGGAGCAAGTTGTGCGGATTGAAGTGGGAGGCGGCTCTTGGCAGTTGAAGCTGTCTGTTCTCTTTAGCGCATGCTTCAATTGCCAATAGATTTCGTGTTGCATGTTTGGAGCTTGTACTTCTTCTTCTTCTTCTTGTTCTGCTGAAGTGTAGCTTTTCCGGTCGACTCTGCTCTGTAGCTTGTTGTTTTTTCACAAATTGAATTGACATTTGACAGCCAAGGGCCAAGAGGCAATGGCCACTGGCTAAAACTCCCCAACCGAAACTATTCACTAGCCAATATACTAACACATTCAAAACGTGTTGTCAATGTCACTAAATGATGGACCGTCGCCAAAGTTCCAATCCCAGTGACTCGCCCCCCGCCCCCCACTCTAATAGCTACTGTCTGAGTTATGTGGGAGTTTTTGTGTTGACCGGATGCGGAGCAAGGGCAAATTAATGCTGCAGGTGTTCAACTGACAGCTTTTGACTTTATTAATTGGACATTATTAAAATAATTAATGAATGAACGCACAGCAGCACGCATGAGTGGCACAGTGGGGTAAAGCGATTATAGACGGGTCGAGGGATAGAGGGATAGAGGGCAAGCTTGTAGCGAAAAATTAACAGACGGCAATCAAGAGCAGCTTGGACAAACAAAGAGATTGTATCCAAAAGGATATATTTTAATTAAATTCACAAAGGCCCCAAAAGTCACAACATGGCCAACAAACAAAGCCGACTAAGAGCTTAAATATGTTATGCATTAATTTATTTATTAATTTAATACTCGATTGTTAACATTGTTTGTTGTATGCTGTGTGTCCAACGTATCAAAAGTCAATGGAAGAGTAACACAGAGATCCCATTCAGATTAAACAATTGCATAAGTGCAGCGATGAATGTTGAAAGCACTGTAAACAAAACGTGATTTTTGAAACAGTTAAAATGTGAGAAATACTATGAGATTTATTTATTCGATTTTCCCATAATTATAGACCACTACTAGATTTTTAGGGATCTATACGAGTTTTGAGTAATTATGAGTACAGTTTTTGAGTATTTTTATTTTTTTTTTCCATTTAGTATTCCTCTAGGGAGCTTAGGGCTTCAACAAGAACCTTCCACCGGACTTTGTTTGGCGCAGTTTGCTTTGCTGTGTCCCAGCTGATGTTGCGTTGGGACAACTCGTTGAGTGTTGTACGACGCCAGGTTGCCTTTGGCCTTCCCACTCGTCTGACTTCTTGTGGGTTCCATTCTAAGGCCATCCTGACGATGTTGCTGCGGTCCTTTCTCAGTGCATGGCCTATCCAACCCCACTTGCGTGTCCTTATCTGGTTACAGATAGGAACTTTGATATTCTGTTGGACCAGAGTATCCCGCATATAATCCTTAGGCACTTGTTGACGAATGACTGCAGTTTCGACATTATTCTTTATGGGGCCATCCACGTTTCGCTGCCGTACAGCAAGATGGACTTGACGCTCGCATTGAAGATCCTCAGTTTTGTTCTTCTGCTTATTTGCTGGTTTCTCCATATGCGGGATAAGCGTCCAAACGCTGATCGCGCTTTGACGATTCTCTATATCCTCATCCACCCCACCACTGCTGGAAATTGTGGTGCCAAGGTATGAGAAACTATCGACAAAGTCGATAGTGTTCCCGCAGATGGTTATGCTACCTTGGCTGGTGTGGTTGAGGCGCATCGCTTTGGTCTTGGTTGCGTTTATAGAGAGTCCAACTTTGCTGGCCAGGATCTCGGGATCATTCACTTTGGCTTGGATATCGCTTAGCTTATGAGAGATGAGACAAATGTCGTACGCGTAATCTAGGTCTTCCAAATGACGGGTGAGACTCCACGTAATCCCACGCCTAGACCTGCATACATCTCTCATAACCTCGTCGACTACTATGTTGAATAGCAGTGGTGATAAGAGGCATCCTTGCCTAACACCGGTGTTTGTTTGGAAAGGTGTACTGATTTTTGTTGTGTAGTACTGCCAATATCGATACGATGTTGACTGGCACTCCTTTCCTCGCTAATGCCCGCCATATCGCTGCTCTGTCTACTGAATCGAAGGCCTTTTGAGTATTTAGCCTAACTTAATTTGTCCGAAATCCAATTTTATAGATATTTAGATCCAACAAAAATGTTACAATTAATTGATATTTAAAAAAATTGTGGAAGGAATAAACTATCTAAAATTAGAATGCCTTCAAAGTCACAGTCTACATAAAACAATATTTTTTGGATTTCTTATGCCCTATACCCTGTATTGTATAACCTCTAAAAATTACCTAAATTATGATCAGGGTGATTGGAGAAGTTGATATACTCATGCCCGGCTGTTAGTCTGTCCGTCTGACTGTATGAACGCCTAGATCTCAGAGATGCTAAGAGCTAAAGCGGCCAAATATTCAGATAAGATGCTTTATTATTATGTTCTACTATTTCCAGCCCTGCGCCATATTTCTAAGGGCCTGTTAATAAAAAGGCAATTTTATATTTAATTGTGAATAAAATTAGAATATGATTTGATTAATTATTGTCCCTTATTGAAAAGCTGAGATGCAATAAATAAATAAAGAATTGAAAAAAAAGATGCGTTATTATCTCAGGGGAGACAAGTTTATTTTATAGTTTAGATACCTGGTGTTTCCGAGAAACTTGAAAAAATCAAAAGTTTTAGATGGATAACTCGCTTGAAAATATCGAAATTTGCTATTCGAAAGTTTTTTAGAATTTCTAAGCACTTTGCCAAATTCGGACTAAATCGGTTGACTGTAACATATAGACCTGGTACCATTTGGAAACAAAAAATATTTTAATGCAAATTTCTTGGAGAGAATATCATTACCTTATGAACCTTATTCATTAAAATACATTTTAAATGCGTTCAATCTTGATCTTTTATTGACCTCACTTGTAATCCGGTTTGCTTATTTAAAAGCTAAGCTTAGCGTGAGAATAAAGTTTACTAATTTGAAATATATTCTACATATAGAATAATACCTGCTTTTGGATATTTATACAGCTTGTTACAATAATAATCGTACTTCCTTCGTAGCCTATCATCTCTTACTTATTCAACTTATCGTTTATCTTTACAGGCTCACCAGAAATGGCCTTCATACATGCCCTGGCTGCCGCAACGGTTACCAGTTTTATAGCCAGAGCCTGTCGAGACGGACAATTGGCTTCTTGTGGTTGTTCACGTGGTTCCCGTCCCAAACAGTTGCATGACGACTGGAGCTGGGGTGGCTGTGGCGATAATCTGGAGTATGCCTACAAGTAAGTAAAACACGAAGAAATGCATTCTCAAATGTACTATCTCAAAATAGTAGTTTTTGTAGACCGGATTTGATAATTGGGCTGACACTAAATCAAATTAGTTTGAGAGAGTTAAGGGCGGCAGTAGAAACTTTTGCGTACATTTTTAAAGCAGGAAAGTATTTATAACTTGTTTATTTTGATAAATCGGAGATAGTAGTGTGCTGTAGTAAAGTATTTTTATTATTTATTATTGTCTATAGGAAGGCATTTATGATGCATGCATATATTTGAAGAGCAAAAGAGCAAGCAAATGTTTGTTTATGTTGGAAAATGTATTATTATTTGTTTATGCAAAATTTTTCGATGGAGTGTAAAATAATTTATTGTTTTTTTTTCGGTACGTCTACAGCAATGCTAATATGTATTTATGTACACATACATACATATAAATTTATACTCTGTTTTGGGACTAACTGACTGACTGCCTATACTATTGTGGGATTTTCTCGTTTTGGAGCTTGGTACAGGCTGTAAAATCCTCATGCCACAGGCAATTTAAAATTCGTTCGCTTTGTAGCTGCTCCTCATCGATGACGATAGCTAGCGCTAGGGGTGCATAAATTAACGTGCTCGATAACAGACGGACGCCCGTCTGTCTTTGATTCACGCCAGACTCGACTCGACTCTCCCTCTCCCCCGGCTGCTGTTTGTCTGGCTTATTTGTTTTGATATTTGAAAATCTGTTGCGGTCTGTCGACGCTCGTTGGCGGCTGTCCTTAATTTGTTCAGGTCGTTCCTCATTCAAGCGTTTAAGTTTAGCTCCTAAAATGTGTTAGCATGCATTCAAACATGGCCAAGACCGAGTCTTTGCCAAGTGCTTAACTTAATTTAAAATTGTGCAAAGGCAAGCGAAAAGTCAGGGCAATCTGTTCATGCCACTTTTGTAGGGGGTTGCTCCATCAAATGCCCAAATGCGGCGGCATAGGGAAACCCAGAGCGCCACAAAATACACGTTGGCCATTGCTGCACGCCGCTTCATATGGCAGCAAAACAACCCCAATGAGAGACACCGGCCACAACGCTACAAAGGTGGTTGGAAAATGGAAAAATGTGAAAATATGAAAATGCTTAGGAATTCCGTACACTTGCACTGCCGGCTGTGCGCCTGGCACTCTAAATATTCGAAAATGAAAGCTTAGATAGCAAAAAGTATTTGCTTAGAAAGGGAATGCGTCTGCGGGCGGCTGTGCGCCTGTGCAACTTGCACATGGAATTGCGGAAAATTCAACAGAACTGCTGCGCTACTTCCGGTGTGCGCTGCAAAGCGGAAGTGGCACCAACTTTCTACCCTGAATTCGCAATTGATTTAGCCGGCTCAGCTGTTTTGTTTGGAGCTGTCAGCCAGCCAGTCAACCAACCAGCCGGCAAACGAAAAGGCCAAAGGCACTTCGTTTTGTTCCGTGGCGCGTTTCGTGATGCATGCCACCAGGCGCACAGCCGCAATTGTAGGCGAATGTGTGCGTCAATTTGTCTGGCACAGCAACTAACCAGCTGCAGGGGTAGTTGTTGATATTACGTATACGCCGCTTGGGCTTGCTGTGCGCCGGCTGCCAGTGACACGCAAGAGTATCGAATTTTCATTTTTTGCTCCGTGCGGGCTCCGGTTTACTGCTTTTGTGTGTGTGTGTGTGCGAGAGTGTGTGTGGATGTCGGATGTGATATAAATTGTATTGAAGCCGTGGTGCGTGTTGTGGATGCTTGGCCAGCCTTACGTTTGACTTGTGAATTTACTAACTTCTATTGTGGACTAACAAGTTCCTTCATCTGTTCAATTTGTTGGCCAAATCACTTCCTGTATGTGTGTGTATCTCTGTCAATATAGCACAGTTTAAAAGCCGTCGACTCCCTTACTCCTGTATGGCCAACTCGCACTTGACATTTGTTATCTGCACACACTCGTGTTGAAGGCTAAAGGCACTTGGTGCGGCGTTAACTTTGGGCGCTTATAAGGACTACACACCCAACGGGGTCTGGTCCCAAATGGTTGCGAATGAGCGCGCACGTGTAACTCAAACAGGATGTGTCCGCCCGCATGTAGTACACCCTCAACACCCCCTTTGTCCTTTTTCAGCCTGCCATTTTGCCTTTTTTTCTGTTTTTGCTTGCTTGCTTGCCTTTTTATTAGCACAATTGTGGTCTATGTATTTTATGTTGTATGCGTGTTGGCATTGGGTTGGCTCGGATGCGCCTTGTTTATCACAGTGATTACCTCAATAATACCTCGTACTTAGTAGCTGGCCGCCCCCCATTTGACCTTTTTTGCCTTGCACTTTGATTACGTCGTATCTTGGCTAGGCGGAAATTGTCGTCCACATATAAAATATATTTTTATGACCAGGTTATGAAGTTCAATGCCAGTTATTGCCAAAGCACACACCTAATGGTGTGTAATATTGGCTTACTCTTTTGCCGCCAAAATCCAGACTTTAAGTCAATTCCCCTGGCTTTAAATATGCAACTGTTTGTCCATTCCGTTTGTATAGCAGCTTGGTCGCTACTCTTGATAAGTTTTGGCCAAAGCCCAAGCCGCAATCACATTGTTTGGAACTCAATTCAATTTCTTATCACGTTGCTGCCAAGCTCAGTACAGACCTACATCATCAACCGGCATTCCTGCATACGTACATATGTACGGCCAAAAGACAAAGCACGGCCAACCCTTTGTGGGCACACAGCTCATTATCGCAACCCGGCGCTCAATTGAAACCAAATGCTGGAAAAGCAACTTTTTCTGCTCCCCCCTCCAAAATCTAAATAGGTGCATAAAGCTACTTTTGATAAAACCATCCACCCACCAAAACCCCAAAAGTCAACTGATAATGTAATGGTTGGAGTGGTTCTTTTATACACCATACCCTTCGTCTAAGGGGTCCATTAAGTATGAAATATATTCGTACTTACTTTATATATTGTACCTACCATATTTAGCTTTAAGAAGCGACCATTATGAATTCTTTTTTAAGACACATTAGCAGCCCTACCCAAGTTAGACGCCCGCGAAAACGTTGTCAGATTCACGGGTTTCTTGTCTTGCTGCTCCATAATTATAATGAGGGATAATAAGTATGTCCCCAATTGCAGAAATTTTTAATATTCATGAATATGTAGCTTCGAGGCTCGAAGCAATTATAATAATTATTATCACTTTTGAGTACCCTAGTTTACCAGAATTTTGAACATTGATAAAATAGTATTTTTTTTTTTTTTGAAATTTTAGATAGAGAAACTTGAAAATGACAACGTTTTTCGAGATTTTTTCAAAAAAACGTTTTTTTTAGTTTTTTGAAAATTTTGAAAAATTATCGAAATTTGGTTGCTTGTAACTTCAATATTTGTTAGTCAATCTGCATATATCACTCTTACGAGCACATCAATACCTTTTGATCTTATAATCTTTCAAGTCGATGCAAAATTTTGTTAACGAGATTTAAAAGAAAAACTAAAATAAGTGCCAAAAGTCATGCTTTTCGAGAAAAATCTCGAAACGGTTGTAATTTTCGTGTTTCTCAATCCAAAATTATCGAAAAAAAAAAATTTTAACACCACAGTTCATTCAATAACCCATAAATTTGTAAATGAGTGTAATCAGGCTGATCCGCAATTTACACCCGCTAAGCTCAAGAACTTCATTCAGAAATTTACCGAACACTAAACCAAATATGACGAATTATAGCCAATTTTGTTACAAAGGAAATTCTATTTCTGTAGCGTGGGAATCGTGTCTAACTTAGCGACATGCTTTCGGGTATGTAAAAATAGTTAGATAGAATATTTAAAAAATGATTTCAGTGTAAAATGTGTACATCTTTAAACCTATTTTACAGATTCATTTTAATTCCGCCTGCAACAAAACATTCGGTATGAAACCACATGAAAATTTCGGCTTGGTGCGATTAGGAGCACCAAAAATTCGGTTTCAAAACGAACCCGAATAAAATGTTCACATTCGTTTTCCGGCGCACACCAGTTAGAGTATCTTAAAGTCGAAAATCTCTGAATATTAGTATCTTGGTTGTTTTCGTTTTCTGTTTTTGTTGTTTACAATTGACTGAATGCAGGCCCACTCCCAAATCATATATAGCCTAGGCAGTCTTCATTCAATGCCTGCTACAAAATGTTGGATGAATGATCTGAGCGGAGCGGGGGCAATACGTGCCTATGAATTCTGTTTTGATTTTGTTACCATTGCCAGCTGCTGTTGTTGCCTTTTCTGCTGCTACTGCTCTAAATCCAAACAAAATGTTAATGCCGAAAATCCTTTTGACGCAGCAGCACAGCTGTCCCGCCCCCCCGTTATCCATTCTGCGCACTCCTACACAAACACAAACACACTCGCCCATACACGATTATGGGACCCCAGCTGAGGCATTTTAAATACGACTCTTCCCGCATACTGTCGCAGCAGTTAGCTGCCTCTTCCAGACCACAGACGAGAGCTTGCGCCTTATCTGCCAATGCGTTGGCGTTGGCTGTGCTCCTTCTTCTTCCTGCAATTGTATGGAAGTATCCTTACTGAGCTTTATGCTGGCTTTCGTTGTTGTTGTTGTTATTGTTTCTGCATATTTTCTAGTTGATTCACAGGATTCCCAACTCGAACAGCTTAAAGGGAAATCGACAAAGTCGAGCTGTTGCAAAAAGTGAAACATCACAAACATTGCAAAATTCGTTGCTACAATACACAGAACAACAAATGGCGAGCCATTTCCATACCAACAACCCCAAGTAGGGCAAAAATGCCTTTTGTATGGCTAAAAAATAAGAGAAAAAGCAAAAAAAAATAAAACAAAACACAACAAAATAAAATAAAATAAAAGAAAGCTACTGTGTAAACACAAACAATTGTTGCGTGTTAAAAATAATGCCAACGGCATAAAGTCGGAGCTGCTGAACCGTTTTTGTTTGAAACTCCTTTGCTGCCTTTGGTCCCCCCGGCCTCGGTTTCTTGTAAGCGGTAAAGGATTGCTGTTCCATGGTGATGTTTTAGCCGCCGGCCATGTCAATATTTGAATTCGTGTAATGTGCGGCAACGAAGTAATGGAGAGAGAGTGCTATAGAGTGGATGGGTAAGGGCTTTTCCAGAAACGTAACGTTTCAGTTGGAAATTGTGCGTGGAACTTGGTAGTAAAAGTTTTTATTAAGGCAGTGGCATAAATTGCATTTTTCGACGCCATTTGCTGCGTTTCTTTTGAGTTCCTTTGTTGGGATTTTTAGTTGCCGTGGCACTTAATGAGAAATGAAGTGCCAGAAAGTTGAAGATTGAAAAACTTTATACACGCACAACCCGCTACATGTTTTTATATTTGTAATAATTAGTAAGTTTGAACATGTTATTGCATTCTTTCATTAAAGTTGGCAAGAAAATACACATAATAAATATTTGAATTAATTTGTAGAAAATGATCTGGAGCAAAGCAGAAATCGTCTTTATAAATAGGACTACATCATCATATGATACCTATATATAAAGCTTCTTATGTGTGCCTCGTTCTCTTGAAAACTCTTAAACCAAAACTTTTTTCGCTGGTGGTTTATTTCAAAAAATTTCATTGGATGATTAACTGATTTTTATACATCATTTAAAAAAATATTCATTAAGTCGCATGCGAATTTGGATGGCATCTAAGGCAGTCTTCATAGTTCATTCCAATATCATCGTCAAAGCCTTATTGTGCATATAAGAAAGCTATTCTATAGCAGTACCTTGTTCTAAAGAAAGTTTTTTGCTGATTCCTAAAAACTACTTCGACTTAATTTATTTCGTACCAATACGAAAAAAAGAAATCAAATCATCAGAGAGAACACTTATTTGCTTACCATAAGATAAGCTATATTATATTAATATTATATTCTTATTGGGATAAATGTACTGCGACCCAGGTGGATCTATTGTACCCTCTTCATGGCTTAGAGCTCTCCCAAAAGTCCTAAGGCCTACATGTATTGCAGTATTTTATTCGGACTTATAGTAGCAACGGGGTCCGGTGGGAGAACGTACATGCCCAGGAGCTTCTTTCTTTTACCGGCGATTGCCATACATTCACAGTGTCATGATTCTCACGGTGTTCTTCCCGTGCGTTATCATGACTTTGAACATCTTACGGCTGTAGTTAGAGAGGAGGGTTTTTGACTGTTTAAGCCCTGGTATCTGCGCCCAGTGAAGCAGTCGTTTTTTATTCTCCTCTGTTCTTAGTTGGTCCCGTACCACGTGGTTACCAATCCCACAGTGTGGTTCAGGACCGACTAGCGGTGTTGCTGCACCGGTTCTTGCGAGTTTGTCTGCTAATTCATTTCCAGGAATGTTATTGTGCCCTGGAACCCATCTAATCGTGAGCTTATTCCTGGATCCTAAATTATTCAGTGATGTTCTCACTTCATTGACCAGCCTTGATGTAATCTTGGCTTTATTTAATTCTTTTATTGCTGCTTGACTATCAGACAGGATGGAAATATCCTTTTCATGGTAGTTCTTTTGCAGATTGAATTCTGCACGTCTTCCAATAGCACAAACCTCAGCTTGGAAAATGCTGGTGTGTCTGCCTAGAGTTTCATAATATTTGGTTCTGGGTCCTACTACCCCCAGGCCACTTCCATGATCAGTAAGTGATCCGTCTGTGCACCATTTTATTGTATGTGGTTTCATAGGGTGAACTGCCGCAAGAGAGGTCCAAGTTTCTTTTGTGCTGAGTTTGGTATCAAAATATTGATTTAACCTATACTCGCAAGCATATCATCCCTTGGCTGTAGGCATATCCTTGTTAAATCTGCAGCATCTTTTTTGGTGAGGCTTAAGTCGTCCCCTACCCTCCCAATTTTTAATGTGGCTTTTCGCCGTATATCGACAACGATATGTAGCGGTGTGATCTCCATTAAAATTTCTAAGGCAGCAGTAGGACAGGCGCGCATAGCTCCTGTCATACATATGCAGGCAATTCTTTGCAGTTTCTGCATTTTTCCCTGATCGTGCTTAGGCACGCTCTACTACCCCAGGCTATGGTCCCATACGTTAGCATGGGTATAACAACCATAAGGTATAGCCATCTTAATATTCGTGGTGATGTGCCCCACGACTTCCCGGCAATACTTTTTCACGTAAAGAGAGCCTTTGATCACTTATTAATCGTGTTTTCTACATGAGTTTTAAAGTTAAGCTTAGAGTCAAAGGTTACTCCAAGATACTTGACTTCTTTGCCCGTTTCTATACTGCATCCCGATAAGGTTATACATTTCATTCTACGAAGTTTATATCTCCTTGTGATGGGTACTATGACAGTTTTGGCAGGATTGAGACTGAGGCCTGCCTTTTTACACCAGTCATTGGTTTTTGTTAAGACCTATCTGGACAATGTCGCAGAGTGTTTCTTCATACTTACCTCTTGCTATGAGCTATATTTTTTCACAAAGTTTACATTTCCCTATCAGTATATCAATGGGTTATTTAAAAGCTTATCACTTACTGTATACAGCATTTTACATTTTTTAGGTGAAATACCCCTTTAAAACTGTTCTTAGGTGGCGTATTTTATCAAAATCGTTTTTTTTAAACATATGGTATTTTTTCCTTCAAATTGACTATGCTATCAAATTTTGTGTATATTTAGTGCTGGTTTTTATTTACTTTTCTGTGTAAGTACACGAAATCTCATTTTCACTGACTTACAATCTTGTAACAATATTGATGAATATCCCTATAACATCGAAAATATTTATAAAAGCGACTGACTTTACAAAGTGAACAAAAAGAAAACCCCCCAGAAGTATTCTACGCGTATAGTAAAGAGCCAAGAAGGACATTATCTTGGTTTGCATACACTTACTCGCATAAGTAATATTGCCCATATGGCACAATAGCAGTGGGAGAAAACAAAAAACTTGGCAGCATCCCTGGCTCATTGCGGGCTTGCCACCCACATTGCAGATTTAATCTATCCACCCAAACGCTTAGAGGCAGGACCATAAACAACACACCCCCCGTAAAGACTACGTACACTCCCGTAATATTCCTATAGTCTTATCAGACTGCATAAAAACGCCTACCGTACAAATACTCATAGATGTGAACCACTGCAATTAGAAGCCAGCATTTTGGGAGTTACGTCGTCGTTGTCCTTGTCGTTGCCTTCATTGCCACCATTCATTTATACAGACGTGTGATAAGGTATACAAGGTTGTGTGATATAGGAGAGTGGAAGGGTAGGGTAGTAGGGTAGTCGTTGTGATTAGATCAACACGCAGCGCTAAGCTAGGCTGCAATAAAAGCTAGTGAACGCAATTAAGCATAAATGTGTTGCTGTTTTTGTCGCTACGCCGCCCCTGGCATACCTTTTGCACTCCAGCCCCTGTTCCAACTTGCGTGTGTGTGTGTGTGTGCACATCTGGCAAGGATGCACGTACTCGCTGACGCGTTATACGGTGGTTGTGGCAACGACATTTGCGCAGCTGTGATTTTTAATCAGGGTGACTTGGCGTGCCATAAAAAACCCCAAGACAGGGCATAAGCTTTGACCGAAACAAACCAAAAGCAGCAAAAAAGCAAAAGAAAAAAAAGAAAATAAGGAGTAAAATTCATAAAATATTTGTGCAATGCACTTCCTGCTGCTACAAGTTCTATAGCCAAGTGATTCAACTTCTTCTTTATCGTTTTCGCACCGTTCAACAGATTTGCTACGGATTTTATTGATGTGCGCGAGAAGGAGACGCGCCGTGGCACGCGTGGTGCTGGCAATCCAGAGCGAAGACGAGCACGTCTGCAACAAAAACGTCAGCAGATGCAGGCAGACGATGCGGCGGCAGCGGCGGCGGCGTCAGGAGTTCCATTGGCGGCGACCTCCAACAATGTCAAACAAGCTGGGAAGACGACGCTGCAGCAGAGTGCAGCGAACAATGCTACAAAGGACACGAAACCGAACAACGGCAACAATCAAACTCACGCCAACAATATGGCAACACTGTCGTCGCCTTCATCAACTGCGTCGTCTTCAATACTCACCTCTTCGCTGGCACCGCCAAGACAGGAGTATTCTGGCGAGGAGGACGAAGGCTTGGCGCAGCGCATCAGGCCGGAAGATTTATTAGAGCTGCAGGAGCGCATCACAAAGGAAATACTCAATTCGAAATTGCAGGAAAAGGAAATGCTCGAATTGCAGGTGAGGCATAACGCAATTTCTTCCGCTCCAATTTACTCCCTCCATGTGCTTTGCATTATAGTAGAATTACGTATACGCTGTGTAATCAACACAATGTGCGCACAGAAAGATTCAAACTAAGCTGAACCGAACTTGTCCGGCAGATAGCAATCCCTCCCAGTCACCCACTCCTTTCGTTGTCGTTCCTAGTATCGAGTAATGCATATTTACGAGTCCTTGTTCTACGACAGCTGTCAAAGTATTTTTTAATAAAATTGCTCACTGAATAACAACTGGCAACGCTATAAACAACAAAAACAACATGGTATAATTCAAAGTTGTGTCCAAGTGACATTGTTCTGTTGTTCTTGTTGCGCCTGATGTTGACACAAATTGTGGCAACTTTATTAAAAGCCTTGCGTCAGCAACCCAAAAGCCAATTTTATTACCTTTCTCACTAATACCAATGCGGACACACAAACCCAGAGCTTGCACCTGTTACACGTGTTCAGGCATATTAATTCATGGCAAGGACACCCCTCTCTCTCTCTTCCTCTCTTGATCCCTATACCCATTATCCTACACTACACACTCTTGACATGGCACAAAAGTTTGTTTTTGTTTTATTGAATTTTAAACGCGTTTGTGACTTTCTTTCCGACACCTTATAGCGAGCGCCCCTTGGTCACAACTTACCTGCGTTTAATATATTGAAAATGCAACGTAACTTTGCCACCAACTTCAACCATTTTTGACATGTTACTGAACGTACAAACTAACTTTGTTTCACATTTTCCATGCCACAGGAGAAAATCAATCGGGAAATTTTAAACTCAAAAGTTTTTAACCTGGACAACAACGTGAAGCGACGCAAGCGGAAACGTAAAAATCAACGCGCCGTCACCGGAGAGGCCCCAGCCCCAGCCCAGGTATCGGCCAGCGATACCATCTACAACGATGATGGCCAGTCCGGCGCCACCGGCTTGGGCGCCGGCAACAAGGCACGCAATACGGCAACTGCCAAGGCGCGTAGCCTAATGAATCTGCACAACAATGAGGCGGGTCGTCGGGTAAGTTTACCACCTACTGCTACTACTACAACAAATACTCTACTAGCTACTTTAATTAATCTCGTCGAGGGCGTAACCAACTAAAATTGCTCCCAGTTCCGACTTGTGCCACAAATTAAACCGTTTAGTTGTAGTAGTTGCTGTTTTACTGTGTTTATAGTTAGTTAGTATATAATGTACAACAGTGTTACTAAGCAGGCAACAAAACCCAGACCCAGAGACCGCACAATTGTGCAACATAGCGTGAAAAGCTGGAAAATGCCACAACATAACAACAAAATGGCCAATTATCAATTACAAAGAATTATGAGCGAAGCCCAAACATATTTTGGCTCTTAGTGAATGCGTGTGTGCGAGTAAGCGAGTGAGCTAGTGAAGCCCAGTGTGAGAGAGAGTGAGATGGTGTGTGGCACAATGCATTATTTGCACTTTATATAATTTTTAAGCCGATTTATGAGCGTCAAAATAATGAGCTGATGTGTCTATTTGGTTATAATGTTAAAATCGTTTCCAGAGGCATAGCTACAAATTATTTTCTGTTTTTTTTCTTTTGGTTCAAAAATAATGATATTTTAGATAGAGAGATCGGTATAACCAGGCCCGATTCCTTCGTCATTACTGCACTCTAAGTTCTATGAGTAGAACGTAGGGAACGTAGTTGCAATCTAAACTTTGAACAAAAAATTAGTGAGTTCACGGAGACTGGCGAGCAATTAACGTAAAGCCTTCGATTCTGCAGAGAAAATTGGTTGAGTAAAGAATATGTCATTTTGGAGCGCTCAATGGAAGCTCATGCATCATGGCTATACGCTCCATAACGTGACTTCAGCAGAAGTGGTGGCGATGAGGAAGAGCTAGAGTGCATCTCCTAGGACTGTGTATCACATAATTCCGCTTCCTCGAATCACACTTCCTACATGACATCCCAGCTTTAAAAAAAGATTTCGTGGTTGATTCATGTCACCAGGAAAGTCTACCACTCCGGTATCACAAGGGGCCTATTTTTTGGCCCTAGCGAGTTGGGACGTCACCTCTTAACTACCGGCTTAACCTATCGTAAACTCCCTAGGCCCCGAAACGTATTTGATATTGATAATAGAGTCACTTATGTCATTTTAATTTTTGTTCGAACTAGGGTTGAATCGTCAATGTTTCTAGAATTAACAAATATTAACATACCAATGGCCTGGAAAATGAGAAGCTTTTGTGCCAATTTTACATTAACTTTTTTGAGCAGATATTTCCAGACCCTAGCATAGATTTTTCCTTTGGACGTTCTAAGTAATACCTGCCCACAATAACAGCCCCTGCTGTATAGTAAGAATCTTGTTGTTCTTGAAATGTAGCCCATGAGTAAGTATGACCAATTAAGTAAATATATCATCATGATACCATCACTAAGCGCATTTGCCGAGCTAGTCAAAAATGTCAAGTGGTTGACGGGTCTCTGGCAAACAGCAGCAAAGTTGGTAGTTTATTTTTTTGGCATAAAGGGATTCGTATATCGCAACCGTGTCATCGCTACAAAACTTAATATGAACTCATATTCTTGGCTAGAAAAATATGTGTATAGGGTTGGCGTCTCTTCAAGCATACGAGCGAGCAAGGACTGTGAGCAAGCCAAAATGTCAAGGAATATGAAATCCCTGCAAAATTCATGACATGCACTCAAAGAAAATGTGAAGCCATGCCTCCAAGTGTGCGTCTATGTGTGTGTGTGTGTGTGTAAGTACTGTCCTGGATAAAGCTGGCAAAAACGGATTTTAGTTCATGATATCGATGGCGCATTTCTTGCTTGCCTGGTTCCTTTAACGGCACGATGAAAAGCTGCAAACGGAAGAAAATCAAGCGTATCGAAAATGTGGCAGTTGCAGAAAGAGCAAAACAAAGCATAAGCACAGTGCCCCCATCCCCGCCACCAAAAAAAGAGATGTCAGACGTGAATGAAACGTAAGGAGAAAGATCTTAAAAATGCGTAATATGCGAAGAAAAAAGCACAGCGTTAGGCAATGATTATAACTGTTGACAACTTCCAATGGAGGTCCTTCGACTGCGCATTTACTATATCTGTGTGTGTGTGTGTGTTTGAGCATATAAAACAAAGCGTGACAAATCGCAAGGATTTTCCGTTGTCGCGCACATAGTACAAAGCATTAGAGAGAGAGTATACTGGAGATAGTCCGCGAAGAAGCCAACGGAAGGAGCTCTGCTGTTGTTGTTGCTGGATTTATGAGGCGTTGGCTACGGTGGCTTCTGTATGGCAAGTGGCACGGGGGCCAACTGTGATTGTCAGTGGCAATTGTTGCGTGGCCACTAAGCCGCTTAGCTATTGTTGTTGCCGGACTACGGACTCCGGATTGCTTTATGCAACGTGGTGGCATGCCTCTGGGTCGCAATTGAATTGCAATGCAATAAAAAGAAACGCAAAATGAATTTAATAAATTTATTAAATAAATTAAGGATATTCGCCTTTGTTTGGCAGACACAGTCAACTTGATTGCGTATCTAACAAATTAGGTCGTTGCCTTTCAATGCCGTAAGATTTCCTTACGTCGAAGATCACTTGCTGTTTTCAATGGCCATAGCTAGTGTGTTGGGACTTGTGGGGATATAATAAATATAACAAATGGCTGCCAAGTCAACAAAAGAGCGTAAGAGTCACAGGCAAAACATGGTAAGCAGATTGATGCAACATGCGGCCGTCGTGCAACACATGAAAAGTCAACTAAAGTACAAACAAAGGCAGCGTTTGAATCGTTAGGATTTTCTGCATACCCAACTCCACACACACACACACGCATACACACACACGCTACAATCAGGCAAACAAAAACAAAAGAAATATCTACAAAAACTTGAAAAAAGTGTACGAAAAAATATCTCGAAATAAATATGCAATTTTGACTAGCGTCAACGCCAGCGGGCGACAACATGGCGTATGAGCAATGTGAAGTATATGCCACAACAGCAATGTGGCCAATGCCAGCTGTGTCAAGTGATGCCTTTAATGCCACGACTAGCCAATGCGCTGCTTATTTATATATTTCCTTTTTGAAATAAGTTTTTCAAACTTTCAAATTCGATAAACCAGAAAACTAATGACACACATTAATAAGATTACACTAAAAACCAGGTCTGAACATACATAGTTTTGTTGCATAATGGATGTACTTATTTATATGTCTGCACACTTATTCAAGTCTGCATTCAACCAATAAAATTAACATTGGTTTTAAGCATGATGAGTTTGCTATCGCTGGGTTTTTCGATACCAATACCAAGTCTACTTCATGCTCTTGATACCTCGCATTTGTAAGGGCATTAAAAAGTCATCCAGGCAGTTTGAGCTTGTGACATCTTTTGATGCAGACTCTGGCGACGATACAACTGGCGTCAGACATATGTACATATATAGGCAGACACACAAACATAAAAAACACACGCTCACACACACACCAGACAGACGTATATACATACATACATATATAAACATATATATAAATGTATATATGTATGAATACGTAGACACAATCAAGCAGTAGCAAAAGCCGAGTGCACTATGAACTCTTGACATAACATTGTGGTTGCCAAAATGCCAGACCATTAGTTCTGCAGCTCCAATCCAGAACTGCACCCCCTACAAGCTCCCCCTATCAAGTTGTGCCGTATAACAGTCTGCTGCCATAATAACAAATTGGTCCCTACTTTTTTGTGGCAAAAAGTCGCGCTAAATGCTTCAACTCTATGAATTCGGCATGCCAACTCGTTTGATATTTTTATGCATGCCACAAGACAATGACCAACCGGGGAGTCTGGCGCAAGGATTTTATATTTTGTTTTTTGCTTGTATTGCTATTGCTATTCACTCCCTGCGCTCACCTAGGCCATTGTATATTTTGGCAAAATATCATTTTGCGGCAAATGAAATTATTTGTTGCAGTTTTGTTGTACGGTAGGCAGTTTGACAAGTATTAGGTCTGGCACAAAAGCAACAAACATTTGCTTTTAAATAACTTCAGTTTCCAAAAATATTTTGGTTTTCTTCCCATTTTTTAAGAATACAGTGGAAAGGAAATCAATAAGTAGCTCCTTTACTTTAATTTAGCTAGTCCTACAGCTCCGACTTTTATACATATTTTTCGTCTATACAACTATACTTAATATATTATAACACAGTCATCCCATGTTTAATACATGATTATGGGGCCGCTGAATTTGAAACTAACTTCTAAAAACTCCAACCTTGACTCAAATTACTATTTTATGAGTTTTTATAGTCCATAGTTCCTCGGATCTTATCTGCCCTTTCTTTGTGAGATAAGTGGAGGCAAATAATGTTGTTCATATAGTCCCTCAGCCCTGAGCAGCAATTCGCATTTGTATTTTCCCCCAAATCCTCAGCTGTGGTCATCTGATTGTCGTGTTTTCAAGTAATGCTTAAGAATGGTCTGTGAGGTGATTGAAATGTCACAAGAACTGCCCCCGCTGGCTCGACGAACCTCTTTAAGAACTTTGTTCAGTGAGCTGAAATCTCATTGATATTGCCAGCAAATATAAGTAAATTAACAAAGTTCTTGCTTGCTATATTGGTTTATTGCTTGATCCAATTACTTTTTAGCCGGCCCTCGTATTTCACAACTAACTCAAATTCTTTTAGTTTTCGTTGCTGCTCTCAATGTAAGCAGCTTTTTGGCACAATTTTAGTCAACTTTGGTTTTGTATATCGCTGATATTTTGCTGTCCCAATGTCCCAGTGTCTTCCTGTCTTTGTATTTGATTTGTTCACTTTTTCATACTGATTGCAGAGTCATATGCCATGATTTTTGATTCGAAGTTCGCCACACGTGACTGCCATTGTAATATCAATGGCAGATTGCTCTCAAATGTACACATGCCATCTATAATAAAAGTGGAAATAGATGTTGCTCTTGTGGCTGCTCTTGGTTTTCGACGCTTTGCGGTTTGTTCAAATATTTTAATATAAGATATACGGACCACGTTTACATATTGATACAAAAATAATACATACTATATATAGTACATAACTAGCCATCTGCAAAACTAATCAATCTTTTTCATTCGTTTTACAGGCCGTCATAAAGAAAACACGCATCACTTGCAAATGCCATGGAGTATCCGGGTCTTGCAGTTTAATTACTTGCTGGCAGCAATTGTCGTCAATACGAGAAATTGGTAAAAATATTTCGAAAAATAATTCTACTAATCTACTTCTATAAAGTACGATAATCAACAATAAGAAAGAAACAATAAGAACCGCTGGTCCATAATATTTACTTTCAAACTCATTACTTACAGAATTTAAAATTAAAGTTCAATTTTTACCAATTATAAAAAAATACGACCTTATATACTAGATATTTCGCATATGCTATAATTATTCGAGCTACAAAGTGTTTACATAATTAATTGTATACTTGTACAGCAAATGAAGAGTTGCAGCTGGAAAAAATTATTTAGTTGGTAGCACTTTCAGGGATTGTTTGGGACCCTCTTCTAACCATCAATATAGGCATGACCAGGCAATATAAGTTGCTACGGCTTTTGCATGATAACTCTTTTTGTATCAAACTTAGAGTCACGCCTAAGATACTCAGGCGGCTTTTAAGTCCATCGCCATTGACATCATGCATGAAATCAGCAAACAACTGACGTTCATCTCTGGAAATGACGGCAGAATCAGAGCCGTAGAGAGAATTTCCAGGCCACGGGGGGGGAAATCTCGGATCCGGGCCCCTATCAATTTTCATTAATTCATGAAAATACGGGGAAAAAGTCCCCGATCCCCCCACCCCCTCTCGGCTGGCCTGGGCAGAATAGTTTTCAACCGACCTCATCTAGGTCCCGGGACACAGCGATATTGAGCGCAATTGGCTGTAAATTGAGCATAAACAGCCATATTGCTGTAGCTACAAATCAAGCGTACAATCACACATATATAGAAGTGCAGGATCTCACGGCAAACTTGGCCGGTATACTGCAGGAAAAGTACAAAGCAAATTTGCTGTCTAGAAAGAACTTAATGCTCGACTTTATTCCGAGCAATTACAGGACACTGGCTGGTGTGAATCTATGCATCAAGGCTTCAAACAACTCATTTTGACTTTTGAAGAAGCTGTGGTGATGAGGAGGAACTGGAGACGGTGTAACATGCATGGTTTGGTCAAAACAAGGCTTCGATTCCAGAGCAGGTCTCGACTGCCGTCCTAACCTAACCCAACCTAAGTCACGCCTCATCCTTCAAAAATATAAAAATTCGAATTTATACTAAGCTCAGGGTCCCAAACAATCCCTGAAAGTTTCATCAGTCAGTATTTTTTTTTCCAGCAGTCAATCTTTGATAACCAAATGTATTTCCGTTTTAGTACCTTTGATAATCTGTGGACTTAGTCCAAATGTACCAGTGCTGCTCGAAATATAACTCAAATATTAAGTTTTTATGATCGAAAATCACAAAAAAACTACGAAAAAACTATATACAGCGATAGAGAGTTGATCTAGTCATGTTTTATGGTTGTCGAATCCTAAAAGTCCTTATTATAAAGCTAAAAATTTCGAAATTGCTACTTCCAATAAAAAATACAGTTTTTATCCAATGTATAAAGACATCGAGAACCATGAATAACACTGTCCAACAGTGATTTAGAACTTTTCAAGCGACCTAGTGTACGTTGTAGGTCTTGACGAGTAGATCACGATAGTGTGTTTCAAAATTGTCTAACACCCCCAAAATCGGAAGTTATCGCTTAAAAACCGTTTTTCGGGTACTGCGATCACTCCCACTATCACAACGTCGCCATTTTTCAACCGATTTTCGATTGCTTTGCGGCTTTGGAAAGAAGAAGATTCAAGCTTTAAGATGATATACAGTTGTTTATACTTTATATAAAGCAACTACGAGATTTTTTAAAAGTTATCTAAGATTTACACTTTTTTATTCGATTTTCACACTTTGAAGTCATTTTTATATAACATTTTGTTAAAACACCTTTACTTTTTTACATTTAATCTTAAAGAAATATTAATTCCGAGTAAGAAAAGTTATGGTTTATTAAAATCGGTCGATAAATGCTTAAGTTACGACGCTTATTGTAAACAAGGAAACTAAAATTCCATCGACAAAAAAAAAAGTTTTAGATGGATAATTCGTTTGTTCATGAAGATATCGTAACCAAATTTGGAATAATGCTTAAGAACAATAAAAAACTTACAAGTGCCAAATTTGGTCGCAATATTTTAAAAAACAAACGAAATACAACAAATTTTGTTAAAAAATCGATTTTTTGACCGATCGTTCCTATGGGAGCTAATATGATATAGTTAACCGATTTTGTTGAAATTTGGCACATTGCTTAAGTGCTCTAAAAGTGCTCTGGAAGTGACGGCAGAATCAGAGCCGTAGAGAGAATTTCCAGGCCACGGGGGAAATCTCGGATCCGGGCCCCTATCAATTTTCATTAATTCATGAAAATACGGGGAAAAAGTCCCCGATCCCCCCACCCCCTCTCGACTGGCCTGGGCAGAATAGTTTTTAATCAACATATTGCTGTAGCTACAAATCAAACGTACAATCATATATAGAAGTGCAGGATCTCACGGCAAACTTGGCCGGTATACTGCAGGAAAAGTACAAAGCAACTTTGCTGTCTAAAAGGATTCAAACAACTCATTTTGACTTTTGAAGAAGTTGTGGTGATGAGGAGGAACTGCAGACGGTCTATCATGCATGGTTTGGTCAAAACAAGGCTTCGATTCCAGAGCAGGTCTCGACTGCCGTCCTAACCTAACCTAAGTCAAGCCTCATCCTTCAAATATAAAAATTCGATTTTATACTTAGCTTCAGGGTCCCAAACAATCCCTGAAAGTTTCATCAGTTAGTATTTTTTTCAAGCAGTCAATTTTTGATACCAAATGTATTACCATTTTAGTATACTTAGCTCAGGGTCCCAAACAATCCCTGAAAGTTTCATCAGTTAGTATTTTTTTCAAGCAGTCAATTTTTGATACCAAATGTATTACCATTTTAGTACTTTTGGACTTAGTCCAAATGTACCAGTGCTCAACACTAAATTTCACTAGCCATTTAATTAACGACCCCCATAAACAATAACCGAGTTAACGCATCCTGCCCAGGATTATCGAAATATAAATCAAATATTAAAGTTTTATTATCGAAAATAAAAAAAAAAAAAAACTGCGAAAAAACTATATACAGCGATAGAAAGTTGATCTAGTCATGTTTTATGGTTGTCAAATCCTAAAAGTCCTTTTATAAAGCTAAAAATTTCGAAATTTCTACTTCCAATAAAAAATAGAGTTTTTATCCAATGTATAAAGACATCGAGAACCATGAATAATTTAAAAAAACGTAATTTTATTATTTTTATTTCTAATATTTGAGCATTCACTTGATTCTGTTTTTAAGTATCAAAAAAAGCGACTAAAAAATATATTAGGCGGCTAAGCAAATAAATTAGAAAGGCAAATTTCCTTACAAAATTCTTAAACGATTATGTAAATCAAAAAAAAAATTGTTCATCAAATTCAAATTAAATAATGTAAAAACAATTTTCTTATTTATTAATATATTTAGAAGGTAGAAGTAATAGTAAATTATAAAGATTTTTTCTTGGCCATGTTATTTCAAAATCGTGTAGAAAGGCCCGCCAAACAAGCATTTAAAATTTAAATAATAACGCTTTTGCATCAGCCAGCTTCTTGTTAGTCGTCAAAGCAGTATACAAAGCAGTCCATGTTAAGCAGCAGTTCAAGCAGGGTAACTGCTTTAAATACGATAAAACCGCTTGCTATATTTTTACGGTATTGCTTTTATTGTGCATAAACTTCAGTTAATTTGAAAAGCTTAAATAATAAAATATAATTTTTAGTAATAAATGAAATCGACAACTTATAAGAATTGTGAAATATTTTATAGATGAAATATGGCCACAAAATGTAACTCAGCGAGCAGAGTTTCAATAAGAAATTTCGATATTCTTCAAGCCTTATATAGAAAACGATTCCAATAAAACCATTTTGGAAGTTCTTATGTATTAAGTGCTATGATGCAAATCGGTTAAAATGTATTTCAAAGTTTTCCGACATTTTCCTAGGAGGAAGAAAGTTTCAGTAGTAATCACATTGTGGCATTCGCCAAAAAATGTAGTTTTTGTGTTAATTTTGTAAGTTTTTAAGCATGATAAGAGTTAAACTTCTCGCTTTGATCAAACAAAATTTCTTGTTTTGCATTTTTCTTCTAGGTGACTATTTGCGGGAAAAATATGAAGAAGCCACCGAAGTAAAACTGAACAAACGCGGACGACTGCAGGTTAAAGATCCTCAGTTCAAGGTGCCCACAGCGCACGATTTAGTTTATTTGGACGAGAGTCCCGATTGGTGTCGCACCAATCGCCAGCTGCAGTGGCCAGGTAAGATACAAATAGATTTCCGAATTCACAATTGTTTGATACAACTCTTTTCAGGCACACATGGCCGTGTTTGCAACAAAAGTTCTTCCGGCCTGGACGGCTGCGGGATACTCTGCTGCGGTCGGGGCTATAATACCAAGAATATTGTGGTACGAGAACGCTGCAACTGCAAATTCCATTGGTGCTGCCAAGTTAAATGTGATGTCTGTACGAAAGTACTCGAGGAGCACACTTGTAAATAAAGGGTCTGGATGGCACAGGAATGGCTAGAAAATGAATAAAATGGAGGAGCCCAATTCGATATAGCACCAAGCCGCAGAAGTGCATTGAAAATTGAAATTATTTATTAAAATGTACATTTAAGTTGCACAATGGAAGCTTTTTATAGTTATTATTATTTAGCTTAAGTGTGAAGTAGTGTTAAGCGCCTATTTATGAGTCCCTCAACTGCCCACCAACCTATAAAAGATTTCCTTAGGCTTTGCAATTCTCCAGGATTACATTAAATTACAAAAGCTACAAATTAAAGCAGAAGATATCAAGTGAACGAAAAAAAAATACAAATTGAAATATATTATTTGAATTGTAAATTATTCTCTATACATATAAATAAGCTTTAAGCGTAACTTTATATATTTTATTTATCATGGTTCAAACTCTTTTTAATTTTACTTGCAATCCATTGAAATTAATTTACAATTGTGAAAATTTAAAGTCGATCTATGCTTAAAACTTGAAATTGCAAAAGAATTTCACTAGACTAAGCGCAATCCCTTCTCCCCCAACCACCCATTAGTTATACGAGTTATTAGGTCTTAGGCTTAATAGTGCTACAATCTAATTTAATTAGCCCCAAATGGGCGCCATTAAGGGCTAATGCTACCAGCAGCCCACCCCAGGGGCAGGTGAAGTAATTATAATGCATATAGTACGTATGTATATGTATGATTGTAGTCTGTAGCTAGTAGTATTTTAATATATACGTATCTGTATTTAAAAACTAAATAAGTGTTAGCTGTAGCTTCTCTAAGTAAGTGAAACGAATCGAATTGAATCGAATCGAATCGAAGGAAACTAAACGAAGCGAAGCGATTCTGTAATATTGACTTCCAGGACAAGATTATACATGAATTACAAAATAAATAAAACAAATTGTAAATGTGAATAATATTATGTGTTATTTTGTAAACTTACAGATTTTCTTCTGTTTATATCTTAAAATTTCTGCACACAACCAGTGGCGTAGCGAGAGCGTTGAATGTGGGGAGTGATGAGCCTCAAGATGCCGACTCGATTCAACAAATTACCGACTGCATGAATAGTAATTGGGTAAAAGTGATTAGTTAAGAATAATAATAAATTCCCAAAAATCCTGAAAAATATACAATATTGGATAAATAATGATGTTGCTTAGTTACTAGTAATACAGAATATAATCACAGCAAAGTATTACAGAGATAATTTAGCAGATAAGAGATCATAATACGATGTGATGATAATTGATAAACTTTTTTTTATGCTTTCTAGTGCTTAACATTTTTTTTTAATAATGTTAGCTATATTTTCACGCTGCAGTGTTTCAATACCGACCATTTTTCAACGACTTTGCGCAGATTCATTTCGTCAACCTTATCTTTCGAAGAATAAAGTAACATCAACTCATGCAACTAGAAAAAACTTGCAACACTGACCTAAACTCTTTCCGATAACAAGTCATAAAATCAAAATGGAAAGCTGTTTCAGGATTATCATCTATATTTTTCTTGCTACTTTATTACGTCGGTTCAGGTACCCTTTATTGTACAAATTTTTCCGATTGAATTATTAATATTTGCTCAATTGGAACTTATATTGTAATTATTAGTTGTTGCAGTTTTTATCGAGCAGTCTCTTTTGATACACGCCCCTGCACACGCCCCTGCACACAACTTAGCCATGTAATGGTCGCGGCAATGAACGATACTCTTGTATTAATGAGAGGAAAATGACCAATATTAACGATCATCCAACATGCTAAATAGATCCGAAGGGTGCACCTGAAATTGTTTTTTAAAAAGGTAAGCAGTTAATCCTCTCGCCCAAGTTTTCACAGGATCTTGATTTTAACCAGACTTGAATTTTTTAATGAAAGATCCTATAAATAATGATAAAATGTTTTACTTAAAACATGGGATGAATCTAATAATATCCTCGAAAATAAGCTGCTGATAGACTAACAAGATTAGGTAGCAACACCGTTAATCGGACCAGAACCATGCTGTGAGATTGGTAACTTGGGATACACTGAGAATGGAGGAAGAAAAGAAAGATTTAACCGGTCAAAAATCCTCTTCCTTAACTATAACCATAGGAGGATCAACCTCAAGACAACTATGGTGAAAAATACCGTGAGCATCCTGACGGGTCATTGCAGGCTTCGCAGCCACTTAAATAATATTGGTATAGCGGATAGTGGACTATGTCGCTTCTGTAGCATTGAGAAAAAATCTTCAGTGCACTACTATGTGAATACATAGAACTCGTCAGCAAAAGAAACCAGCTACGTTCTCTCACCGGAGATCGTTGTTAGCCTAAGTCCAAACAAAGCACAGGAATATATGCAAGCCATTATCCTTATGAAAGAGCTCTAAGCCATGAGGGGGTACAACAGATCCACTTGGTTAGCAGTCCATCTTTACACATATTACTAATAATATAAATAGGAAAAGTTTGATTACTTTTTGTAGCATACTTTTAGGCACAAAATGTGTTGCGTCTCATAGCATGCAGCTTTTGATTAACATCTTTCACAATGTATAAATTATTAAAAATAAGGATTCTGCTTGTTCAACTTATTTTGAAATGAATAAGTGACAATAGCTGCGAATAACTTCACTATTAATTGGTACACAGTGCCCGTACTATTTTTTTTTGTGTTTAGTATCTATTATTAGCTTACGCAATATAGTATTCCAGTTAGTAGTAGGCTGCTTTACAAATTGATTTGATGTTAAACTTCGCAACTACCCCGTCATCCCGTCGTCTTTGATGGGCCGGACACGAGCCTGGACTAGCTGCTTCAGTGGAAGTTTATTATTTGTTCATGACGGCAAACACAGAGCCAGTTAGTAGTATATTGATAAACATAACATATTATACTCTTATCATTGCTATCGCAGAAAAAACACGAAAAAAATAAAGTTAAAAAGCGAAAGGAATAAAGCTTTTATCGCAACGGTAGCACGACATTTACCATGGAATATGGCTGGATTGCCCATCAGGTTCCCACAGTTAGTCAACGCCTTCACTCCTTATCTAAGCCAACTATGTATTATCAGTGTATGCCAAACTCCAAAAACACAAAAATGGCTTATCGTCGATTTTTAGTATTAATTTTGTGATCAATTCACCGACAGACGTTGCTAATCTCAGCCCATTCTGGTATGGATATGAATTGAAAATCTATTCACAGCACAGTGGCCAGTTTGTTATGAGCTTCCGCTTCAAGTAGCACGCGCTTTTCAACGAGTTCCACCCAAATTTATCAGGGACGCTACGTAGTTCGAAACAAATGGAAACTACGTCGCAATCAGTAGCCATTGCATACTTACAGGCGTTATAGAAACTCCGAATCCTTACTGCAATGCAGGCTCTGCGTGTTCCACGACGTACTTTTTTGATTATCTCGAGTTTTATGTTTCTCAGCTGCGTCAGCTGTATTAGTCGTACAGGTTTTTCCTTGAACAGGGGCTTAGCAAGTGCAAAATTGGAGAATTCAGAGCTACGCCGTGGGCTTAAGCAACTCAAGGATGCAGTAGTGAAAATAAGGTGCGTAAATGCAAATCTTAAGCACTAGACTAAAATCCTTAATTTTAACAACAACTTTTTAATAGCCCCCAACTTGGCATCACCATCAGCAGTTTACCCAAGAAATGTTTACAGGTACAGTGCCGATTTATATGCTTTAATGGTTTGCAAACTGAGATTAGTGACGACATAAACAATGCAATGAGAGATTCAGATCAGGTAACTAAACCAGGAAAAATAATAAGACAGTTTGTTAACTTGGAAATTTTCATTCTTAGAACATAACATGTGATTATTTAGACGAATTGCAACTATACAATTATCACTTTCCAAATGCCACAATATCCGTTGGTTTCTTAGGCGATTATACCAAAAAAATCAAGAGTATACACGTATGTATTTCGAATGTTACAACTATAGAGCCAGGAGCCTTTGGAGGTGGTGTATTTAAACGCATCATGCTGGAAGACTTGCGGCTTGTTAGCCTCGACAAGGAATTCTTTACAAACATTTCCAGCGATTTTACTTCCCTATCCATAGTGCAGCGTGATCTGCCCATGAGCAGTGTATGTGCCGACTTTCTGGAATATGTTAAATTTCAAATTGAATTCCTCGTAATCCAAGTGGGTCTTGAATGTGTGCGTAATGTAACTGGCAGTGAATCAGTATTGAGCACACTTTCTTACGTGGATCTGCGGTACAACGATTTCAAAAACTACATAAAAGTTGACTGCTTTCAGAAGCTGACAATGATCGAACGTTTAACTCTGGCACATTCCAATATCGAAGCTCTGCCCGACTATGTCTTCAAAAATATGGATTATTTGGGGATCTTGGATATTTCGCACAACAAGCTGATTACACTTTCGCAAAATATATTCGGTGTAGGTGGAGCTCCACGCAACTTACGCTTCGATGCCTACTCCAATCCCTGGCACTGTGACTGCCAGCTGCAAAAAGAAATGAATGCGATTTTTGCACAGGGTTCATCGCAAATGGTTTGCGCCACGCCACAGCAGTACGCAAATTGGTCGGTATTTGATGAGCGCCTCTGCGATCATTCAATGGAATCCGAGGATACCACTGTCTTAGTGACCTATTCAACTATAGATTCCACTACTATTACTACAACTACGTCTGGAACTTCGACTTCAACTGGGTATACATCTACAATGACGTCAACGACTACAACTACACAGGAGCCTCCAACAACGGAATCCATAATCTACGAGACCGATCCACTTGGCTGCACGGGCGATAACACCCAGCAAAACGTACGAGTACCACTGCTTGAGTTCTATCCTACATGCTATGGGGCACTGACTGTTAAGATAACCTTGGAGTCAAAATACGAAGGTGCAACATTCGGTTTGTTTTGGTTCTCAATGACCACAAAAGAGTATTATATGATGGAGTTGGTGCCTGAACATTACGGCATTGGATGCCATTTTCCAATACCTGGCGAAACGGTTGTCCATAATCTGGTGCCTAATATAGCGTACACCTTCTGTCTGGTGGAGAGCCAAGAAAGAACTGTTTCACCCTTTAGCTGCAAGTCCATACATGTTAACGGTAATGTGGAAGCCGCCTACTATTCAAGGACTTCGGTTAGTATGCGCGGCATATCATTAATGGTGCTCGGCGTCGTACTTTTCATGTTCTGTGGCATAACTTTTGTCTACCTGGTGCTCAAAAAGAAGCCCATTTGGCTAAAGGGTAGCAAGCGCGTGACAAAACCTAAGAACAGCTCTGGAGAAATTGTGGTACTTCCACGGGCCAACACCAAGGATCAGTTAAAGCGCCGGGAGGCCATGCTGTCGCGGAGCAAGCAACATAGGTAAATTTGAGTGCACTATGTACTATAACTATAGATTCTATAATCATTTTATTATTCAGCACATTTCCTTGTATTTCGCGTCGCAATTCTGTGTCGAGCTATGGCAGCGATAGCTATATGAATGACAACATTTACGAGGTAATTCCGGCCTATCTGACATTTGATGAGGTGCACCAAACGAATACGTCCACGTCAGTCAATTTCCCATACTACGACAAATACATGATTGAGTCGGCCTCATCTCTGAATGGCGGTCTGGATTATATGGAAATAGCGCCACGTACAAAACGTACTTCCAGCGATCCCCTTCCAGAAGTACCTCTGGAAAAAGCCCCAGTTCCACTGCAAGCTCCAGGAATGAGTCGTGTCAGTAATGCGAGCGCTGACTATATTGTTACCACAAATAGAAGTGGGCTGAGTGTTATCACAGACGTTACTTTGTAAAGGTCGTCTCATAAATGTTTATGTAACCAATACCATATTGAAATTATAAAGCTCTTATAAATGGATTTGTGTTTACTTCTAAATGCTTCACCTTGAATACTCTGCGATGATATGGTTTACTGTGAAATATACAATGTGTCTTAATTAATTACGAGGAAGTTTTTGCCCCCATTTGTTTAAATCTATCTGGTGAAAGCTATCTACAGCGCCCATGGAATTATTGTAGACTCTCTCTAGACTTCCAAACGATCAACCTTAAAACCCTTAAGCTATCCGTCAAAGACAAACACTAGAGAGTCGATTTTGGAGTAATTGAAACAAGAAGTCAACATTTTTTATTTGTTAGGCTCAAGTTCGGTACAATCGAGAATTGGAAATGGAGAAATATATTTTGGAAAGAAAAAAAATCAGCAAGCATTTATTTTCTAGAATATAAATTTTATTATTTTTATAATTCTATAATGGTCCAAAAGTTTATAGAAATAAATTACAAATATCAAATTGGTTAAATTGACAAAAGTTTATTTTATGATTTTTTTTTTATTTAGGTAAGCTAATGTATAAGCAATTTCCTAGTCCAGGACAAACGCGCGGCTACTTGCATCTGCGCTTATAAAATAAGCAAACTCGAACAAATATAGCAAATCTTATAATCGAAAAATTACTAATTTTACCAATAAACTGCATTAATATTTGACTATATGCAATTATGGTTCCATATGACCTACAACCATAAATTTTGATAACAATAATTTCTTGGAACTTAACTTATGGAATGCGATTTTTTGAAGAGACCATTTTTTTCGCTCTTAACATATAATATTGCTACCGTATTTCTATGGATTAATAAATTTTCTTAAAAGTGCCAGCTTCCACCAATTCCATAAAGTGTTTTCAATAATGAATAGGAATTTATGTACAAACACATATCTAAGAATTAAAAATCAAATCAACATCATCTTTATAAGGGTGATCACTTATTACACTTATTTTCTTTCCAGCTCTTCTCGTTTCGAAGTCATCGTTTTTGAAAGTTGAGAAAATATGACAAACGACCTGAGATTTCTTTTAAGCGGTCTTCAAGGTACTTTTTTCAGGGATACCTCAATCACACAACTTGTTAAATGACGACCTTGCTCTATCACTTCGTCCACGGCATCGATGATTTCTACGAATACGTCTGAAAAAATCAAAAGATGCTGCTCATTGCACTCTCTATAATAAATAATATGAATAAGTCATGGCACGAAAATGTTCACGCTTGCTACTTTAAAAGATATGCACGTTATAGTCGGGCATAAAGGACTTTGGGAAACCCAGTACCACCACATTGCATTCAAAACTGTGGATTGCATCAGAATTCTAAAAGATCTCACAAATTTAGTTATGATGTCTTCATAAAAATACGAATGAAAACAAATTTGGCATCACTTTTATTGACCGATCTTGTTTAAATTTGGAACTGTGATACAAAACGACTTCTGAATACCAAATTTGGTTTTGATATCTTTATTGACATCCGAGTTATGCCGCAAAAAGGACTTTTCAAATTTATTATATAAGAGCTATATGATTTAATCAACAGATTTCGATATATCTTGGTACAGTGGTGGGGAACTCTAAAAAACTTTCAAATCACAAATTTGGTTACGATATAAACAAATGAATTATTCATCTAAAACTTTGAGTTTCTTTCGGGGTCTCTGAGAGCTGTGGAATTTATCCTCGATATCAAAAAATTAAATTAACTTGTATCCTATGGAATAATAAGGGAAATAATCTGAACGTTTGCTCTAGCTTTTAACATCTCTGAGACAGACATGGGCACATTGATTTCTCCGGTCAACCCAATCATACTTTATGTAATTTTGGGGGTCTACAACAACTCCTTCTACGCGTTACATACATTTTCAGCTCGTTAAAACTTAATATACATTTTGTACCATGGGGCTTAGTGTATAAAAATACAATCAGCTCTCGTCTGTGTTTAATTTGTTAAAATGTTTATTCTAAAAATGTTTTTAAACTTTTTAAAAGAAGTGTCAGTGTGCATTAGAAACCTTAGTACTGCCAAGACACAATATATAATATAAATAATTATTTTTATAATGTGGGGGAACCACAGATAAAAAAATAAACTTCTGTCCTCCAACTAAAAAGGGATCGGTTGACGTCAGAGGAACATGTCTACTTTAATTTTTATTCAGCCTGATCACAGGAGTTTCCAATGCCTCCTTCTCTATGAAAGTAACATACATTTTCGACCAGTAAAAACTTAATTAACTCCTTGTACCTAGACACTAAAAACCAATTGAAATATATTAAATTCTACAAACCACTGGACATTGCCTTATAATAAATAGTTTTGTAAAAGTGACATTTGTATAATAATAACTTTCCATATTGACTATTTTGTCAGTTGCTCCTTGGAGGGGCTTGGAGATTTCTATAATTTCTAGGTTTATAGCCGAATCCGAACGTCGGTATATTGAATTAATAGAGATTTTCTATTTTTCAGAAATACTGATGATAAATCCTTTAAGAATATAAAACGAGCAAGGCCTGGAACCATTGTACAATTATAAAGTTAAGCTTAAACTAAATACGGCAAAGTAAAATTTCCGGGATTTCTAAATGAGATCTACTCTGCTATTAAAGCTTTTCTTGTGATAGTTTTTATTTCGTACAACGCATTGAAATAATTCTGGATAAACCTGCTAAACAACATAAAAAGATAAATAAATAAATATCAAATAGATAAAAAGGATTGTATTCACGCCTATATAATTTTCAATACGTAATCTAATCACTGGCAAATGGCACTAAACAAATTCACTGATAAAATTAAGCGAGATAATCAAACAAAACACGGCTAGCAAATACCCTTTTAGCCAATGGACAACTAAAAGTATTAAAAAGAAAGATGGACAAGCGTTCCATTTTTGCACTAAACATAATTAAGAAAATTAATTTTGAGAATGATTGCAAAATCTAATCCAACGTCATCATCATCTAAACTGAAGGTACCTCTGTCTATTGTAGAATCTAGAAATAAAACCTTATAGAGTAAAGGTGTAGCATACTTTGCGACAAAATGTTCATACCCTCTGGACAGTTTTTCAAGGGCCTTAGCTATTTGACTAGCAATTATATGCTAAATTAAATTAAACTAGTTAGGGGTTCAATTAGTATGCGGAAGATTGTTTAGGCGTATTGACAACAATAGCTACACTAGGCCGGATAGCCAAGTCAATCGGCTGTGAAAATGTTCAAGTCCAAGTCTTTCGATCTAATCAACGAGGAAAAGGACAGAAAATCAGAACGCTTCTATCAGCCACGCCGAATGCGCTGGATGAAGTACATCGTAATACCAGCCGGATGCGGATTTATTCTCATGTTGATACTCTGCAATGTTGACTTTTCGTACGAAGTAAAGGATACTGGCAACTTGGATACAGTGATGCCAAATCAAACGCGTCAACTTATGGATATTACCTTCTGCACTTTAGATGATAGTGCCCAATCTCAATGCAAGCTCAGCTGTGATGCGAAGTCCATCATTTTGAAACAACAATTGATCAATGAGTTGGAACAACAGCAACTTCAGTGTGACGCGGGTCTACAACTTTGTATTTTAAATGCAGATTTGCCCAAAGGTATACTGGAAAAGAATATGCTGGAAGGTGCATATCAGCTGGAAAGCTTAAGCATCATCAACTCTACACTGGTGGCCATAGAAGATGACGCTCTTCAGCAGGATAGCTTGGAGCATTTGCTTAATCTTACGCTTCAAAACACACAGCTCACAGAACTCGACCAGGACTGCTTTAAGGGGCTAAAAAGTTTGCGCAATTTTACATTAATCAATAAAGGAGACGCTTTTATGGCAGACAGTTTTCTGGAGCCTCTGGCAGAAACTTTGAACTATGTTTTTATACAAGTTCAGGAGATGTCTTCTGCTCCAGTAATCTGGTTTGGTTCGGCGGTCTACAAACTGCTAAAAGTTGTAAATCTAAGAGGCAATAGTTTCGTGCAACTAAATGCAACCACATTTAAGCATATGCCTCAACTGGAGCGACTCATACTGGCTGACTGCGGGCTGATAAGCTTGGAGCCGGACTTGCTCAAGGTCAATTTGCAAACGCTGCAATATTTGGACCTGAGCAATAATCAACTTACAACCATCAGCAATGAGTTTTTGCTTGTGAGCGCATTAAACTTGGAACTAGCTGGGAATCTCTGGGATTGCAGCTGTCTAAACGCACAACTGCTAAGCTATACCAAAAACAAGCAGCAGTATCTTGTGGAACCCCAATGTGCAACTCCACCACTAGATGCCGGCAAGGCTTTAAGTTCATTACAACTATATTGCCAAATTGAAGACACTTCGGAGGAAGTAACTGCTCCCACCAGGCCAACTACCACCGTTGCATCAAATACGCCTGAGGAATCTGGCGAAGATGTAACTGCTCCAAGCGAACCAACTACGACTCCATCCACAACAGTTGACACTAATATGTATGCTCAAATGGTTTGTGTAGACACTGCTGGAAAGGAAACTCAAGCAAAATCAGTGATCTACGATGTTATCATTACTGTGTCTGACGTGTCCAACATTGAAGTACAAGTCCAACTCTCACAGCTTAAAGAAGAAGGCACATGTCAACTTATGTACTTTGCAGATCAAGTGCTGCAGGGTCAAATGATAGTGGATCATACCTTTAGTTATTTTAAAGTGGAGCAGCTGCAATGCTCTACGCCCTACATGTTTTGCCTAATCTTGGATGAAAATATCACTTCGCCCTACAATTGTCGCTCCCACCGCACTATGCCCTGCATACAAACCTGGTTTGAGGCGCACTGCACATTGATCATAGCCAGCGGTATGGGTGGCATATTGTTATGCGTAGCCATTGGTCTTTTTATAGTCTATGGAATATTACGGCTGCGACCGAACTTGCTGAGGGGCAGCAAACGTTTGGTTCGTCCAAATCGGGATACACATAAAATGATGTTACTACCCAGAGGCAGCACAGAAGACAGCTACGCCATCAGGTTGTTATACACGTAGTATAGCTATCCATTGGTATACACACTAACTGAACTAATCTTTTTCAGACCTACAAATTCCATAACTAACAACTGCGATTACATTGCCTATTATAGACATTTGGAGCAAAACAAATTGTTGCAAATGGATTCCAACAAGTATAATGTGCCGCCAAGAGACCGTGCACCCTCAGCGCCACCCTCCAGTAAACAGGACGACGAGAGCCAGAGGGCATCAACTGAGACTACCGCAAGCCCAAATAGCTATATTTATGAATGTCTGGAACTGTATGAGGAACTAAATTAAAATGCAACTTCGTTTACCATTAAAAAATGGTAGCCATGTCTTGTTAGTTTAATAAAAAAAAAAGGAATTAATAGTACAGTAGAAGGGGACGAAAATTCTCAATGAGCAGGGAAGTCACTCTAATATAGATATAAATTGCAATGAATCGGATCGAATTTTCGATGCATTACTTTGTTTGTGTGGTTGAAGGAAAAGTCATAGTAAAATGATTACTTAAGAAATAATTATCTGGTGTTGACGTTATAACCAAAGGAACAAGGCTGGAGCGTAGCCGTAATGACGTAAAAGAACAACTAGATGCCGGATACTTCCTCGTTCTCTCTTTTCAATAATTTGTAGAACAAATATAATCAAATTTTTAAAAACATATCTTGTCATAAAAATCGGTTCAAATACTGCCAATAATGTTCAGTATATTGCGAAGACGTGCACTGGGTACTCCCATCACCTGTTTTGAGTTCAATTTTAACTGAGAAACAATCAAAAAGTTTCTGAATCTTTGTCTTTTCGACATGAAAATGTGTTGTATTCCTTGAATTTGTTATTGCAGAGAGTGCAGTAGCGGATACTGCGACTTGAAATTCTATTTTACCGTACCCATTTATAAAACAAAACACCATCTGCCTTTCCTTTGAATAGCAGTAAGTCTTTCGTTGGGTTCCGACGTCGCTGAAACGTGGTGATCCGTTTAGCTCCCAAATGTGTGACTCTATCTTACGCTTTTGCGTCTACAGTAATGACTTACAGTGTGATGCCCAGATAAATAGGCTACCGGGAACATAAGGTCATTTTGGCCGCTCAACTAAGACCTATGTTCTGTTGGCATCCGAGGATAAGATAAGCACTTTAGTTTGTCTTAAATTCGGTTAATAGAACCAATAACTCCTATGTTCACCTAAACCCAATTGCTGAGCAGCTAATGCCACAGAAAGGCGCTGGGAAAGTGGTGGGCAAGGTAGACCCTAGTCTCGCGAGCTCATCAGCTGTCAAATTAAATTACACTTTTGAATGTCCAGAAGCCCAGGAGAACGGGAGTTGAATTTTGTTCACGCATTCCTTAACCAGCTTGGAGGAAACTCTGCACGAGGCCCATGCGCGGATAGGCCGCTATCTGTAAATAAATACTGTAAAACCAGTAATTATATTAGGAAAAAGAATTTCCTATAAGCCCATAAAGTTAGAGTGGCCTTTGAGAACACTAACTGTAGGTGGAGGTTCCAGTTCAGCCGTTTATCTACTACTATTCCTAGGTACTTAACATGACGAGAGAACACCGCCTGTGTTCCATTAATGGAACACCATTATGAGTGATATTTATACTTTATTCATATTACTACTCCATTTGTCGAGCTATGCACCAGCGTTGCATCTCTAGGTGCTGAAATATTAGAAAATTTTGCAAAATTCAATTTTTTATTTTTCGAAAGTGTGGGAAATTAGTCAAGCGATATTACTAAGCCGCTCGAGACATTTTGATGCATTTGCAGTTCGTTAACAGAGTCCATTAAGAAAAGTGAAGAAATATCCCTTATTGCTTAAACATAATATTTAAAATCATTTTTGACCTTTAATTTCTGGCTTATTTTGCCTAAAACGAAAGTCACTTTATGTATATACATAATATATAGCCAGCTATATTTAACTATAATATTGTATTAGCAATTAACCATATGGATTGTAAATATCAGAGTGAGTTATCTGCTGATAAAATTTGTGCCAGAGATAAGCCCTATGCAAATTATACGTTCTAGTAGTATAATAAATACATATTGATAATTATTAATACAGTTGTCTAGTAGCGCTTTTGCTAATATGTCGCAGCAAAATAAACAACAACCCGACGGAAAAACCGAAAAAAGGTATTCTATTACCGAGCCAATCGAACTTCAACTTTTCTTGAACTCTTAACATATTTACACAGTTCGCCAAAAAGTGAGCGACGGTGGGTCAATGGAACTTGCATACAAATTCTTGCATGGATGTTACTTACAGTGGGTCTGTGCATTATCGGTTTAGTGATTTATCTGGCACTGCGAAAGCAAAATGATATCCAAGTTTCTGATATCCAAGTTACTGATACGGTTGACTGGACCACAGATACCGACGGCTCTAACACCAACTTTTTTAATCGCCTTAATTTTTCGCAAGACCTACGGGGGTAACCAATTTTCTTATACCGTATACATATTTACTTAGACTTATGAGCTTCTAATACTACATATCTTATAGGCGGTCTTTGGATATTTTAGAACCCGTTGGCTGCGCTGAGGTTTCCTGTCGCATTTTATGTTCTGATAACAAAGAACTTTACTCGGATATATCCATCACAATGCAGTCAAGCACTTGCACTGAGGTCAGTTCCCTAACACTTTCCCATCAAAGCCTTAAAATCATAGAGAATAACTGGATCGATCTGGACCACACGGTACTTACAATTATCATTGCCAATAGTGCAATTAAGAAGCTAACAAGTGGTGCCTTCAACTCACCCATGTTTGCGAAAGTGCAGGAAATGAGCTGGTATGAGCTGGAACTCAAGGAAGTCAGTAGTGGGGCTTTGCTTGGACTTTACTCACTAACTAAACTGGAAATCGATACAGCAATGAATGGACTAAGTTTATCATTCTTTCAACCTGTGCAGACAACCCTTACTCAGTTGCGTCTTAATGCAGAGATCTCATTAAATAGCACATCCAGCCTCTTTGATGGCATCTACTTTGGCAAACTTTGGTACTTGGACTTGAGCTACAATAGTTTCCGTGGACCACTGGGCAAGCGAATTTTTCAATCAACGCCCAAGGTCACACATCTTTATCTAAAATATTGCTATATAAGTCATATAGAAGACGACGCCTTTGAGGACATTGGCAGCCAGCTGGTTGAGCTTAATTTGGCCAACAATTTGCTAATAACTATCAATATGGATATGCTAACCTTAGACAGTCTTATGGTAATGGAAATAGAGCCCAATTATTGGGGCTGCTGCTGTCTTTTAACAAAATTTGTGCAGTTCTACCAGGCAAACAGCAACAAGTTCGCGACTATTCCTTATTGTCGTAGTCCCTACAAATTTGTTGGTAATAGCTTTATGGAATTGGATGCAGAGCACTTACCATGCTATAATAGAACCGAGTTGTTCGATATCATGGCCGGAGCCTTTCAGATAGAAATACCGACTGCACAAGTTACTACAAAAACTACCACAACTACACCAATACAGGATAGAACGACCACTGCAAGGACAACATTGCGGGAAAACAATCCAACTGATGCAGTTATGGAGAGTACCACATTGGCCCCAGAGAATCTTATAGAAAACGGCAGCACAGCACCTGCTCCTTCTTTGGGAATCATATTACAATTCAGTTGCTCTCCAGTTGTGGAAAATTCAACACTATGCAATGATAAAGCTGAAAAGAAAATATTAAGTGGAGTAGATATTAGAACAGTGATTCCTGATCCCGGCACTTTTGTATTCGAACCACCAAAATATGATCTTAAATTGGAGTATTTTGAAAACCAGGGCTTAGTTGCCTCAATTGAGTCCTACAATACAGCTGACGAATTAAACATTATATGGTTTACGGAACATTTTGAAACCGATGTACATAGCGTAGATTCTGCTCAACGAGACTACAACTGTATGAACTATGTGAGTCCTTTTATATTAATAGAAGAATTGAGACGGAACGCTACCTACACATTTTGCATGATGCCCAAGGATGTGGAGGCCATATCGCCACTTAATTGTCAACCATTTCATTTGGCTTCAAATCATCCGGAGACTGAAAATGATGTTGGAAGTGAAAAGCAATTTACCATCGCCATGCTTTGCCTAATCTTTTCAATGTCTACGCTGTTTGGTTCGGTATTGGCATATTTGGGGATTAAAGCCTATCCAGATTTGCTAGAGGGCTCCAAAAATGTACTGGTGGTAAAGGAGTCCGATAAAAATTGCTATATATCTACCATAAGCGACTCGGAAAACTTGAGAAACCCGAGCATAAAAAAATGTGGCTCAAGAAATTTATTTCGAAATGACGACGCAATGTAAGTATAGTCAGTAATAGAAAGCAAGTGCGATAAAATAGAGCAAAATTTAAAGTGAAAAGACGGCAAATCGTTAAAAACCAACGTAATCAAGTAATCGAAAAAGTAAGTCGCTCGAAAACGACAATTTTCATTATTTTAAATAAAGCAGGGGACAACGCAGAGAACTGCTTGCTTGGTCGACTGCTTGCTTTGATGTAAGCAGCGTTGTACAAAATCGGCGCTTATGAACAACTTTTTCGTTCGATTGCTGGAAGACTATTAAAGTGATGGGTGACTCACTTTGACAAAATTTAAGTGCCAAATTACCGAAAAAAAACTACCTTTTTTGAGATATCTGTAAATAATTCATATAACACCAATTTCCAACTTTAAACTTTAAGCAAGTTCTTAAACAAGCCAGGTTCTTGAACCAACCTATAACATCAATACTCTAATTTTGATAGAAAAAAAGATATCACGCAAAAAACCGTATCATCATATATTAGAACAAGATCCCTAACGATCTCTGAAAGCCTAATCCATTAAGTATTTTCATCCACCTGAATCTCTTCTTTTACAGTACTAATTTAGTGAACAACAGCAAAATTGCTATTCGGTTCAATTCTATTAAAATAGTTTTTTTGAACGCACCGCTTACTTACTTAAAAAGCTCAAGCATAAATTCGGCCAAGAATCCATTAATTTTCTTTATTGCACTATCTCCCATTTAGTAGCCAGCTGGAGCGACCGGAATCATCCGGTGCAAGCCAAAAGGAATTTATGCGAATGTCCAGCACAAAATTGTCAACCGGTTTTACAATGGAATCTTTCAGTAATGCTGTTTTTCAAGATGACGAGTACGAAACCCCAAAGCAGTTTAATTATTCTATCAAAAAACGCTGCGATTCGAAATACTATGAAAGGAAACCCGCCTCTCCGCCTCCTTTACCAAAACGTAACTCCAACTTTTCTTTGATGGCAGACAAACCATCGTCACCCACTGAAGCAGAAGAGCCAAAGGAGTAAGCTGTGCGACTTTCATCCAAAAATATATCCCAGTAAAATACACAGCTATGCTAAATATATAGCCAAATATATTTGATTGTTTTTTTTTTTGCACATTGCTATATTTTTCTACAATTTTAATTGCCAAATGGCAGACGCACAAACTATTGCATTGAATGCCATTGGGCTAAAGATATAAACTTAATTATAGCGCTTTACTGGGGGGGTATTTATAAGACTATAAACTATGTCGCCGCGAAATCGACTAGATTATTGCACCCTTTACATAAGTCGCGTGAAATGCGTCGCGTGCTGCTGTCACCAAACATTAATCTCTTTTGAGATTTGGCACAAAATCTTTAGAACTTTTGCCAATCTACTATTATATGTTTATCTCTAGTTTTTTGAAGCTTAAAGAAGCATATGGATGGATGTGAGCAGAAAGGCAACCACATTTCATAATTCTTTTGTGAACAAGCGGCAAAGAAAAATAATTTTTTTTGTAAATAAAACTAATTGTATTGTCAACGCATGTTTACCGGACATAACCCTTGAACAATGGGTAATTGGAAGACCATGATACCTCCTCATACTCTCTACAAATAATGCCAATTTATTTTGGCACTGACAGACCTTTTAGTTTTCTCGATTTTTCAATGTCAAACAAGCTCATTGAATTATTTTTCTTTATAGTCGATTTCTTTTTTTTTTTATTATTATCATTTTGCCGCATTATGAATTGTTTCTTAGCGTTTCACCTAAGTTTTCCTCATTAAATGTAAAAATTTTAAACAATTTTTGTCTATTGGCTCTGCTCTTGACCACAAATCCTATAGTCTGAGTGTATGCAAAAGAATTTTACAGTGGATTTTGGGTGCACTAACCCAGAGACCCAGTCAATATACTTAGATACTCGTACACAGACGTTCTAATGTTCCGCTGCACTTGCTCGAGTGAATCATCTATTTTTATCGGCGCCACTTGCAGTTGGGAATTTCAATCAGTTTTTCTTCTTTGTGGTCCACGAGTTGATTTTCTTTCTTTATCTGTTTCTTTGTAGCTGTTTTTGCCATCTCAAAGTTTTACTCTATGATTGGGTTGACATTTTACAGTGTATTTACGAAAAATTTTAAAGTCTATTTTGTCCGGTGAACACCAACAAAGGTATTAACAAACTCTTCAGTTAACATACGTTAAAGTTCCAGGGCATGGAGTAATTAAGGTCTTTAGACTGTGTGAAAGATACTGACAATACTTTTGACAAAATTCAATATATGTATATATAGAGACTGAATTTTTTCTAAATACCCTGAAAATTATCACCTGGAATTATTAAATTGCCAACCATTTTGTTTTTATTGAACTGTTAAATCTACACAAGAAAAAGTTTGATAAGAACCTAATTCTATCAGCTATATATTAGGTATTCGAAAAAGTTCGGTTAGCTCTTTAATGTAATATCTCTGGTAATATAAATTGGAAGTGGCTAAACTTGTTTGAAAGGCGATATTTTAGGCTTTGTTTTGTTAGAAGACATTATTAAAATCGCATTTTGAACATTTTCATCATATTTTTCTATTCTATTATAAAAGGTAAGAATGCGTCGCAGGCTGCTGAAAAAATTTGTGGAGCTTACGGAGACGATGCTGTAACCAGAAAAACAGCAGCAAGTGGCTCGCTTTGGATCTGATATGTAATGCTGTGTATCTGGTGTGATTTTAAAGAAGTTGTTCATTATGATCTTCTACAATCTTATCGAACGATTGATTCTGTTCTCTACTGTCAACAATTAACGAGATTTGAGCAAGAACACACTTCATAGATGAGCTGGCAGAAACAGAGAGAGCTTGGCTGGGAAGTTTTGATGCATCCACCAAAAAGCCCGGGCCTTGTACCTTCAGATTAGCATTTGTTTCGATTTCTGCAGAAGTCTCTTAAAGGTGTAAATTTAAATTCTGTGGAAGCCTGCAAAACACACTTGGATCAGTTTTTCGCTTATAATATTAAAAGTTCTGTTCATATGGAATTATGGTTTTAGCCCAAAAATATAAGAAAAAGTGTTTTCTTTTTGGTCAAATTTGTAGCCGAACTTTTTCGAATACCTAATATTATCGTCTAGTTTGATATGATGTGCATAATAATAATTGTATATTGTGAAAATTTGATTGATATTAAAAATATATTTCTTTGTTTTATTATGATTCAAACTAATGTAACTCTAAAAAACCACCCTTTATCTAAAGATACTGACTATTAAATCCGCAGGTACTGGCTGCATTCCTCTTAAACATCACGTCAATATCAAAATAACTGCAAAACAATCTAATTCCAATTAACTCTGCCATCTTCAAACTTATCTTTATATTTTGATGTTTTTACAAATATTTTGCATCTAGTTGGGCTATCAGATAAAAAGGGTTACATTTCCAGGGTCACCATATAAGTGATTCGGTATGGTAATTCGAAATGTTATACACCATATGCTTTCCCTTTATTTATAGATCCTAAAAAAGGCTTTGTAACCTTCAAAAACCTAGACGGTTTGGTTCACAATTCGGTACTATTTTAAAAAGATAGTGCAGATTGGATTCGTTATACAGATTCTTGCCGTTTTGGTTATTTCGTAAAATATTATTTGTATAAAATAATATGTACAATGATGGATTTGGCTATTTACGCAGATCTACTCATTAATATATTCTCTAGTTTAAATGTCAGCGAAGTAGGTGAATTATAAATTATATAGTGAATGGGGGGATGAGCACAGGTTTTTACCAATTGCTTAATTTTGTTCATATTTTTATGCATAGATCTTCTATTAGGACGTCTTCGTACCGTATGGCTGATAGTTTTTTATGGCAATTAAAATGTTACGGTTAGTTGACATTCTTTTCCATCTCCCATTACTTCATAACGAAGTTTTTATTTTCTAAAAAAGAAAATGTCACCTCGCGCATAGATCTTTCAAATAATAAATGGAAATGTGCGGCAACTTTGCCGTATATACTTACATACAGCACATCCTATAGATAGGTACATAGATACGTACAGACGTGCATATTCACGATGTAATACTGCACACGCCTACTAAATTCATATTTGAATTTTTCTATCCCGGGGGCTTGATGCTTATGCATTTTTGTTGCTCTATTGAATATTATTTATTTTGTATTATATAGTTTTTTTTTTCGTTTTGGCTAAATTACGAAGCAATAATAATCTGGCGTAGTGTGTTTTTTTTTCTGACACGAGTGTCGGCTGTCTCTTTCAGTCCTATGGTAATTAGTATGTGTGGGTGGCATTTGATTCTTTGCTCTTCTTTCTTTCTTTCTACTCTTTCGTTTGTTTCGTTGACTTAAGGCGCTTTCTTCTCAGCGACGGTTTGAGTTTATTTCGAATGGCGATTTATAGTGGATTTCCAAAGAAAAAACAGACTCAAGCGTTCACGTCGACGTCACGCAGCGCTTCCTCGCCATTTCTGCACGACAAAATCGATTTAGCCTCTTTGGTGTATCTGTGTGTGGTGTATCTATGTAGCTGTGCCTGTGTGTGTGTGTGTATCCGTTTGTTGTGCGCCTCCATCAACGATTTCGCTTGGTCCAGTTAGTTCAGTTCTGTCATTTAGTTGAAGCGGCAAAATATTTCCACTTGTCGCACGATAAATTATACAATTAGAAAATTTTTAAGGATAATCAAACATCACACTAGTTGCCTTCTTTTTTAAGCCTAAAACAAAAAGGAAATTCAAAATTCAAAATGGGAAATGCTACAATGGTTAGTAATGAAAACGATCCTTAAGATTCAATTTATAAAATTCAAAATAAATCAAATAAAATTAAATTGTGCGGATGTGATGAGCAATGTTAACAAACTACTTTATAAATACCTATGTATAATTTGTTTGTTAAATATTTTTTTAATTCAACACAATTCCGGTTTTAATTAGGCGAGCAAAAAATTCGAATTTGTGATCCATCAGTATCGGGAATAAGCAAATTATTATTTTTATTAATGATACACCTTAAAAAAGTGAAAAAAAGTGAATATTGCCAAAATTTTACCAAATAAAAGCTACGGATATTCCGTAATTTTCAGTAGCGCTTTTATATTCTCGTAGCAATTACCTATGTGAAAAGAAGGTCACCGCCCTTACAAAATTTACAATTTTGCATAAACCCTAAAAATCTTTGTAAAAGTATTTCCAAAATCGTGATTAATTATTTTATATTTAATATGCAATCAAAAGATTGTATGACTGTGCATTACTTTAAGCTTCTTATGCCCGTACATAAAGATTCAAGGGATTCAAGAAATTATATAAGCTAGGAATAATACAGTCCATAAAATCACAATTTCGCTTCGGAGATCCGTCGAACTTTATTTGCCAAGGTTACACCATTTTTTTGAATACATCCTTGACAAAATTGATTAAAATTAGTATTATGTATTTTCTTTTACGAAAAAAAGAAGCAGGCATAAATTTTTTAGATGGCATCCAAAAAGTTGACTTTATAATAGTCTCCAAAGTTTGAATTCCTACCAAAGTCGACTATGTTATTGGACACAAACCTCTCTCGGATTTCGGAATCTAAAGGAGCTAGAGACCTGCTGCCTCGAACAGAACATTAGAAAATGAAGTTTGTTGAATTACACAATATCTTAGCCCCTTTCCGCCTAATAAAATTTCGCACTATTAAGGGGTTATGGAGACATACGGATCTGGGTTTGTTTATTTGGGCCACATGATTTATCTAACCACAATTTGTGATAGTAGAACTTTTTTTTACCAGGATTACGTATAGTTAAATATTGGTACAGTTTATTGGCAAGGAGAGGTAAACTTTGTAAATTTTTAAACGCCAAATTTGTTCAAGATATCTTTACAACTTTTAGCTTTTTAGGGGTGTTCCGTAATACCTATATATATGCTATATAATAAAAATTCAATATCAAAAACAATAAAATGAAAAGGGATCTAATCCGAAAGTTTGGTTATTCTAGCTCTTAGGGAGCCCAAATTACATGACTCAATTTTTACAATTTGTTTACCCATCGGGAAACAACAGAAGTACAGTCGTTTCTGGATATAGGGAACAAATTTTTGCAAGGCCTTTTTAGAGCATCTAGGCAGTTCACTATATAACGGTTGACATTTTTTGTTTAGAATTCATTTTATTTGTTTAAAACTTACATTTGTGGACGATATCATTAGAATATATTTGTAGAAATATGAAAAGGTAAACAAAACCCGCTTTCGTTTCTGATTTCTTTTTGTGCTTTTTCGTTCGTTCTGCTCTTGAAAATGCATCTAAAATTTGGTTCACTATTTAGAGGTTTTTGATTGTTCACTAAATAGTGTACTCTATGTAAAAATGTAGGTGTACACTATATCGAGGTGTTCACAATACCGGGTGTTTACTATAGCTGGTTATATCCAGTCACAACTGTATCTACGAAGACCCTCCCAGGGCCGACTTGGGCGGTGTTGGCTAATACTTAAATGCTGATATATAGTTGCAGAATCCCAAAACGTTCATCATTATTTTTTCCGCATTATTTGATTTTTATGGCTTAGGTGAGCTTAATAAGACAGCCGTGTGACGAGTCAAGGAGTCAGCTTATGGACTTAGCGACAGGCAAAGTCGGCTTTAAGAACGTTCCGTCCAATAATAATCATCATTTCAATTGCATGAAACACAAACAGATGTTTCGTTTAAAAACGTATTTTTATTATTTTTGCAAATAAACTATTTGATATTTACAAAGAGACAATTTTTGGGCATCTAAGCCAATCTGAATAAAGTTGGTATTAGTATTATTAAAAATAAAACCAAAAAAGTAAATCCTTTCCTGTACAAAAGTATAAGTTTGTGCAAATGTAGGCATGGTAGACCCCATAAATTAAATATGTATATTCTTGATTAGCATTAATAACAGAGTGGATTTTATAAATTTATAAAATCGGTTGAAAACTTTAAAAGTTATAGTTAAAAGATGTATACATTTTGAGACATCCATTTGCGACAGACGCTGCAGCCACCAAAACCAGTAAGTTAACTCAATTAAACTCAAGATGCCACCCTGCAGTCCCTTAAAGGGTCCAAAAACTTTTTAGTAAATCGGTTTGCACTGATATCCAGTACGGGTTAATTTACTTTTCTCCAACTCTTAGAAATAAAGGAAAATTCTCAGGATGTCTTAATGTAAAAGCCCTTATGATCATGGAAATGTATTGCTGCTATATAAATCGTGAATTCCAATTCACTGCGACTCCCTGAATCATAAATATTCATGGGTTTGTCATGACGGTCTTATCAATATAAATATATTTTCCGGGTCATCGAGTATTTTAGTTTCCTAACGTCATGCAGGTAGATTAAAGATTTGATATGAGGCGACTTTTTAAGTTTAAGAATAATCTCTATACGAGTTTAAACAGACCTTGAATTCCAACACAGCGATATTTTTTACGAAGTTGTGTAATTTTTATATAAGATTATTCCGAGAAACTAAAAATGAAGTACTGTCATTAAAAATTGAAGCATGAATGATATGATAAGACTTTTAACAATCAGATTCACAAAATAGTAATGATTAAGAACGACGAAGATATTTGCTTAGTTTTGCGCATTTAGAAAAGTTGCCCATCGTCGTAATATCTGGCAAACGTGTTTTGTAGATAATCTTAAAATTCCAAGAAATTTAATATAAAAATGTCCTACTTTTCATGCTTGGTGCCATACATAAGGTATGTGGCTACTTAAGTTCATTTCAGTCCCTTGAACAAGACTATAGGTATACGGCCCCAAAGCCAAAAAAATAATTACAAATCATGCCTAGTATAGTGACACCTGTCCCGACAAATACCACACGCCTATGCAATCGATCATACATTCACATATGCGCATATATATGTATGTATATTCTACTGAGCTATATTTAAACTGGGCTACCCTGAACCATAAATATCGAAAATAAGAGATGCAAATCCATTGTACTTAGGTAAAGGCAATCGCCCAGACAACAACAAGATCATTATAAACGCTTTCAACGGCAAACGGTAATAACTTTACAGCAATTCAACATCGAATTTATTTTTATACATGCCGAGAATTATGACAACATTCTTCAAATGCTATAGAAGTCTACCTAGGGCTCTTACAATAAAAGACTTTGAAACCACTATAAAATTCTAAAGACACTTGACTAAAAATTGCATTGCTGTCGTTGTGCATAAAACAATTATACGATTATAAAAACACTTTGAGACTTGTACGGGCCTAGGAAATGGCAAATGCAATGGATTGTTTCAAGATATTCTATGTGCTAGGCGGTGATCTGCATATTAGAATAAATGATATTTAGGAAGGAAATGGATAATATCGCAAAGTATAACTATTTAGGTGGCGCAAATCGGATGTTTCGTAAAGTCGATCATTTTTTGCCATATAACTTAAAAAAAAATTTTTTTTTTATTTATGTTAAAATTTATGAATAATAATAATATTGCAATAGATATAAAAGCTTTATGATTGCAACTTTTTACCATGTATATGAATTCCGCCCTATGCTCTGTATAAGAGCGACAACTACAGTTATATTGTTCTTGTCAAGGAAATAATAATAATAATAATGAATTACGATGGTTCAAGTCTAAAATAAAATTAGGTTTAATACAAATGTTCACTAAAGCTTATATTATTGTGTATATTTATTTAAATGACAGTTTGACAAATTACGAATAAAATATTAAACGAAATGAATATCAAATAATTATTATAATCGAAAGGTATAGAACTGGCTAACACAAAAATGAAATCAAATAAAATTTGTTTCGCCTTAAGGTCGAATAATGGATTTTTCTAGCTTATAACAAGGTAATCCACCATATGTTATATAATTTTCGTCGTATTTATTATATACTTTTATTTACTACAGTTTCAAATTATGCTCTGAAAAAAATAAGCTGGAACTAGATTTACATAATTTGTATAGTATATGGGAGTGGCACTGTAGTCCCCACAGATTTAGGCAGCGGTTTGAAAACAAATCGTTAGAGCCGTAGGTGCCACAGGAATCTCAAAATTTAATTTTTCGGACAATTAACTCCGATTGTTTTCGCTTTTGCGAGAATGGCAGAAAAGAGTTGCTACTTTCCAAAAATAAGTTAAGAACATTTAGACACTTACTCAAGTAAATTGTTAATTTTTTTTTTCCGAAAAAGGGTTCCTCACAGAGAGATTAGGCACTGCGACCGAAAGGCCTTTGGTACCATACCCTTAAGTTAAAGCAAAAGACTTTCCGCATGAATAGCAGTAGGTCTTCAGTTGGTATTGACCTGAGATGGAAGGAACTAATCCGATGCTTTCCCATGTGATAGGCTCCCATACCAGTCACAGAGAATATGTCTGGTGGCTTCATCGTCTTCTAGACAGAGCCTGCACTCTGAAGAGTCCGATAGGCCAATTTTCTGTAGATGGTATCTAACAGTGTGGTGGCCAGATAGGTAAGCTACCAGGAGCTTTAGGTCCGCTCTGTCAATATCGCATCCAGAGGTTTGACAAGCACTTTTGATTGATGAACCAGTATCTCCATTGTTCTCCTGCGGCCCATTTGTTTATCATGGTTTTTATTGTGGACCAACCAATACTACAAAACGGCGCAGGAGATGAAGTCAGGGTGGAGGCACTCTGTCGCGCTAGATCGTCAGCGATCGTGTTTCCATCCACTCTCGAGTGTCCAGGCGGACAAATTTTTGTTCCGGGCGGACAGGGTTTGGAGGTAATTATGGCATTCTTTTAATAGTAGCTTGGCTATCTGAAAAACTTGCTAAAAAAAATTAATTTTTTAGGTGTACGGCAAACAAATTATGTCTCGAATTTAACTACTTTAATGAAGCCCAATATCCTGTTAGGTTGAAAATAGCAACTAATATGAAATACTTTATTTTTTTATACAGTTGAGATATTTTAATGTTCGCCACAAAATTTAAATCGTATAATTTGTAAATTTCTAAAAAAAAATCTACTAATTGCCGTATTGAAACAATTGATAACGTTCCTTTTAAACATTTTTTAGTGCTTAAAATATTCCTTCAATTTGTTTTATTCAAAGCATTCAAAATGAGTATATTTTTATTCTACTTAAAATATGCGGTCAATTTTTTGACTAAATTTGGCATATATGGCTATACATAGTGCTAATAAATTTACACAGGTATGAACACAGCTGTATATATGTATCTGTATCTGTATCTGCACATACATAAGAGTGTAAAATATTCGCAAGTGCTGTCTGTGCACTTAAAATAAAATGTCATTATGATAGATACATGTTAAATATTTGGCAACACCAACACCAACACTCAAAAAGAAAATAATGTTGAAAACCCTGAAAATAACAAGAAAAGAACAAAAACAAAAACAACAAAGAGCAAAAACATTTCGCTCATTAAAATGTCGCATGCTCAAAAGTGCAAAATGCATTGGACAGATACATTAATAGTTATAAATAAGATCATCGTCTGACATAGTGTATATAGTATATACATATGTACTATATATGTATATGTAGCACCTATGTGAATATGTCTAGCTAGGAGGGGCTTACACCTTGGCTGAAAATTCCTAACATGCGAAAAACTTTGGCAGCGCTGCATAATATCTAAAGAAACAAAAAATATGCAAATGTTTCTATTTGTTGTAGTTGTAGTTGTTGTAGTTGCAGATGTTGTAGATGATGATGATGTAGATGATGTTGCGTCGACTGCAGCCAGTTCTGCCTGCTGCTTTGTGTGCCCAGTGCGGCCGAGAACGCCGCATCGGGGCGCTGCCGGATTTGGTGCACATAATTTGTGCTTTTATTCCTTCGTCTTCTATCGAAACAGCAGGAGGTTCTGCTTTCGGAGAAACCAGTAGCAGCAGCAGCGGCGGCATCAACAGAGCAGCAGCAGCAGCAGCAGTGGCGGTCGCTCCTTTCATTCTCACATAGATACTATGCTATCGTCTTTATCTATGTAGTGGATAGTAATTTAACACCCGCTTCAACGCCTACGTCTACGTCACGTCTATATTTCGTCCACTTTCTCTTCGTGTTTGTGAACGGACGGACTGCTGCGCTTTCCGACACATCGCATCGAGTATAGAGGCGCATGTGCGACCTCAGCAGCTACAGAGTGGCACCAAGAGCAGCACTTGCCATCATTAACTTTTAACAGACCGATCGACGACGTACCTTCGCTATACTCCGATAACTGATCTCTAGTTCGGTGCAGTGTTGACGACGGTTAAGCATAAATTAAAGTGCGATACACTAGTCAGTCAAATCTTTGGTCTGGATCTATCGACAAGGCAGCTTTTTGTGTAAACGTGTTCCTTTGGTTCTCTTGTATTTGTGTCGTGTTGTTGTACTAAACCTAAAGCATGGTACGTGTCCTGGCTATTGAACAAAAACAAAAAAATAATAAGAAATATAATTTAAAGAAATTTTGCAACTGGCTTTTTGGAATAATATAAATAATAAAAAGATTTAATTTATACAATCTATTAAATATTTTTTCCAACCCTTTTTTTTCATTATAGGATGAACTAGGAAAAGAGCAAATTGCGCGTAAGTATAAAATTCAAAAGCCATAACGATAATACGTTTTTAAACACTGACTCTGATTTATAGTTTTGCGTAATGCCTTTAATGCCTTCGATCCCGAGAAGAATGGCTACATTAACACAGCTATGGTGGGCACCATACTTAGCATGTTGGGTCATCAACTGGATGATGCAACGCTGGCCGAAATCATTGCTGAGGTGGATGAAGATGGGTGCGTCATAAGCCAAAATTAGGTTAATTTCTTGCTAATTAAAGACGCTTAATTACAGCTCGGGTCAAATTGAATTCGAAGAGTTTACAACATTGGCCGCACGTTTCCTGGTTGAAGAAGATGCTGAAGCCATGATGGCTGAATTGAAGGAAGCCTTCCGTTTGTACGACAAGGAGGGCAATGGATATATTACAACCGGTGTATTACGTGAAATTTTGCGCGAGCTAGACGATAAGCTGACTAACGATGATCTGGACATGATGATCGAAGAAATCGATTCCGATGGTTCGGGCACGGTTGATTTCGATGGTAAATTTTTTTTAATTTAAAATTTATTTGATTGTGTAAAGAGTAAATCATTAAAAATTTGTTACCATTTACAGAATTCATGGAGGTTATGACTGGCGGCGATGACTAAAATGCCTACTGTATACCTTAGTTTTGCTCTTGGGGCTATGCACTGCGGTACTACTTACTCCAATCCCCAACAACTAATGGCACTTACTGATAAACAGTCAGATACAGCTCATACAAATTCTGCCCAATATATATTTAAAAAAATATAACTATATATATCCCACACCTACTGAACGTATTATCTCACTATCAATCATGTATTCGTAGAACAGAATTCCAATTCCTAATCCCAAACAAAGTCTGTTCTTTTTGATACTATATGTCATAACTGTTTTGTGTAAAAGTTTTCACCACAATAAAATGAATTCAATACAACAAAACCTAACACCAAACAATCCCATTTAAAACTAAATTAAAAAAAAAAAACATCGCCGATTCTAAAACTGAGTTGGCTCAGATGCAAACAGGCTCAGGACTACATTAAGTCTCCTGCAGCTCGCAATTGCTCAATTGACAAGAGCACTATGGAAAAACGGAAGGAACCCGAAAGGAAGAAATGGCCCAGGTAGACGATATATGGAATGATTACATATTTAATGCGAATGACACATTATTTGAGGATTTGTTAGTTAAAAGGCCAACTTTTATTGGCAACATCTAAAGGTCAAAAAGTGTTTGAGTTCTAAGATGCTCAGTTGACACTATTATATTTTTACTTTATTTATTTGTTTAAAGTTTAATTATTTTCGCAAAGCAAAAAAATCAAAAAAAAAGGAAAAACATAATTTTAACCCATCAAGAAAATATTATTTACTCTTAAAGCATATCTATTAACTACTGTATACTTATATTTATTATAAGCTATACATAAGGCATTGACACAAACTTGAAGCATATAACATATATTTATATTTATATAAAATCGTTTAATGCTACTTATTTAGTTTCTAAATACGTGAAGCAATATTTTATTGTAAATTGTTACATAAACATTTTGAGAAACTAATAAATTTGGTAAGCTGAGGAAAAACCTCAACGAGAGAGAGGCAACAAATAAAACGATATCAAATTTTGTTTTATTTATCACAAATTTTCAATATATTTAGTTTAAAGAATGACTAACTCGAACGATCGTCCTTGGGTTAAATAAGATTATCCAAGCCAAGGACGGATCCGGACAATTGCATGATGGCAATGCAATCCTTTCAGTTAAATGAACTTCATTCATCCTGTTTTGTTCTACAGCAAAATTCTAAATTAAAGGTGCAATTTTCTTGTTAATTAATTGATATTTTATACTATTATCACGACTATAGTCGGAAGGTATCACCAAAGACGGGGGTAAATCATATATATACATATGTTATATATATCACAAAGCAATTTTGGAATGCTTAGTGTTAGGTTTTTTATGACTTCATACGATATATCAAATATTATATATCAAATAATTGAAGCATACTTCTTGGCAATAAGATGTAAGATTGTCTGAAAAGGCTGGCAGTGTCTCGTTTTGTATGCATTGGCTTTTCCATAGTTGCCCTAAAGTTTCATCATCAAATATGATTTTAATAAAATAAATAAGGGATAAAGAGTATACTTATCATAATCTTAGGTAGCGATTGAGCCATTTCGTCTATATATCACACCAAGATTTGGAAGATCATTGTTGAATTATGTCAATATCGTACGTCATTCAACCGTAGTAGAACACTGCGCTTTATAGCTACACCGTCTATCCATGGAACTCCTCTGTCACCCCGCAATATCAAAATATGCACTTGAAACGTACTCCATGTACTTTAGATTGCTTCTTGGGCATTATTTTCCATTGTCATTAAAATCTGTAAAAACGATTTGTCTTAACAGAATCCTAAATTCTAATTAGATTGCTAAAACAGCTTTTATATTGTATTAAATAAATTTTTTTTTTTAATTTTCTTTTATTTTTTGATCGTTTATTGGAGAAGTTGCATAAAAAGCTTATATGTAACAAGCAAATAATTATTATCTAAAAAATAAGAGTGCATAATGCCTCTTAATAGTTCCCAAGTGATTTTAAAAAATTACATCTTAGTGCAGCCTGAAGGCCTAATTAATTACAAGTTACAATGTTAAATAAAAAAATTACGTACGTAAAGTCGGGCGCGGACGACTTTGGGATACCCTGTACCACTACCTTGCAATAAAATCCGGTTCCTTCATAAAAAACCAAAATCAAAAGAATTTTTAAGTCAACCGATTTGAATAAAATTTGGTGCAATGCTTAAGACCTATAAAAAACTGACAAGTGCCAAATTTAATTCCAATATCTTCATTCGATTTTTTGGATGATCGGTCCTATGGGAGCTATATGATATAGTCAATCGATTTTTGTTCAAATTTGGTACAGTGCTTGGTAACTATAAAAAACTTTCGAATGCCAAATTTGGTTACGATATCTTCATAAACAAACGAATTATTCATCTAAAACTTATTTTTTTTGTCGAGGTCGTCTCAAACACCCCTATGGGAGCTATATAATTTAACCCCGATATCAAAACAATAAAATAAACTTGTCTCCTATGGAATAATATGGGATCTAATGTGAAAGTTTGGTTACACAAGCTTTTACCATCTCTGAGATCTAGGCGTTCAAACGGACAGACGGACGGACATACGGACATTGGTATATCGACTTCTCTAGTCACCCTGATCATATTTTAGGTAACATATATTGTCGGATTGCACAAACTTAATATACCCTTTGTTCCATACGGTACAGCGGTATATAGAACATGTGTATTACAAAATGTGTATTACAAAATTTTACATATATAGCTTTTATATTGCTTCTCTGTTCGCTTGAGAATGGTTTCTCCACGACCAAAAGAGTTGTCTAAAATTTATTGTTTGCATTCAGTTTTTAACCACCCTGTTCTCTAATGGAATCTTGGCCGATTAGTCGCACTGGCTTAAATAATGCGATTAGGTCTCCACCAGCTTGACCAAAAAATAGTTATTCTTAAGCTCTTTCCGAAGATCTTTTAGTCACCAAAACCAACAAGCAAACTGTTCTAGATTTCTTCCACCAGGACCCCGTAACAGCATTTAAATATTTGCCCAGAAAGCCAAATAAATAACAGTCGGGAAGTCCAGAATATAGCCGGCCCCTTAACTGTTACCCTTTAATGATTTGATTTACTCTGCAGAGTATATTGTAGTTTAGGATACCTAAAATTTTTTTAGATTTGGCAACAACGAATCTAAAACTTTAGTAGGTAGCACTGTCATATGCAAACGAGGCAGTGGCCAAAATTGTTGCTATCAAACATGAGTGAAAAATGATGATATTTATTTTTGATCATGCATTACAAATGACAAATTTGAGGCTGGCAGCAGCCACAAAAACAAATCACAGCCCTATCTGCCCCCGCTGCACAGTGCCAAAATTCTTATAGCCATAATGCTAATGCACCTTGCCACAGATGTGCCTACTAGAGGACTAGATGAATGGTTTATACCAAAGAGTGTATATACATATATACATATAGTACATATATATACAAAGCAATTACGTACAGTCTTGTCCGCGTCATGTTTTTATAAATTTGATGTTGCCTTTAGTCTCTGGGCTGATTGACAAGCGAGCGCAAGGGGCAACTAATTGGCCAGAAATAGTATTTCGATGCATAATTAATGCAGCAATGTCGTCGACAGGGATTTAATTAAGCGAAATGAAACAAAGAGACAAATATTTGAAATAGTTACAGATACAAAATAGAGGCAGCACCCAAATACTAAATATAAAGAGAAACAAACACGAATCGACGAAAAATAAAAATAAACGGCGGCGAAAAGTCATTGAAGCGTACAATTGGCAACTTCTGTAGAAAAAACCAATTAATTTAATCAATACATCAATAAATCTCACATTTTAATCAATTGTGCGCAGCGCCAACAACAACAACTTATCATCATCGCGGGCGCAGCAATGCCCTGCCTAGCCCAAACTTGTCAATTGCGATCCCAAAACCATTTTGACAACGCCCCGACTTTTGGGATAGACAATTGATAGCATTATCATTTACACGAACTAAACATTTTTTGGAAAATCATTTTAGTCAACGCCTTTGGCTGTAAAGATAATGTCTAATCTCCCAACTCCTACACACAATCTCAAAGGTTCTGCAATCGCTTAATAAAATGTAGCGGAGAAGTAACCTTTCTCATGTATCAAAAAAATAATAATAAGAAATAAAGTTGAAAAAAATTGCTTGGCAGATTGTTTATCGCATTTTAAATTATATTAACACTTACCCAAGGACTTGATTTTTCATCATTTTCAAAAGTTTTTCTTTAAATTTTTACAAAATATTTCCTTGATTAAGTAATAAAAAATATTATAATTCAAGCATCAATTACTTATTTAATTAATCGCTGTACAACGAATATTCCATATAATAAACTAATTATTTTCTATTTTATATGTTATAAATAATTATAATTATTTTGACTCCAATACGTTCAAGGTGCCGCTGCCTTGAAAGTCTTCAAGAGAATATATTCACATGAATATGTGATAACACTATCTATGCATCAAGATTCTTTTAAATTGAATTGTCCCGACGCATGGTACTGTATTTAGAGTTTATTTGAAAGATTCGTATACAATATATACAGTTCGTTTATTTAAAAAAAGATAATATAAAAAGAAACATATAAAAAATTTTCTAATTTAAAATATAATATTAGAAATACTAGGCAGTTTGCTGATGACCCATTGCGGGTCCCCTACCCACAGCCAATTGTGGTCAGCGGCAAATGAGTTAATCCAGCAATAAGAAAATAAATGGAGTCCGAGCCGTTGGAAAAATTTCAGTTGTCCTGGGGTAAGCTGCGCCCTAAACACAGGCAAGGTGATTTAAAACAGCTCTCATGAGACCTGATGGAGAAAGCTCTTTTGAGAAGATGATAAAGGTACAAAATTCCTAGAAAAGCGTAAAGTAATGTTCAACAAAAGCTGCCGAAGTATAAAGAGGAACCAGTGAAGGAAAATCAATTATAATAAGTCAAATCGCATAAGATTCATAATTATAATCGATTGCCTTGGAGATTAGGGTGCCAATATTAGTTAGGTTAGGTTAGGGCTGCAGTTGGGACTTACGTCCCAACTCACTTAGGCCAACGATACGCCTGGTATCGCAACAGGCCTAGAGTAAGGTAGTTCACCACTTTTCTCCACTTGAGAGGTCCCCTATAAAAGGTGAGGAAGCTATCCGGCTGCCTGAATAAACCTTAAAAGGCATTTTGGACTCTCTTCAGAGAGCTGAGATAAATCGTCTAGAAAGTGTGGCTTTAGGAACATAAATCTTTTACTGCCCAGTCCACGGCAGTGCCAAAAGAAGTGTTCCACCATCTCCAGCTACTCCTCTTCGTCACAGCTGCTACAGAAGTCATAGTGGGTTGCATTCAACCTGAATGCGTGGTTTTCTATCAACTAGTATCCCGGGATAGCACGAATAACCGATGAGCACTGGGGGCTCTATTTAGACAGCAAAGTTTTTTGGTTATTTTACTGCAGTATGTCGGACAAGTTTGCCGCGAGATTCTACACGTTTTCGATATCCGATTCTACGTTTTATTTGCACAGAGAGCGAAAAATTTCGTATTCTCAGTTTACAACTGGCCATGGGTATACCCTCCTTGTCTTGAAGGAGGATGCTGGTAGTTCCTTGTCTAGCTAGTTCATCCGCAATACAATTTTCTTCAAAGTCCCTATGCCCTGTGACCCAAATGAGGTGAATTAAAAACTGCTCAGCCATCTCCCTCAGAGACAAGCGGCAGTTTTTCAATGACTTCATACACGAAGTCATCGAAACTAGGGACTTAATAGCCGCTGTTGGCTGTTCGAATAGATACAAATGTTCTTATTTTGAACTTGTAGGTTTCTTATTGTTATTAAAGCCTAACGGATTGCAGTGACCTCTGCCTGAAAAACACTGCAGTGATCCGGGAGTCGAAAAGCAGTTATAATGTTGAAGTCCTCAACGTAGACGTAGTCCGTGTATACCTTTATGGAGCCCGATGGTCCTGGTACTCCTCTGGTTGGGATATAGGCTCTGAATTAAGTTGTAAAATGTTGTAAGCTAAGTAGATAAAAAATTAGAAACTGTTTTAATACAGATTAAATTCGTGCTTAATATTTTTTTTTATTGGAGGTACCAAACACAGGAACAATACTCAAGACCTGGGAGAACGAGAGCAGAATATGAAACCTAGGTCATAGACGTATCGTTCAATTCGTTTGACCTGTGACCTGTGCTTGACCCATTTTCTTCCTCTGTTGTGTACATTCAACATAAGTTTAAACAATGCTTATGTGCATTGTGTGTGAGGTATCGGCAATATTTTTTTTGTTTAAATGCATCTATACTTAGGCTTCCTTTTTCTTCTTATTTCGACCTCCTGCAAAAAACACCCTGACAGACACCCTGCAGTCTATGGACGCACCTTATTTTGGACAGCCTGATTATGGTGAGTATCACGCCTTTACATAAATTTCCTTGCAGCAAATTTTTTTTTTGCAAAAACAGCGTAAATTGCTTAATGTACCT